>CM066338.1:7506084-8048584 GCA_033807585.1 Hydrophis major
GTCATTATTCTGATCTGTGCCTTAAATTAAATGGGCTTTTGAGAAGATGATCGTGCTTTTAGAGACCAGCACTGGGATATCATGAGTATATATAGAAAAGATACATGGAGACGTTTTCTGAGAACGTCCAGTTTCATGGGATAAAATAGCTTAACAATTTCCAAGAGATCTGTGAGGAATGTTTGAGGTTCTAGAATATTCCGAACGGAAGGAGACACCTTGTTGCCATCTCACTGTTCGACAGTTTCACCCAGGGTAACTCAATTCAATAAATATTATCCGTCACTGTTCCTTTGACATTATTTCCATTGACAAAAGTGCAAGTAATGTCGAAGAAACACTGGCAGATAATATTGATTGCATTGAATTATCCCACATGGATTGTCCTGTGGCGAGTTGGCTGCAGCAAGATGGCCATGGCAAAACGCCTGCGCTGTGTTGGCCGTGGCAAGATGGTCGGGGTGAGTTGGCCGCAGCAAGATGGCCGTGGGGAAGTAGCCCCGGCGAGTTGTCCTAGACCCAATTCTCAAATCCCTTGAAAGTAAGTTTTTTTGCCTAGCTGTTATTTTTAAAATAGAGCTGTGGTGGCGCAGTAGTTAGAGTGCAGTACTGCAGGCTACTTCTGCTGCCTGCCAGCTGCCTGCAATTTGGCAGTTTGAATCTCACCAGGCTCAAGGTTAACTCAGCCTTCCTTCCTTTCCAAGGTGGGTAAAATGACCCAGATTGTTGGGGACAATAATGCTGACTCTGTAAAACTGCTTCGAAAGGGCTGTAAAGCGGTATATAAATCTGAAGTGCTATTGCTATTGCATGTCATTGTTTCTTTTTCTCCCAAAGCACATGAACCGTGTTTGATTTCTTTCCTATTCATCCTTCAATGAGCAGGAGGGATGTGAGGCAGTGCCTCACAGAGCCACCATTTATGCCCAGTTGGTGGAGTCCAAACGCATGTGGTCGTGGAACAAGCTGTCTCCCATTCATATCCAAGCAGAAGGTGTCCAGAAGGCCATTGTCTTCCCTCCGGAAATGGACATTTGCCCTGGGGCACCTTCGGTCTGTGACATCCAACTGAATCAGATGCCCATGCGTGACTTTGTGCCGCTCAGTGAAGTCATCCCAATGTTCAGGTGAGTCCTATCCTGTAGTGGTTCTGTTCATGGGGAATGTGTGTATTTTTCCTGATACAGATAATCCTCGACTTACGACCACAATTGTGCCCAAACTTTATGTTGCTAAGTGAGAGATTTGTTAAGCGAGCTTCGGCCCATTGTATGACTTTCCTTGCCACGTGTCAGCTTTGGAAGCCATATTAGATCAGACATCCAGCCCTTGCTTATCAATGGAGACTGAGTGGAACAAGTGGCCAGTTTTAAGTTTCTGTGTGTGACCCTAAAAGAGGACCTGACCTGGGGTGCCCATATTGCAGCCCTGGTCAAAAGGGCCCAGCAGAGATTATACTACCTGATGCTTCTCAGGAAACAACAACTGAATGAAAAACTGCTGGTGACCTTCTACCGCTGCACCATAGAGAATATCTTAACTTCCTGCACCTTTAGATGGTTTGCCAATTGCCCAGGGGCAGATAGGACAGCACTCCAGAGGGTGAACGTCATTGCCCAGAGGATCATTGGTAGCCCTCTCCCCTCTTTGGAAGAGCTTTAGAGCTCCCACACTGCCTTAAGAAAGTTCAAAACTTCCTCAAAGATTCATCTCATCCTGGGAATCCTTTTTTTGAACTATTACCATTTGGCAGACGGTACAGGATAATAATAAAAACAAGGACAAATAGGCTGAAAAACAACTTCGAACCCAGGGCAGGAGCTCTTTTGAATTCTGCTGTATAGTGCAGTGTTGGTGCAATGTCAGGAGTTTTCAGTTCAATGTGGTGAAGGGTATGTGTTTGCGTTTTATTTTCAATGTGCACTGAAGATGGTGTTTGATTTCGTTGTATGAGGTGCAATGACAATAAAGTAAACTAAATTAAACTATTAGCACCAGAAGGGTCCACGCTGCCACATTCTTAAATGTGGGATGGTGGGAGGGAGGGAATTTCTTGGAGCGTATGTGGTTAGACATAATAGCATTCTTTTTCTAAGTCAAGGTCATATTATTGCTGCACCTGCCTGAGGAGTGGTTGAGGGGACGTCTCAAGTTGGGACAGATGGTGATTGGGGCATGTGATGCAATGGTGGGAGCCAGGGGGTGGACTTGCAATATTTTACTTATTGGAGGGAAAGCCGGGATTTTGAGATTTGGGATTTCCCAGATGTGCCAGTATATCCACTCTAATAAAAGGGAACTTTGAGAACATGTCTGGTTCAGAGTTATCCGTTGGAGTCGAGTTTTTCTGGGATGCTGACACCACGTTTGTTAAGCGAATGGCTGCAGTTGTTAAGTTAATAACATGGTTGTTAAGTGAATCTGTTTTCCCCATCAGCTTTGCTTGTTAGGTATTCTCAGAAGGGGATCATATGACCCCTGCAACAGTCCTAAATATGAACCGGTTGTCCAGCATCCAAATGTAAATCACACAAGCATGGGGATGCTGCAATGGTCATATAAGCGTGAAGAAGGGTCACTTTTTTTTCCAATGCTGTTGTAACTTTGAATGGTCACTAAAATGAACAGTTGCAAGTCGAGGACTGCCTGGTTATCTTGTACATTTGTTTTGTGTGTCCGCATACATAAAGGTTGCTTAACCCTTTAACCGCCCAGGGGAAAAGCTGCCATTTAAAAGGAGCTGATTTCACTTTGCTGTTTTCCACAGTATAGATTTCAGTAAGCCAGTCAGCAGAGCTTCTGCATCCTACACAGTGAAGCTGAAACCCGTCAAGGTTGGCAAAGCCCAGGTGGTCCTTTCCTGGTGGGAGATTGACATGGACCCTGCTGGATCCATCAAATGCTCATTGGCCCCCTATTGGGTACAGAACACTTTTGAAGAGAGCCCGCCGGTAAGCCTTCCAACACTTCATTGTCGTCGTACCAAGAATTTCATGCCCTAAAGATGGTATAATATATGAAACCAGTGAGTGAGGCCAACTGCTTGCTTGGGTTTTGAGATCATCAATGTGCTGATGGAACCTAATTATGCCTTTCAACTCTGGGCCAGCTAGGTGAGGCTGCTGAGCTTCTGTCCCAGTGCCTGGAGGTTATACTATGGGTTTGGATGGGGGAGCAACCAACTTTCACTCAGTCTTACTTACACAGAGTGCCTGGGGTTGTTTGGGCTGCCCTGATCTGGAGATAATCTATCTTTGACCTTGGAAGGGATTGCACTTTGGGGGATTTAACAGCTCCTGCTTGAGGACCAAATAGCAGCTATGGTTAGGAAGGCCTTTGCACAGCTTCCTCGGTGTGCCAGTTGCACGTTTTCCTAGAATGGGAGGCCTTCAAGAATTCATTCATGCCCTGGTCATCTCACAGCTTGTGTATTGCACTCTACATGGAGCTGCTTTTGAAGGCTACCCAGAAGCTTCAACTGGTTCAGAATGCAGTCGGGCGAGAAATGATGGGAATGCCTCAAAATGGCCGCCTATGCTTTCCAAGACCCACCAGTTGACAGTTTGCTTTTGGGTGCAATTCAAGGTGCCACCTATAAACCCCTACATGACTTAGGGCCCATTTCCTCGCAGGGCTGCTTGCCTCTCATAATACCTGCCTGACCAATCTGATCCAGCAAGGTTGGCATGCTCTGGATTGCTTCAATTAAACAGTAGCATTATCAGGATCCTGGAAACACACCTCTGTAGCAGAACCTGACCCCTGGCATGAAGCTTTCCCTAAGATGGTGTTTCAGGAGGCCCTGCAAACCTATCTCTTCACCAAGAAGCAACAGACAAACCTTTCACGGGGCCTTAATAGCTCTTCTAACACACATGTATCTGCTTATGTGTGATATCCATCGTAACGGCACCTCTATAGCAAATGCAAAACGGCAACTGGAAAATGAGTGCTTAGGCCACCTCTTGCCAACAAAGCACAATCTTGCTGTTTGCTGCTGGAGTCCATGTTATTTTTTTGCTTGATTCCCCAATGAAAGCTGCCTGCGACGTTGCTGAAGAAATGGGCAATTAGTTCGCTCTGCTTTTTCAAATTACTCTCTTATCCCATTGTTTTCAGTGGAGAGACCATTGGATGCAGTGTGTTTATTTCCTTCCAAATGAAGAACCTGTGATTCAAGGCCAGAGCATGGACTTGACAGCTTTTCATGATGATTACTCTGTGTGGTTTAAGCTTCGAAAAAGCAGGTAACTCCATTCACCAATGGAAAGAAGAGCCACTCATCAAATGAAGTGTCTTAGAACGGTAAATCTTACATTCCTTGATCTCTGAAAGCTGGGAACATTAGACAACGATCTAGAAATTCTGAGCATCCTGTAAAACATCCCTTTGTTCCATAATTTTGGCTCAAGTAAGCTGATTGGAAATGTAGAGGTCATTTTGCTAATAATAAGTCAATCCTGCGGTTTTAGAAATGAAGAGTCAAAGGCTTCGGAAGACACCGATAGGCCAGTGTGTGTGTGTCAGGCCCACCTGTTATGGAACAGGCCACGGTTTGGAGAACTCAATGACTGGGACCGCACATTGTGCTATTTTCAAGCTCTGAAGAAGGTAAGATTTACATAATCACCTGTGATGACTTCCTGCCTTGATGTCTGGGTTGCTTTCTTCCCTAGGGAAATTATCCCTATATAACTCCACTAGCTCCATACCTGTGCGTCGCTATGAAACTATATGATTGGGCTTAGTTTTTGAGGCAGAAATAAGGAAAATCCTGCCTCTGCCTACCAACATCCATCAGTATTCATCTGGTTAGCGTCCTGTCAGTGTGTGAAAGAGTTGAGAGCTGTTTGGAAACTGAAACATGGAAACTGAAAAAGTATTTGCTGTGTGAGCAAGAAGGAGACAGCAAGGAGCCTGGGTGTGGCTTAGCTCAACTGTTCTGTGCTAAAGCTGCTTAGTGCTGTGAAATTGTAACTAAAACTCCTCTGTTTATGTTTTGCATTTGGAACAGATTTCTTTTCAGGTGGGAAGGGGGAGTAGAACTCCTTAGCATCAGAGCGTGTTAATAATAATATACAAAATAGTAATGCTCTGATGGTCATTTCAAAAAATCCTTTCTTAGTGAGCACCTAGAAGCTGATTCTGGAGATGTGTTAAGATTGCAGTCTTCTGAATCTTCAGCTGATATGACAGATGCTAAAATCCTTTGACAGACAGTAAAATACAAATCAAGAAATCAAAGATTATGAATCTGCTTGCTTATTACAAGAATTAGAGTTTTGCAAGCCATTAACCTTATTAAATATGTACTTAAATATGATTATTGAGCTTACTCTGATCCAAAACAGTAACTTCTATAATGTTGACAAGCTAGATTAAATTCTCCAATTGAATGCTAATTCTGTGGAATATATTTTACTAAAGAACTGTAAGCAGATTTGTTTTCTCTTTTAGATCTGTACTCCCTAAACCAGAGATCTCCAAACTTGGCAACTTTAAGACTTGTGGACTTCAATTCCCAGAATTCTCCAGCCAGCATAGCTAGTCCGCAAGTCTTAAAAGTTGCCAAGTTTGGGGACTCCTGCCCTAACCTCTGAGATTTAAGTGAAGCTTCCTCAGATATTTCTGAGGCTACATTATTTCTGAATTTCCAAGGTCTGAAATATGACGATTCATTAATGCAATGTCATAGTCCTGCTACTTAGTCATATTTATTGTGATTTTGCACCTTACCTTGCTAGGGCAATAAGCTATTCATGCAAGTGTAAAAAAAAAAATCAGGTCTCATATTTTTATGACAAAACATTTCTTTTATTACACACCAGAAGTAGCGACAGAAGTTTGAAAGTCTAGTCAATAAAAATGGATCCTTATTTGTCAAGCACCAGTTGAACAAAAACATGTTCAGTGACACAATAACTTACTGGATAGAGTTTTCCTTGTTAGGATATTGTGGTAGGATCCCCCAGAAATAGAAGAGAACTAGATTTTTAAGAAATCTTTTAGTCTTTGTGCCTTTGAATAAGGATTGACTCTTAAAATGTCCTTGCAATTTTCTTGCCAAGATTTCAGAAGTGGTTTCCCATTGCCGCCTTCCTAGGGCTGAGAGAGAGTGACTGGCCCAAGGTCACCATGTTGGCTTTGTGCCTAAGGCTGGACTAAAACTCACAGTCCCAGTGTCTAGCTTGATGCCAAGCTGACTCTGCTTCTAAGAAATCTACCTGCTTATTTACCTAGGAGGGCAGTTGTTTGGATGGCCATATTGTCCATCTATCTTGTTTTGCAAAAAATTAATTAGTTTCTGAAATTGGCTCCCAAGATGCTGTATATGGATTTCTCTTGCAGGTAGTTGCCTGTAAGTAATGCATCAGTTTGTTTCCTTGAAATATCCTAAGTGCTGCTTGATTGATGGGAATTTAAGACAGCCTTCAGATAAGAGCCACCTGTAGTCTGAATGCTGCCATCTTTTCCTTGCATTTGATAATGAAACTGATGAGATGATACTATTTTCTTGGCAGGTTCTTAAGCCAAATGGTGTCTGCTTGAGCATCAGTGACGGTAGCCTTCTCCCTGTGCTTGCTCATCACCTGGGAGCAGAAAAGGTACAAAGTTGTCCCATTTACAATATCAGTGTCAGTGTTCCAAGGAACACACGAATGGCAAAACAAAACTCTGAGACAGGCAAATTCCTCAAAGAATAGGTTTATTGGATATGTCATATTGGTACATGCTGGTGAAAACCGACTCTGAATATTCCTGTGGTTTTCACCTAATTAAAAGTGAAAGTTTGTCGCTTTCTCAGAACAGTCACATGGTCCAATCAGGATATTGTCCAGTTGCTAGGTGACTCCAGTCCCCTCCTTCCGAGCACCTGCAGGAATGTCCTTCCCACGAGAAAGCGGGGTTTTTTTTGGCTACAACACCCCAACTATCTCTATTTTCCCCCACCCTCCCCTGCCCTCTTCTCCAGTGTGTCAGCGCTGAAGTCCCAAAATGGCCACAGTCAGGCCAGCTTCAGGGCTGACAGTCAGTATAGTATACAGGTAGATCTCGACTTACCTCATTTAGTGGCCGTTCGATGTTACAATGGCACTGGAAAAAATGAGTTATGAATGTTTTTCACACTTATAGATAGATGGATATAGAGATAGAGATAGAGATAGAGATAGATAAGATAAGATCAGAGGTCTCCAAACTATGCTGGCTGGAGAATTCTGGGAGTTGAAGTCCACAAGTCTTAAAGTTGCCAAGTTTGGGGACTCTTGGAAATGAGGGAGGGAGGGAAAGAGAGAGAGATATTGATTAGATATAGATGCGTATCTTAGATATATAATAGATACAGAGATATATGTCTTAGACAGACAGACAGGTAGGTAAAGATGAGATAGATATAGATATCTTAGAGATATATAGATAGAAATAGAGATAAAATATGGATATATATCTAGATAGATATAGATACAAACATCTTCATATTCTTTGCGTGTGTGTATGTGCACGCACATGCCAACCATGAAAGAAAGTCACTTTTATCCAGAGAGCATCTTTCAGTACATTCTGAGTCTGAATGCAGTGACACAGTCTTATTGATTCAATTAATCAGCTCCTGTGAAGCAGATGCTTGTGCCTGAATGGGCTGAGCTCTCACAGCTGGTGTTCTTTCTGAGGTTTCTCAGAGGACATGGAAATCTTGGAAAATGTGTCCCAACCCACAAACAGCCATTTGCTCTACACAAGACTCAGAATGTCCTGTTCTCTGGAGAGCTGTGGCTTTTTGTCATGGTTGTTTCCCAACCTGAGAACCGTTGAGGGTACTATAATATGCACAGCCAGCTGGAAGCTTCTTTGCAAACCAGTAAAAAGACTGGTGAAACAGAGGAAACTACTAGGAAGAATATCAGAATGGCTCCACCATAATGTTGCAGGGGATAAATCATTTCTGTTCGGTTCATTTGCGGTAACCCGATGCTTTTCAAACTTGGCAACGTTAAGATGTGTGGACTTCAACTCCCAGAATTCCCTAGCCAGCCTACTGGGCAAAACACTGCTGTCATCACATCCCAGGTCTTCTGAAGTGGTTTAGAATCAAGAATCTAACCTCACAATCTTCTTCTTTTAGGTATTTACGCTGGAGTGTTCTTCGCTTTCTCGCTCACTCATGCAGAAAGTAAGTAATACGTTTTTTGTCAAGACTTTGCAAACATAGAGCATGGCTTTTTAAAGTCACTGTGTCTTCAGTACACTGTTCTCTCCTAGGTGAACTCCCATTGATCTGTTATTTTCCCGCCATGGCTTGGTAACGCAACATTAGCAGCCTATACTTATCTTACATGCTGGGCTTAACTTCTTGCTATTCTTAGTAGTAAGCAGTGTCCATCATCCAGTTGGCGAATCCAGAAGAAGAAACTCTTGGGACTAAGAATAATGGACTGTGGGTGGCCCATGGCGAAAGGGGAAATGAACTATGTGTGCATTTGCACGGGAAGCTCAGAGATGGTTTAATGTCAACTGTCCAGTTGACGAATCCAGAAAAAAAAAAAAAAAAAAACAACTCCGGGGACATTATTTTTACCAAGAGTATAAACTTTACTGAATAAAGCCACATTGGCAGAGAAGGAACAAAACCAGCTCTGAGGTTCCCACGCAAACCACACGCATAGTTCCTTTCTCCTTTTCTCCATGAGCCACTCACAGTCCATTACATCCACCAAATCACTTCTGCTCATTTTGTTTTGGGAACTGATCAACTGATCACCCGTTGGCATTTGCTCTGGGTGTCCTAGAGTTGGGAGGAGCAATCTCATATGAGAACCAACGATGCTGGGAGGCCAGTCGCCCCACCCTTGCCTTCTAACACACACGCACGCACATTCACCATTCTTTGTCAAGCGGCGAGCAAAGCGGAATATAGGTGAACGTTCAAGTTGGTTTGGACAGTCAGATCCCGAAATAATCAATACAGGTAGTCCTTGACTTTTGATCTCAGGTGAGATCAGAATTTCCATTACCAAGCAAGGCGATTGTTAAGAGAGCTGCAACCGGTTTTACGACCTTTTTTGGACCCAGTCATTAAGCAGATCACTGCAGTAATTAAGTGAATCACACTGTTGTTTAACGAAGATGATTAAAGGCCTGAAGACTAAAATGTATGAAGCATGGCTGGAGGATTTGGCCAGTCTAGAGAAAAGAAGGTCTAGGGAGGACATGATAGCAGGGTTCCAGTATTTGAGGGGCTGCCACAAAGAAGAGGAAGGGGTCAATTTATTTTCCAAAGCCCCAGCAGGCAAGATAAGAAATTAATCAAGGAGAGAAGCAACCTGGAATTAAGGAGAAACTTCTAAACGTGAGGAAAATTAACCAGTGGAACAGCTTTGCCTTCAGAAGCTGTGGGCGCTCCATCACTGGAGGTTTTAAAGAAGAGACTGGACAGCCACTTGTCTGAAATGGTGCAGGGGTTAAATTAGAAGACCTCCAAGATCCCTTCCAGCTCTATTCTGATTCCCCATTGACTGTGGGAATCTGATTAGGAAGGCCACCAATGACGATCCCTTGACCTCAGAACATTGCAGCTCTCATAAATAGATGCTGGATGCCAAGCGCCTGAATTTTGATCCTGTGATTGTAGTGTTGGGACAGCTATAAATTTGAGCATCGGTGCCTTTGTAACTACAAATGGCTGCTAAACAAATGTTTCTCTAAGTCAAGACCATCTGTAATATAAAAGAGTAAAGATAAAATCACCTGACCTCACCTGAAAATTGCAACACTTTTCTTTCTTTTTTAAATATTTTTTTATCTTTTATGAAACATCTCATTAGGTGGACAATGTGTTTCCAGGTTTTATAACAGTACAAATGTGACTATAATTACATATCAAGTTTTATATCCAAATTAACAGTTTTTGTTTTGTTTTTCTCCCCCCCCCCCTTAAAGATTTTTATGGCCAACCGTTTGGAAGATAAAATTAAAATTCTAGAGAAACCTCCAGAATTGTTAACCCCCTCTGATTTTGAAGAGAGAAAGGTAAGACATCAGAGCAGGCAATTCCAGTTAGGAAATGGAGGTGCTGTTGACATGATTTCCCTCCACCTAAAGCCAGGGTTGTGAAGAGGGAGGGGTGGGAATTTTCCTAAATTTGGATTTCCCAGGCTTGGAAAACATGAGCCAAAGAGGCTTTTCTGGGAGAATTAGTTAAAATCTCTCCAATTCCATTTCCTTCCCCTGAAGTTAATTTCTGAGTTCTCTAAAAAATGATGCAGGGGCCATAATTCAATTCAAGACAATGAATGAATGAATGAATGAATGAATGAATGAATGAATGAATGAATGAGACTGCAGCCACAATTCTCCTTTTAGCCACAAGGAGAATATTTTAAATTGTGCTGCTTTTCAGGGTAGGAAGAGATTGACCAAGTAATGGTTGACATGCACATTGAAGAATCGCTGGGGTTGATGATGAAAATTGAGTTTCTCTGGGTATTTCTATCCACAAAGGCCTGGTTCAAATATTCATGTCTTTTTTCTTTTTCTCTCTTTCTCTTCCCCTGAGATATCTCTTTTAATTGCCGAGCCCTTTTTCTCTACAAGCTTGCTGCCCTGGCATAATCTATTTTTCTGGTACGCCCGAACGGCATTGGAGAGTCATCTCACCAGTGATGTGACTGTTCTTCCCCAATCGGCTTCTCTCCACCTGATGACTGTGGAATTCAAGGTGAGGACATGTTGTCTTTTTGGTTTACAGTAATAATTTGTTTTGGTTTCAAACTACTTTTATCTGAGGAATGCATTGTATAACTCCATCTGAACTTTTTGCCAGGTTCCTTGATTGTCTTATGGGGTAGGAAAGCAGAGAGTTGTTGGTCAAATTAATATCTATGAATATCTATGTCTGTCTGTCTGTCTATCTATCTACCTACCTATCATCCATCTATCTATCTATCTATCTATCTATCTATCTATCTATCTATCTATCTATGAAGTTATAGGTAATTCTTGACTTATGACTACAATTGAACCCCAAATTTCCATTGCTTAGGAGGAATGAATGATTATTTTTGAGACTCTTCCCTTAACAGTTGAGTCATCCCTTCCACATGTCCAAGGCCACATCTGCGTTCATACAATTCACTTTTGTATTTTGTCAAAATGATGTTTTTCCTTCCTTCCTTTTCTTCCTTCCTTCCTCCCTTTCTCCCTCCCTCCCTCCTCCCTTTCCTTTCCTTTCCTTTTCTTTCTTTTCCTTTTCCCTTTCCTTTCCTTCTTTCCTTTTCTCCAGCTTACCAGAGGTTTCCCCTAAATAAATTGCCTCTTCTTAGGTATCCGAAGTCATTTCATCACAGACCTTTTCACTCTATTTACATGTGTTGCATAATCATAGAAATCTTTCACTGTATTTTTGCAAACCTATTCTTCTCCTCAGTTATATAACTTGCCACGCTATGGCCAAAAACTTCTGCCAAATATAAAGTTTCTAGTATATGATTTGACACTGCAGACTTCTAAGACTGTGAACCAAGGATTGACTCACAGTATTAGAAGTCTGCAGTGTCAAATCATATACTAGACTTTACAAAGCTGAGAAAGACCACTTGTTCCTTCCTCTCTAGGATTTGTGGCGTATCCGAAGCCCTTGTGGTACCTGTGAAGGTTTTGATATGCGCATTATGGATGACATGATAAAGGTGAGTTCTCACCTGGTGAAAGGCCAAATGAATGATCATGTGGTGAGATTAGCCCTTTACATGATAGTAGCTAAACTGTGCATGAAACATTAAATACATGTATTTTAAATAAAATCCATAATATAAAACTTTTAGGGTGATTTTTGATTACAATAATAAAATCTAATTATAAACTAAACTTTAAAAAGAGAAGAGATTAAAAAGTGCAGAAAAAAAAAGGAAAAAGGAGAGAAAAATAAGAATAACATATAGAAAGAGAAATGTGAAAAGTGACTTCCAACCTTTATCATAATGAGCATGAACAAGCTTAGTAACTCTCCGTCTCCCCTGCAAAGTGTCCATAAAGGTCTTCTTTTTAAAAAGTCATCACATAAACCAACCTTACATGCTTTCATTTTACTTTTAACAGTCTTAATCTTTAGTTCATTCAAGAATTGTCATAGAATTTGATTTATCTTCGTCTCAGTCTCATTCTC
This sequence comes from Hydrophis major, assembly GCA_033807585.1. NCBI lineage: Eukaryota > Metazoa > Chordata > Lepidosauria > Squamata > Elapidae > Hydrophis > Hydrophis major. The sequence goes on from CM066338.1 coordinate 7,518,245, forward strand.
ACTTCATAGTCTTCCTGTGGCTGTCAACTCATAAAATATTTCTATGGTCTTTTTAAAGTTGCCTTTTGAATCCTTTTGAAGTTTTGGAGGCTTGGCTCGAGACTCATGGTTTAGTGGGGGTAATTAATTGACCTATTTTTAAAAATTCTGATAAAGAATTATCTAGGGTACTGTCTTGGTTGATCACTTGTATTATTTTCCTTGTTGGCTTTTAAAACATCAGCCATTTCCTATGGTATTGTCCAGTGAGATATTCTTTTCCAAGTCAATCCAATCCCAACACTATCTCTTTGTCAGAGCTCCAATAAATCCACCCTCATTCAAATCAAGTCTCTAGCTGCATCTCAGAGAAAAGTAAATTGGTTTATTAGAAGTTGCCTTGTTGGTGCGTGGCAACTATTAAATTGCATCATACATTTCCCCCTTGACCCTGGTCTTCCCCCCACCCCTTGGATGTATATTCTCCAACGGGACACATCCATAGCCAAGAGTCATCCATCATGTTCTCCAATAACCTCCTTTCAAAGTTGCTCCGACAACTTTGGGCTGTCGGGGTGATTATCTAGGCATTTCAAGAATGCCTTGTTTTCCCCCACTCCCTTTTTCTGGCAGCTAAAAAGACCAAAGGAGTATCTTTTTAGTTGACACTCTTCAGATAAAAGTTGCTTCACATCTCTCATTTCTTCAGTCCAGGTAGTCTTTAACTTACAACAGTTCATTTCGTGATCGTTTGAAGTTACGATGACGCTGAAAAAAGTGACTTACGATCATTTTTCACACTTATGACCATTGCAGCATCATGTGATCGAAATTTTCAAATGCTTGGTGACTGATTCATATTTACAACGGTTTCAGTTCTCGGGGTCATATAATCCCCTTTTGTGGCCTGACAAACAAAGTCATTGGGGAAGCCAGATTCCTTAATAACCGTGTCACTAACTTAACAACTGGAGTGATTCACTGAACAAGTGTGGCAAAAAACCCCCACCACATAACATGGAGCAAAATTCACTACATAATTGTCTCAATTAGCAGCAGAAATTTTGGGCTCCATTGTGGTTGTTAGACTACCTGTAAGATCTTTTGGGTGTAATCTATCCATAGAAACAGAGATTGTGACTGACGCAGTTCATATTGCGGCTGTTAATTGAAACAGAAAATTCATATTGAGAAAATACTCAATTTTCCTGAGAATTTGGTTTATGTGGACTTAAAATGTTGAACTAACAGAGAAGACACAACTTTGTTTCTCTGGAAAGGTCTCTGTGCTAAAATAGAGAGTAAAGCAGCCTGCCTTACAGGGTTAACTTTTGCAAAGGTATACCATGTGTATACAAATAATCATCCACTTACTATGTGTTTACAGGTAATCCCCAACTTACAGTTGTGGCCAGAATTGCTAAATAAGGCAGTTGTTATGCGAGTTGTGCCTGATTTTATGAACCATTTTGCCATGGATTGTAAGCGAATCAGGGCAGATGTTAAAATGAACCACGCTGCCCTATTCACACACAATTCTCAACCTACGTGGCCAATGGGGAGCAAAGTTGAGCAATGCTAAAGTTGAGCAATGAGGCAGGGAAGAGAGCTTAGCTGGGTAATGGCCATATCTTCTGAGGTATCAGATGCACTGATGATGTTACCTTGTTTGGTAATGAAATGTCTGTAAGAAAACCATCAATCTCAGCACCAAGGACCCCATCAATGTCGGATCTGGCTTTGGTGCATAATTAGAATGGACTAGAATAACAGAGTTGGAAGGGACCTTGGAGGTCTTCTAGTCCAACGCCCTGCTTAGGCAGGAAACCCTGTACCATTTCAGACAAATGGTTGTCCAATCTCTTCTTAACAACTTCCAGTGTTGGAGCATTTACAACTTTTAGAGGAAAGTTGTTCCACTGATTAATTGTTCTGTCAGGAAATTTCTCCACGAAGTTGCTTTTCTCCTTGGTTAGTTTCCACCCATTGCTTCTTGTCCTGCCCGCGGATGCTTTGGAGAATAGCTTGACTGCCTCTTCTTTGGGGAAGCCCCTAAGAAATTGGAACACTGCTATCATGTCACCCCAAGTCCTTCTTTTCATCAGACGAGACATAATCGAATTCCATTCTTATTTTGTTTTAGCCTCCAGTCCCCTAATCTTCTTTGTTGCTCTTCTCTGTATTATATCTAGAGTCTCAACAACAACAAAATACTAAAAGTCTAATAACCTAAGAACAGCAACACTTCCATGCCTTTAAAAATAGTACTAATCTATTAAAAATAGTTACAAAACTCTGCAGTGGAGCAATTGTATAACAAACCCAAGCAAACAATATAAAGCAGTAATCGAAATCTTTGCCGCAGCCAAAACTAAGCCAAGAAATGAAAGTTCAACAATGTTGCTTAAAATACTGAGTTACTCCCACAAGGACCTTTGTTCTACATCCTTTCCGTGGTAATAAGGGGTTTGCAAGTGCTCAACCCTCATTGTTGGAGAGTATAGGGCCAATTAACTTAATTGCAAAAATGTGTAGTTATTGTAAAATACTACTTAGAAATGTCTGGAATGATGGCTTTAATGAGTCATATTAGCAGCTGTGAGGTTGTAGTAGCAAAACCTGCTGTTTAAAGGGCACAAACACAGAGCCCTTCCCCAATTAATGAAGACATTTTTTTCCTGGGTTCTCGTAAAGCCCTCTGCTTTGGACCTGGGCCTTTGCCACATGTTCACTTGGGTCAAACCTGTGTTGTACATTTCTGTTAAGGTTGCATTCAACCAAAACTAAACCAGTCACATGATCCCTGAGGTCTGAAGCAATGTGTGAAACCAGCCATGATGGATAAGTTTTGTCCTCCTGGCTTTAGAGGAGAAGCAGGTAATGTCAGCCATCCCATTGGCATATGCATGGCAATAGAGTACAAATAGAAGAACCATAGAATAGAATTAGAGTAGATTAGATTAGATTAGATTAGATTAGATTAGATTAGATTAGATTAGATTAGATTAGATTAGATTAGATTAGGAATAGGAATAGGAATAGGAATAGGAATAGGAATAGGAATAGAATAGAATAGAAAATAGATTAGAATAGAATAGAATAGAAATAGAAATAGATTAGATTAGAACAGGAATAGGAATAGAATAGAAATAGAATAGAATAGAAAATAGATTAGAATAGGAATAGAATAGATTAGAATAGAAATAGAATAGAATAGAATAGAAAATAGAATAGAATAGAATAGAAAATAGATTAGAATAGGAATAGAATAGAAATAGAATAGAATAGAATAGAAAATAGATTAGAATAGGAATAGAATAGATTAGAATAGAATAGAATAGAAATAGAATAGGAATAGAATAGAATAGAATAGAATAGAATAGAATAGAATAGAATAGAAATGAATAGAAATAGAATAGATTAGAATAGGAATAGAATAGGAATAGAATAGATTAGAATAGAATAGAAATAGAATAGAATAGAATAGCAAATAGATTAGAATAGAAATAGAATAGATTAGAATAGGAATAGAATAGGAATAGAATAGATTAGAATAGAAATAGAATAGGAATAGGAATAGAAATAAAATAGAATAGAATAGGAAATAGATTAGAATAGGAAATAGATTAGAATTGAAATAGAATAGAATAGAAATAGAATAGGAATAGAAATAGAATAGAATAGAATAGGAAATAGATTAGAATAGAAATAGAATAGATCAGAATAGAAATAGAATAGAATAGAAATGGAAATAGATTAGAATAGACTAGAATAGAAATAGAATAGAATAGAATAGAATAGAATAGAATAGAATAGAATAGAACAGAATACAGAAGGGATAGGATAGGATAGATACCCTGTTTCTCCAACAATACGGCCTCCCCCAATAGGAAGTCCCAGCATGTTTTATAGGCGTGAAATGAAATTAAGCCCCTCCCCCCCAAATTAAGGCCTATATTAAAACATGCGAAATGGGGGGGAAAGTTGGGGGGGCTTGCCGTTAAGAAGGACTTTTGTTATACACCCGGATATGGTGCTGCCTGCGTTGACCCCAGTACGAAGTGCCCCACCAACGCTGAGGTCAACATCCAAGCCGTCGCCGCCTGCTTGCCCAAAGATGCAAGGGGCGGGGGGGGAATTAAGTCACCCCCGAAAAGACGGCCTAGCCATTTTTTCGGGGCTCAAAAAAAAAGATAAGACCCAGCCTTATTATATGAGAAACACGGTAGGATAGTTGGAAGGGACCTTGGAGGCCATTTAGTCCAACCCCCTGCTTAGGCAGGAAACCCTGTCATACCATTTCATACACGTCCTTATCCAATTTCTTCTTGAAGGCATCCAGTATTTGGAGCATTTACAACTTCTGGAGGCAAGTTGTCCTCACTGTCAGGAAATTCTCCTTAGTTCTAAGTTGCTTCTCTCCTTGATTAGTTTCCACCCATTTGCTTCTTGTCCTGCCCTCAGCAGAAGAAACTCGCTGGGACATTTTTATTATCAAGAGTAAAACTTTACTGACAGATCCATGCAGGCAGAGAAGAAGCAAAGACAGTTTTGAGCAGCGTTGCCAGATTCAAAATGTAAAATTATCGTACCCGAGACTCAAAATTATCGTTTTTTTGAGAAAATTATCGTACATATAGCAAACTCTATATCTCACAGGAAGTACCAACTGTAGGCATATATCCATGTGGAAAATGTCCGAACTGAAGGCATGAAGCCACAAGATACGATCCCACAAAACTTACGATCAGCAATAAACTACCTCAATGGGCCCGACGCGCGCGACGACTAGCTGACTCGACTCGGACTCGTACTTGTACGTAGTTCGTGAGCGAGCGTGTATCACGTATGCACAAACTACACGCGCGTACGCACACACACGTGATCACACAAAAAAGGGTCAAAGTAGGCCAACTATCTTCTTAAATTGCCAAACTGTAAAATTATCGTACATTTGACCTTTTTGGGAATTATTGATCGTACATCGTACAGAGGGCCAAATTATCGTACAAATACGATAATTATCATACGTCTGGCAACACTGGTTTTGAGGTTTTAGCGTGAAGCACAGTACAACGAAACCCCTTTTTTCCGTTCCTGGGGCCACCCAGTATCCATTGTCCACCAATGCAGGTTAAGCGCTTTATTTTGGGAAAACAGTCTGCCATCATCACATCTCATGGTCCAATCACCCTCCATCCTAAAGCAAGATTCCCATTTCGTGATGCGTCACACTCCGTGATCTTGAACCAGCAAAAGAATTTTATTTTGTCTAACTAGGTATGCTCCAATGAATTCCTCCCTCCCGCTTTCTCAGGCTCAGTTTTGGGAGCATCAAATCTCAATATGGCTTCCAAAGCTGACAAAAGTGCTTTTTTCTAAATTCGGCAGCGCTGACCCGGTTTTTCTTGCCACCTCCTTTAGAATTCCTTAGACTTCCGAGAATCCAGGGAAGCTGAGCCCCATCCACTTTGGGAATACCCATGCAGATCCACCTCTGACCCTCTCACGGTTCTGACGTTTGACTTCCAGCAAGCTATACCAGAACATCCTCTCACGGAAGAAGGCATCATAAGTGTGTCACGGTCAGTATCCTGGGAGAAAAACTAAACTTGCAGTATTTTAATGTTTTACAGGATGCTCCAAGACCCTGTTTCCGAACTGGGGTGACTTCCAACGATGTGGACTTCGACTCCTAGAGTGTCTCACTCAGGGTGGCCTTTGCTGAGGGTTCTGGGAGTTGAAGTCTAGCCAGTTGGGATTTTCACAGTGCGGGAAACCCTGCTCTGAAGTTGTATTCCAAGTTGTAGCCCTGTCTTTCATCAGCAGTCCGTTCCTTGTATCTGTCATTACAGTAACGGTAACGTAACATAGAATAACTGGTTTGGAAGGGACCTGGGAGATCATCTAGTTCAACCCCCTGCTCGAGCAGGAAACCTTATATACTATTCCAGACAAATGGTTGTCCAGTCTATTCTTGAAAACCTCCAGTGATGCAGCATGCACAACTTCCATAATAGTTACACAAGGTGAATTGTTCTCACTGTCAGGAAGTTTCTTCTTACTTCTAGGTTGGATCTCTCTTGGATAATCCTCCATCTATTACTTCTTGCCCTGCCCTCAGGTGTTTTGGAGAATAGGTTGACTGCCTCTTCTCTATGACAGCCCCTCAAATACTGGAAAGGCAGTATATCATGTCCCCGCCAGTCTTTCTCTTCAATAGGCTGGACCTACCTAGTTCTCTCAACCGTTCATTGTACAGTTTAGTCTCCAGTTAATCAATCATATCTTGATTGACATGAGATCCTTTAAGGCTGAAGGCTATTGGGGGGGAGGGGTGTGTGATAAAATAGCACATCAACATAAAAAACAAAAACAAATCAGCATATGTCCCATTTGGTCCTCTTGGAGTGATATGGAATGAGAACCTGCCTTGGACTTAGCTACTTTCTGGTTTCAGTACACTTAGGATGACTTATAATTTTTTCTAAAACGATTGCATCCTTTCCTTGTTTGCCGTTTGTTTTAAAACAGATTTTTATGTGCATTTGAGTTACAAGGAGCCCTCGACTTAACAACAGTTCATTTAGTGACTGCTTGAAATTTACAACGACACTGGGGGAAAAAGTGACTTATGACCATTTGTCACATTCACGACCATTGGTCACGTGATCAAAATTTGGATGCTTGGCCGCTGACTCAAATTTATGAGCCCCGGTGGTGCAGTGGTTAGAGTGCAGTACTGCAGGCTACTTCTGCTGTCGGCTGCCTGCAATTTGGCAGATCGAATCTCACCAGGCTCAAGGTTGAGTCAGCCTTCCATCCTTCCGAGGTGAATAAAGTGAGGACCCAGATTGTTGGGGACCAGAGGCTGACTCTGTTAATCACATAGAGAGGACTGGAAAGCACTGTGAAGTGGTATATAAGTCTAAGTGCTATTGCTCATCCACCCATGCATGATGATTAGAATGCAGTATTGCAGGCTGACTCTGCCCACTGCCAGGAGTTTGATCCTGACTGGCTCAGGGTTGGCTCAGCCTTCTGTCCTTCCGAGGCCAGTAAAATGAGGACCCAGATTGTTGGGGGCAAGAGGCTGATTCTGTAAAATGCTTAGAGAGGGCTGTAAAATGCACTGTGAAGTGGTAGAAAGTCTAAGTGTTATTGCCCTTCCATGCATGCATGCATCCATCCATCCATCCATGCATGATGGTTAGAATGCAGTAATGCAGGCTAATTCTGCCAACTGCCCTCTGTTCGAATCTCATTAGGCTCAAGGCTGACTCAGCCTTCCATCCTTCTGAGGCCGGTAAAATGAGGACCCAGATTGTTGGGAGCAATAGGCTGACTCTGTAAACTGCTTAGAGGGGGCTGTAGAGCACTGTGAAGCGGTATATAAATCTAAGGGCTATTTCTATCGCTATGACCATTGCAGTATCCAGGGTCATGGGATCCCCTTTTGCGGTCTTCTGACAACCAAGCTTCAATGGGAAAGTCAGATTCACTTCACAATCATGTTACTAACTTAACAACTGCAGTGATTCACTTAACAATTCTGGCAAGAAAAGTCGTAAAATGGGACAGAACTCCCTTAACAACTCTCTTCATTAGTAACAGAAAGTTAGGGGTCAGTTGTGATTGGAAGTTGAAAATTACCTGTAATAATCTTATTCTGTATCCTGCTAAGTACGGTACCTTCTAGGCAGAGGACAAAATGTTTGGGAACTGAAATAAAAGAGACTTTGAACCTTCAGAGGAACTGTTCCTTAAAAATAGGCCAATTTTGCAGTGTCATAGCTGAATGAAAACAATCTCCCACATATGAGGTAACATATCGTTCTTAATGAATAATGTATAAATTATCTGGTACCATATGAATGATTTGATTTATAACGATGTTTATTTCTCTTTTCCAAATACAGCCATCTGTTGCCTGGCTGAACATTTCTTTCTGAAACATACACAACAGAGTCTGTGGGGTTATCACTGCACCCAATTATGGTGTTATTGCTGTGCCAGCTGTAAAATGCTGGAATACGTTGTAAAAATCAATATTTGCCTGTAAAGTGATCCTTATTTAAACATCAAATGTACTTTTTTGAGAAAATATCCCATAATTCATCGTGGCAAAAAGTTGGGCTTTTAAGATTCTTTTTGAGATTTTTTTTCCTGAAATCAAACCATGAATAATTTCCTTTTGGTAGTCAAACCACTTTATTTAGAAACAACCAAGCATTGAGCGCAGGGGTCTCCAACCTTGGCTCCTGGAAGCCTGGCGGACTTCAACTCCCAGAGTTCCACAGCCAGCAAAGCTGGCTGTGGAATTCTGGGAGTTGAAGTCCGCCAGGCTTCCAGGAGCCAAGGTTGGAGACCCCTGATTTAGCGCAAAGTAAAAAGAGTGTAAATGTCTGTGGAGATTCTCAGTCATCCAGGTCATGGTTTTCCCAAAAGTGCTTTTCCCAAATGCAACTGGACTTTCTTGGGTTTTTTTTTTTAAATGTTTCGCTTCTCATCTAAGAAGCTAATTCAGTTCTGAACTGAAGTTCAGTTCTTCAGAACTAAAGAAGCTTCTTGAATGAGAAGCAAAATGTTTTCAAAGGAAAAAAATGCGAAAGTCCAAATTGCCTTTTGGAAAAGCTCCTTTACTACAGGGAGTGCTAATGTTTTAAAAAATCCTAACTCATCTTAACAATATTAAAACCAGAAAGCACCCAGGAAAATGTCTTTTGGAGATTCTCTGAATCTTGTCCCAAAGGTCCTCTTTTTCAAGAGGCAACTAGACTTTCTTTGTTTTTCCTTAAAGTCGTTTCATTTTTATCCAAGAAGCTTCTTCAGTTCTGACTGAATGAACCATTCAATCAGAATTGAAGAAGCTTCTTGGATGAGAAGTGAAATGTCTTCAAGCAAAAATAAAGTCCATTTGTCTTTTAATAAAAAAACAACAGCAACCACTTTCTGGAAAGTACTTTTGATTTCCTTCACAAAACCAAAAGGAAGAAGGAGGCACCACTACTTCCTTTTGAAGATTATTCCAGTCCTCATATTTTGGGAGAGAATGTGCCAGGTAGCATGTAGCAAACATATAATTTGAACATCGCCAATGCAAAGATCCTGATTTTCTTTTCCCCTGGATCTCATCCTCAGATTCCTGGATTCCTAGCCTTGCTGAAATGCCTTCTTCCTGGTTATTTTGCATCATGCAATAATCCTGAAACTTTTCAGTCTCTAGATGGTGTTTTGTTTTGTTTTTTTAAATCATCACATAGTAGTATGATTGCAATAACTTCCAAATGTTAGAGAAGGAGGCTCCAGCTGGTGCAAAATGCCATGTTCCCGCATGGTTTTGTGCAGACCCCAGTGTGCACATGTTTCGCCTCTTCTGCAGGAAGAGCAAATCTCCTGATTTACTTCCGGGTGCAATTCAAGGTGCTGCTTGCCCCCTTTAAAAGCCCTTCGTGGCTTGGGACCAGGTGATCTGAGGGACTGTCTCTTGCTGGTCACATCTACCTGACCCCTTAGAGCAGGGAGACGGAATGCTGCAGGTTCCATCCCTGAGGGAGATACACCTGGTGGGACCCAGAAGAAGGGCCTTCTTTGTAGTGGCTCCCTCTCTCTGGAACATCATCCCTCTGGAAATTAGACTGGCCTGACTCTAATACTCTTCCGGAAGGCGCTGAAGACCTGGTTCTGCCAGTGGGCCTGGGGAGCCCAGAGCGGAATGGAGGCCATTAAATAGCTTGTGTGATCTGCTCTCTTTGGGTCGGGGTGGATGGCTGGGATTGGGGAGGGGAAGTGATTCTCTTATATTGCACTTTATTAATTTCTTTGATTCTTTTTGTTAGTTTTTGTTGTTTTAAATGTGATTTTATATTCTGTAAGCTGCCTTGAGTCGCCAAGGGTGAATAGGCGGTAATATACGTTCAATAAATAAATGAGTGAGTAAATAAGTAAGTAAATAAATAAGTAAATCAAGCAAGCAAGCAAGCCTTTGGACACTGTTTTAGGATGCAGTGAGTGACTTGCTATGGACAAGTATCACTTTGCTAATTTGATAGCTTTTGCTGGGAATTTGATAGCTTTTGCTGTTGAAGAGTCTGTAATGAAAAATGTGTGCTTGTGTATATATATTTGGACAAATGGAAGATGTCTTGAAAACTTTGAATTCCAAGAACTGGCAAAAAAACTACTTTTAAGCAAGGAGGGTGTGGATTTACAATCAGTCTTCTTGGTAACATCTCCTGAAGGCGTTGTGAATTCAAACTTTGAAGCAATTGTTTGAATTTCTCTCTCTCTTTCTCTTCCAGTGTAACATTCTGAAAATATCAAAGAGACATATGAAAGCTCTGGTACCTTTGATATTTTTAAGAAAAGTAACAAAAAAAGAAGGAATATTTATTAGTTTTAGGGACTGGCTGATAGATTATTTTATATTCTTTGGTCCTGTTTGGTCCTGCTGTTGTCTTCCAGCAATACTTCATTTTCCAAAGAGCTATTATTTAGATATGAATGCCCTGATAGGTTAACCAGAAACAGCGTTGTAGTTTTGAGAACTATATTACTATCCATCCTGGAGAATACAACTTTCTAATGTTCATTATCTCTTCATTATCCTTGCTTTCTTCCTTTCCATGCTGTTTTTTTATACATGATTATTTTAAATTCTCCCCACCCCCCACCCCAACTTTATCAGGATTTTATCTGGAACTTTCTCTTCAGCTCTGAAAACTAGACAGTTTGTTTTCCTGGCAGAGTGCATACTTGATCTTGATTAAGACTTAGGTTTTAACATTACCAGTTGTAGCACATTTTCTGTTCTCCCATTTATGCCTTGCATTAGGTTTTTTATCTCTCTGTGATTCTTTAACATAGTATCCCTAATGCTTTGAAAGATCAAGGCCATTTCTCCTGAAATCTCACTCATTTCCCCCTGATGGAGCATCTTGTCTTATTTTAATAAGTCCTGTTCTTATTCAAGTCCAAAAACAATATATTCAATGTTGCTTCTCAGAAAGTTCAATCATCGTAGTTCTTTACATCTCACAATTATTAATCAGTTCCATCAATTCCAGGCAGCTTCCAAAAATCAAAAGTCACTTTACTTAAGAGTCTTCCTCATTCTCACAATCAAGTCTCCAGTAATCATAAGGTAGGTAGTTATAGAATAGTAAGTGTCACCACAATCCCCCAGATAACATAATGGGAAAGTAAGTCATTTTAAATGATTCTTTCAGCATGTCTTTGCTCCCAAAGTAGGATGATCTCTGGCCTTTTATCTAGACTTCTGACAAAGGAAAATACTGTTCATATTTCAAAAGGGGTTTATGTACTACATAATGCACATGTTGGTCTATCAGTATTCTTCAGAGTTTGCAGGAAATCGATATTTAGGGATTTTATTTTATTTTTGCAGGTGTGCGAAAAGTCACGGAGCCGTTCTGTGGATGGAATACCATCTGGCACCTAACATTTCCATCAGCACAGGACTTGTGCAGGATTCCAATGAAAAGGTTGGTTATGTTCTGTTTCAACCCTGCTGCATAAGGAGTTGGTGAACCATCATATTGCATTGTCCTACAGGAAAAGAAAAAAAAAAAAGACCATCAATTCTACTCAGTTCCAGTGCCGAATTTTTGAGCACATTTGGAACGAATTCAGTTGTAGTAGTTGCCAGAAATAACGCAGGAGACAGATTTAATAATTAATGGTGGTGAATCTGCCATTATAATTAAACGGAATGCATGTGATTGGAAGCTTCTGCAGAGCGGAATTGTGCGGTGCACAATAGGATGGGCAGGCTTACTAAGGACCTATAACAGAGAACAGGATTTACTACAGATGTAGATTGGAGTTGATGGAACGTAAAGTTGAATTGGAGTTGATTTCGATCAAACTGCTTGGAGGCTTCCCGAGCAGTTCTGCAGTTTAAAGTGAACCAAAAATAGCTTTATGCTATTTTATGCTTAAAGTCAAAGTCTACCTGTACTTTAATTATATTCGCTTGTCCTCCAGAAGTAAATTCTTCTGGTTATGCCCACCATGGTTGGATTTTCCACTTTGAGTAAAGTTATATTTTTTTAAAAAAAAACTGCATAACATTCTCTCCCAGCTCTTGTTTGCTTAGAGAAGGGGCAACATTCGTGCATCAGTTGGGATTCAATCCTGGGTGCTTAGAGATGAATTCCTTCTGCTTTATATGCACGTGCTGGTTTGGCTGCTTCATAATGGAGACAAGAGCATCGAGTAGAGAATCAAATAAGTGAGAATCACACTTTAAAATTTCTACAGACAGTGCTGTGGATGAAAGGTGAAGGCGATTAGATGATTAGGGGACTGGAGGCTTAAAACAGATGAAGAAGGGTTGCTGGAATTGGATATGTCTAGTCAGATGAATAGAAGGACTAGGGGAGACATGATAGCAGTGCTCCAATATCTCAGGGGCTGCCCCAAAGAAGAGGGAGTCAAGCTATTCTGCAAAGCACCTGAGGGCAGGACAAGAAGCAATGGGTGGAAACTCATCAAGGAGAGAAGCAACCTAGAACTAAGAAGAAATTTCCTGACAGAACAATTAACCAGTGGAACAACTTGCCTCCAGACGTTGTGAATGTTGTGGGTGCTTCATCACTGGAAGTTTTTAAGACAAGATCAGACAACCATTTCTCTGAAATGGTGTAGGGTTTCCTGTCTAAGCAGGGGGTGGTGGTGGTGGACTGGAAGACCTCCAAGGTCCCTTCCAACCATCAGGTTCTGACCAGTTCTGGAGAACCGGTAGCGGAAATTTTGAGTAGTTCGTTGAACCAGCAAATCCCACCTCTGACTGGGCCCGCCAACCCATCTCTTCTCTGCCTCCCATTGAATCCCAGCTGATCGGCTGGGCCTCCTTTGGTTGCCCTGCCCAGGAGAACGGAGCTGGAAAGCAGGTGAGTGGGGTGGGGAGGGAAGGGGGATTTTGCAGTATCCTTCCCCTGCCACGCCCACCAAGCCATGCCACACCTTCCAAGCCACACCCACAGAACCGGTAGTAAAAAAATTTGAATCCCACTACTGCTTCCAACTGTGTTATTCTCTTCTGTATTCTGAATGATTAGAATTCAAGCTGGAAATCTCTTTGTTGAAGCAAGAAATGTTGACCTCCTACAGAAGAAGAAAAAAGATAGCTGGGAATGTTTGACACCTTCATTTCCTTTCCCACCTGATTGTTCTTGCTTCTTTTCTCTACAGGATTATTGTCAATGGACTCCTCACTGCAAGCAGGCTGTGTATTTCTTCAGTTCGGCTCTTGAACCAAATTCTCCTGTCGCTGTTGCCTCGGCAGTTGCGTACGCTGTGAGCTTCAACCCAGCAACGGGAGAGGTTAACATGGACTTTAAACCCTTCATTTAATACAGTTGTTGGGATAGAAAAAAAACAAACAAACACGTTTGTTTCCCTTTTAGCTGGGTCAATAAACACATCCCCAGACAGCTTTAATAAACCTGCAGCTTTGTGAAGGAGGCAGGGGGCTCCAGGGGTATTTGTGTTCTCAAGAAGTGGCCCACCATTTGAGTTACGCAACTTGAGCCCCCTCCAAAGTTTAGGATCGCAACTTCCCAATTCCCTGGCCCGTCCACCGTTTTCGTTTGAAGGTAAGTCAGAATTGGTTTAAGGCAGGGGTGTCGAACTTGATTTCACCAAGGGCCGCATCAGGGTTGTGTTCGACCTTGGAGAGCCGGGGTGGGGTGCGGCCTGGCCAGCTCGATGCCACTCGTGTTGAGGGCACCTGTGGTGGCCCAAGCGCTCGGCCGGCGAAAATGGGGTCCTGAGCTCTGTTTTGGGCTGTGACGGCCTCCTGCAACTCTCTGCCAGCCAAAACGGAGCTCGCGGGGACCACCTGCGGCCCTCCCAAGCTTCGTTTTCTCTGGCGGAGGCACCACAGGCCAGTCCTTTGCTTGTTTCCATGGCAGCAGCCCCTCGGGCCAGATTTAAGCACCCCACAGGCTGGATCTGCACCCCCCCCACCCCCCCAGGCCTTGAGTTTGACACCCTTGGTTTAAGGCCTTCAACACACTGATCTTGTTTGAAATGATCTGACTGGGTTTTGCTGAGTGCCAGTCTGAGAAAAACCAGACCGGCTAAGCTACCCAATTTCAGAGCCAGAGGGGAAAAAGATAGGCACAGTGTATCGGACTGCTGGATTTATAACGGGGGACGGGGGACAAACGACACAACACATTTCAAGCCCAATGTGACGAAGACAATTATTTAACAACGTTTAATTTGCCCCAAACCTGACAGATCCTGGGTGGCAGAACACAAATAGTTCACTGTGGCAGAACACAAATAGTTCACGGAGCCATAACGAAAGTCATTATCAAAATTCCTGTGTTGGCTGCTCAGAATCAATCAACCACAGCCAAAATCATGCTGGCATCCTTCAAATTTTATTGCTTGCCCAACACAAGGAAGGTTGGGGTTGAATGGTTTCCCTGGGGAAGATATTGCAAAGAGAGGGTGCCAACACCAAGAAGGTTTATCATCTGGTCCATCCTCCGTGTACCTCTTGAGGTAGGAAACCCTTCAACTCCTCCCCACACACCCCATCCCCGGTAACCAGGAGTGGAAAGTTGGACTGTAGGTTGCTACTCATCCCAAAACACCCAATTTATCAGAAGGCAAACTTGGGATATGTTTCACCATCCTTGTTTATTCACAATGGTAGCCCTCAGAACTGAAGAAGCTTCTTGGATGAGAAGTGAAACATCTTCAAGGACAAACAAGAATGTCCAGTTGTCTTTTGAAAAAGCACATCTGGGACAAGAGCACGTAGACTTGGGGGCAACATGCTGACTTTGTAAACCGCTTAGAGAGGGCCGTAAAGCACTATGAAGTGCTTCTCAATGCCTTACAGCCCTCTCTAAGCAGTTTACAAAGTCAGCCTATTGCCCCCTTCTCCCCCAACAATCTGGGTCCTCGTTTTACGGACCTCGGAAGGATGGAAGGCTGAGTCAACTTTGAGCCCGTCAGGATCAAACTCCAGGCTGTGGACAGAGTTCGCCTGCAGTACTGCTTTCCAACCACTGTGCTAACGAGGACTGTTAAGACCTTTTTAATTTCCCAGCTCAACAGAATGTTGGAAAGAAATTACGTGAAGCGGCTTAGGGCTCTATCCATCTGCCTTTTCATTAGAATTAGAATTCTTTATTGGCCAAGCGTGATTGGATACACAAGGAATTTGTCTTGGTGCAAACGCTCCTCGGTGTATGGGAGGGTTTCTTCTAAAGTCTACCACCATTTCTACGGTTTTGAGTGTGTTCAGTTCCAGATTGTTCTGGTTATACCACGAGGCAAGTTGTACAACCTCCTGTCTGTATGCGGGTTTGTCATTGTCTTGAATGAGACCAATCACTATTGTGTCATCAGCAAACTTCAGTATTTTAACAGACGGATCGTTTGAGGTGCAGTCATTGGTATATAGGGAGAAGTGGAGAAAGCACACAGCCTTGGGGGGGGGGTGCTGTGCGGATTGTACAGGTATCAGGTGTGTTTCTGCCTAGCTTCACCTGCTGCTTCCTGTCTGTTAGGATGCTTCTGATCCACTTATAAGTGTGTTCAGGTATCGCTAGCTAGTATAGTTTAGTTAGAAGAATGTCTGGAATGATGGTATTGAATGCTGAACTGAAATCTACAAAGAGAACCCTTGCGTAGGTATTTGGAGATTCAAGGTGTTGTAGGATGTAATGCAGAGCCATGTTAACAGCATCATCTGTTGATCTATTTGCTTGGTATGCAAACTGCATGGGATCTAACAGCGGATCCGTGATGGTTTTCAGGAGGGACAGCACAAGCCTTTCAAAGATTTTCATAACCATAGATGCTAGAGCAACTGGTCTGTGGTCATTCAGTTCCCTGATGGAGGGCTTCTTTGGCACTGGGATGATAGTAATTTTCATATCATCAGATATGAGAGTAACCAGCAAAGGAAAAATTGAATTGGTTCAGGAAAAAAAAATCCAGTAGGAAATCAACTAGTCCATGATTCAGGTTCACATCTGCTGTGTTCAACTTCAAATCTCAACAAATAAATGCTCTGTCTTACATATTAGCAAAACAAATCAGAAAATAAAATACAAGCTAAATAATCAAGACCTTGTTGAGGATCCAAACTGTCAAGGACCTTGGAGTACTCATCTCCAATGACCTAAGTGCTAGAGCCCACTGTAACTACATAGCCAAAAAGGCATTAAGAGTTGTTAACCTAATCCTATGTAGCTTCCTCTCTAGTAATATCACATTACTAACTAGAGCATACAAAACATTTGCTAGACCTATACTTGAATACAGCTCATCAGTCTGGAACCCATATCATGTATCTGATATTAACACAATTGAAAAAGTCCAGAAATATTTCACAAGAATAGTTCTCCATTCCTCTACTCATTGCAGAATACCTTATGCCACCAGTCCGATCTAAATATAGTATATAAAATCATACATTGCAATGTCCTACCTGCAAATGAATACTTCAGCTTCAATCATAACAATACAAGAGCACACAATAAATACAAACTCAAGGTTAACCACACCAAACTTGACTGCAGAAAATACGACTTCAGCAACAGAGTGGTCAATGTCTGGAATCCTCTCCCTGATTCTGTGGTTTCTTCCCCAAACCTCAAAAACTTTAACCTTAGACTGTCTACTATTGACCTCACCCCCTTCCAAAGAGGCCTGTTGGGGGCTTGCATAAGTGCACCAATCATGCAGTGTCCTATTGTTTCTTTTTATTTTTCTTATAAGTATCTATCTCATTTTTCAAAACTATGTTTATTCTTATACCTGTATCTTGCAAGCGATTGACAAATCAAATAAATACTGAAAAATACTAAAAATATCACGCCGTTTACGTTTCTCCCTTATCCTCTTTTCCCTGCATGCCCTAGAATGAAGAGGGAATGGGCCTGGGTCTTCCTCTGAATGCCCAGCCAGCCTGTGCCCTTCCCCAGTTTCCCCCACAACCTCCGGAGCCACACTCCCACTCCCTGTCGGCTGTTCCTCCTCTTCCTCAGAGTCAAATTCTAACAGGGAGATGACAGATTACTTGTATCAACCCTTCTCCCCCTTCTTCCAGTGAAGAATGGCAGATACACGGATCTGACACATAGCCTGCTTCCAACATTTCAATGTGCTTCTTATCCCAAAAGTTTTATCTATCCCCGATACATATAAAGGAAGATTTTTTTTTTTCTACCCTTCCAGGATCGGTTTGCAAAATATATGACAATACAGCATTCCTGCAAACATTCTGCTTTTGCCTTCAAACATCCCCATGCTCAATCCTTGGCATGTTCAGGTGGGATGTAGGCATGTTACAAAGAAGGAGAGACTCCCTGCAAGCAGAGAGCTGTCGGGATATTTGAAATGCAAGAGCGAGACCGAGGTGTGCAAAACTTCCTTAAAATTTTCCTGTTGCAGGAAGAGGATGACAGGTTGTTTTTCCAAAATCGTTCTTTCTGCTGGTCCCAAGAAGCCTGAGAAATCAGGAGCTAGGCCGGGATAGGACCCATACAATGACAGCAGCTAAGAGATGAGCACTGAGCTCAAAACTGCACAGGGGGTCTTCCTTGGCATTGGAGCAATTTTGTAATCAGGCTGGCTAAGAAGTGGCCAAGAGCCAGTTTGAGGGCAACTCTCTGCATAGAACAAGCACATCGTTTGCCCTGTTGTGCGAGTAACAAATGCGTTTGTTTGAAGATCTTTCATCCCCCATGTGCATGGCAGAATTACAGGTTCAGTAGATTTTGCAGAAAACATCATTAGTTTAAGCACGCAGGTATTCCTCGACTTAAGGCCACAGTTGAGCCCACAATTTCTGCGATTAAGTGAGTCATTCGTTAAATGAATTTTGCCCCATTTTACGTCCTTCCTTGCCACAGTTGTTAAGCAAATCGTTAACAGTTAAGTTAGTGATACCGTCGTTAAGTGGATCTGTCTTCATTGACATTGCTTGTCAAAAGGTCGCAAAAGGGGATCACATGACCTCCCCGGGACACTGTGACTCATAAATATGAGTCATTTGCCAAATGTCTGAATTTGGAGCACATGGTCATCGGGATGCTGCAAGTGTGAAATACGATCATAAGTCACTTTTTCAGTACCTCTGTAACTTTGAATGGACTATTTTTAAGTTGAGGACTGCCTGTATTCAGTGCCCACAGTTGGGGAAATCTGAACAATTCCTTAGTGATCTTTAGATGTTTTACTTGTTACAGGTCCCTGTCAGGTTTCCAAATGATGAAATCCATTTAAAACGAAAAGAGCCAAGTCCATCTTCCAAAACAATTTCTTTTATTTAGGAAAGCATCAAATTGGCAAAGTCTGTTGTAATTCCGGATCTGACACAACCTGGAATTACACCACGTAATACTGGAAGTTAGAAACAGCCCCCAAAAGTCACATTCCCAAGAGAAGTAAATCAATGTTGCCTGGTGTCATCAACCTCCACCTCCAGTCTCAGCAGGGCCAGCTTTTGTTCCCACAGGAAGGAGAACCACCTAGCCTAAACAACTCTTATCTCCATTCCTCCTACCTTAGGAATGTAGCAAACTTGAGGCCCTTCCCCCCATAACCAGCAAAGAGAAAGAAAGAAAAGGAATATATAATAAGGCTAATAAAATGTCAATTTCGGGCTTGACAGTCCCATTTTAAAAATAATAACTTGGCAATTTATGAAAATTTGATAGGCAGACTTCTGAAAAATGCAGCTTTCTGCGTTAATCATCGCTTCCAAAAGATACTAACCCTTGGTCAATTCAGTGTTGTTTGAACTGCAAGTGTCACAATCCCCAGTGAGTTTCCTTGTGAGGTTTTATTGAAGGACATACATTTTGGCCATTGTTTGAGGGTGATTGGATCGCTGCTGGCAAGCTGGCATTCATGCGGCTGGAGGGAACATTCATTGGATGGAGACAGAAGCCAATAATTCCACGGCAGAGAAGCCTGATGAAATGACCTCACAAAATCCAATGCAAAATTTAAATTTAAACATCGCGTCTATATAAATTTTAATGGTATCCCATTTTTGGTTTCAGTCTAAGTGATTGAAATCTTTAGTGTTTCAAAAGTCGAAAGCTGGTGCTATTTTGACTTCAAGACAGTTTTTTGGGTAGTCTACCCAGCATGCCAAATCCTTATGAGTTTGGCAAGAAGTTAGGACAGTGATCAGAGGGAGAACATAATAAATAGCTAGGCTGGATGAGAATAGAGGCTTTGTGTAATAATTATTCTTCCACTGTGGCTAACGTTGGGGCTATCAAGCTTTTAAACAGTAAGTCTGTTATCCTTCCACTTTTTCAACAGGGTTCAGGAGTAGCCTCGAGTCCTGGGAAGGAAAAGACCAAATAGAAATGCTCAAAGAACAAAGAAACCCTTATTTAAGAAGGCCATATACTCCTTAGTAACATCTTCCAGAACTAGTGATACGATAGCCATCTTCCAATGGTTGTGGGATTGTCACAGAGAAGACAGGACTGGCCCATTCTCCCAAAGCACGTGAGGGTATGTCTAGTTTAATGAAAAGAAGGATTAGGGGAAACATGATAGCCTGTTCCAATATCTAAGAGGCTGCCAGAAAGAAGAGGGGGTCAAGCTATTCTCCAAAGCATCTGAGGTCAGGACAAGAAGCAATGGGTGGAAACTAACGAAGGAGAGAAGCAACCTAGAGCTAAGGAGAACTTTTCTGACGGTGAGAACAATCAATCACTGGAATGGCTTGTTTTCAGAAGTTGTGAGCGCTCCATCGCCGGTGGTTTTTAAGAGGAGATTTGGACTGTCCTTTGTCTGAAATGGTATAGAATTTCCTGCTACAGAAGGGGGTTGGATTAGAAGACCTCCAAGGTCCCTTCCAACTCTCTTGTTCTGTAATGCCGGTTTAGCCCACATTGCAACTGTTTAAAACCACTTTATTCCTGAATGACAAAACAAACAGGCTATAATCCAATACTCACTTTAGAGAGTGCACCGTCTTAAACGCCGTACTAGGACATACAGAGCAAAGATAGCTAAGATTGCATGTCAGGCTTCATAAATCAAAACCAATACTTTGAAATGAAACGTGTTTCCAAGAAATTGGTAAGCTTTCTTGTGCTGCCCTGCTAAACAGTTTCCAAGCCAATGTCCCCATGAGTCATGAGTGATAGATAGAATGGAACAAAACGGTTCAGAATGGTACCATTGTCTTTTCCCATTATTTTGAAACAGCGAGATATGTTGCCCAGCCTGGTCACAAATGTGTGACCTTGTCCCTTGGCTAGCCGTGCATTTAACTTCCAAATTCCTGCCCACAAATGCTAGTTAAGGTTTAACATGTATATCAGTGGTTCCCAAACTTTTTCGGTCCACCGCCCCCATGGTGCTACAAACTCATCCTCAATGCCCACCACCCAGGGGCGGCATTCAAATTTCTGTGGGCGTGGCCTAATTTGAGGATGTGGTTTGCTGGTAACGTGGCTGGGTGGGTATGGCTTTCTGGTCACATGACTGGGTGGGGCGTGGCTTGCTGGTCACATGACTGGTGGCATGGCTTGCTGGTCATGTGACTGGGTGGGCATGGTTTGGTGACTGGCAAACCAAATACAAGTGGTCCTCACTTAATGGCCAGTTGCTTAACAAGCGTTCTAATTTATGACTGGCCTCCCCAGAACTACTTGACCTGTTTTTGGAGTTTTGACAGCCATGCACACACATATACACATACTCCCTTCCAACCCAATAACAGAAGAATGCTAAATCTATACGCAGTTTTTAGAAGAAAGCAATTGAAAACCTGGGTAAAAATCCCTGTTACTATGGTTTACAAAACTTTGCAGGTCATTTGGAAATCCAAATTAATGGCTTTAGTCTAAAGGCTGTGCTCTTTGTAGAAAGTTAGCACCCACGCCTCTCCTAGAAAAATGACATATTCTTGGAAATATTAAAAAGGCAGAATATTTCCCCTAAAAGAAATAAAAATCTTAAAAGGAAACAGAAACTAAAGACCCCAGTTCCCTGCCCCCAGCAGATATTTTGGTGCCAGCTTATCTACAACCGAGTCTGACTGCAACCAAATAGTATACATACCCTTGCCACAGGAACAGGAAGCTCAAATTCAAATCCCAAGAGGGGAATATGTATGTATGTATGTATGTATGTATGTATGTATGTATGTATGTAATACATACAATGTATTCCCTCCCTCCCTCTCTCTCTCCCTCACTCCCCCTCTCTCTTCCATCCTTCCAAGCAGCCTCCATGTTTCCAGAGTCTTTTTTCCCACTTGGAACTGAACCCTGATGGACATTTCTTTCAACATATTCCAGAAACTCAAACGGGATATGGCCAATATACAAAATTCTTCTTTGTTGCATCTGTTCGCCGGTTCCTTTGCTTCTCTTACTGTTTGTTTATTTTGGGAGGAATCGTTTGAAGTTCTTGGGTGAATAATTTAGCTCACTCCATTTCAAGTTCTATTTGTTTTTCCTAATTACAGCAAACACCCCCTTCCTCCTCCCTTCCAACATTGCCCTGGGCGTTCATTTGGAGCCAATCTACTGTGTCTACTCAATAGTACCAAATCTCTGAATAGCTGACGTGGAAATCTAAGTGGAGCCTTGACCCTTGTATTAGCCTTATAAGCATCCCAAACTTTCGTCAGATTGGATCCCTTAACTAAATTATTATTAAAATGGTCTAGAAGTATACCTGTTTGCATTCTTTAACCATCTGTGGTCTCTGCAAAACAGACTCATTTCATCTCCATTGAAAAGACGGAGGACCACATTTAAGATGTAACGATACTGGATTGTGGTCAGAAAAAAGTTTTTGGAAGAATTATTAACTTTCTACGCACTAAATACACTAATATATGGTTAAGAGAGGGATTTGAAGATTAGTGTAATGGGGGGAGGAGAATTTTTCTTTCTTCAGCACCCAGCCAGGGTGGATCCTACCTGTTAAATGTTAAATTTGATCCTCTTTTTTTTTTTTGGTATGCTATTTTTTTCTCTTTTTTGTTGTTGCTGTTGTTGAATGTATGCTTTTGTTTCATTTTATTTGTTTGGTTTTTCTGTTTTTTACTTCTTAGGATAAAACTAATATTTTTAAAAACGTGGAGCTGTGACCCTTTTGTGTAGCAAATAACTTTACTGGAACATACACACACACACAAAATCTACTTCTGGCCCCATTCCTGTTTTACATGCAATTCCATTCATTACAAGATACCATTAATTGCTCCACTGTTTTATTTTAATGTTTTCATTTTTATTCCGGTCTGTGATCCTAATAAATGATCGAATTGAATTTGAATTTTACATGCAACCCATTTTAAAAGACTTTCCATCACACTGTTGGCCCTTTTGTGAGTTTAATGAGCGTCTCACCCACAAATGTCCCTGTTTGCACCCTGTCAGGAATGCACAGAAATGAGTCCTGCCCAATGTTTCAAATCACGCAAGAACTGTAATCTATATATATATAAGTGAAAGATCACTCATGCATCATCACAAAATCTCCAGAACCGTAAAGCCTGCAAACTAGAAATTTGGCACATATGTTCCTCTTAGCTAGGTGCTCACTAAGAGAGGATTTTTCGGAATGACCATCAGAGCATCAGTATTTCCGATATTATTATTATTATTATTAACACGCTCTGGTGCTAAGGAGTTCTACTCTCCCTCCCCACCTGAAAAGAAATCTCTTCCAAATGCAAAACACAAGCCGAGGAGAGGAGTTTTCAGTTTTAGTTTCACAGCAGCAAGTTTTAGTACAGAACAGTTGAGCTAAGCCACGCCTAGGCTCTTTGTTGTCTCCTTTGTCAACTCATAAAATATTTCTATGGTCTTTTCAGAGTTGCCAACAGAAAGGGAGGGGAGAGCAGTGGGCAGCTTGCATTCCATAAATGTTTTCAAAGATAGTTTCTAGGTGACCGAAGTTTCTGCATGCAAAATTCTAACTGGAGAATATGATTGGTGTGGATATCAATATGATTGGCTATGGATGTCCCATTGGAGAACATGAATTACACCCAGGGGTTGGAGGGGGAAACTAGGGTCAACAATGAATGATGTGTCTTAGAGTCCGCTACACCCAGGCAGTACCAGCATGTTTACTCCTAATAAATCTTATTTAAGCTTTAAATAAGAGACTCATGATTTAAATGAGGATAACTGCCATAGCCCTGCCATAGTCCTTCTTGCTCTCACAGCAAATACTCTTTCAGTTTCCAGATAGTTTCTCTCACGCACTGACAGGACGCTAGCCAGATGAATACCAATGCATGCTGGTGGACAGAGGCACAATTTCTCCCCCTTATTTTCCTCCCCCAAAACTAAGCCCAATCATATCGTTTCATAGTGAAGCATGGGTATAGAGACAATTGTAAATATAACCGAAAGAAACTTTTAAGAGACTGCTACCCTGTGTGAGATCGTTAAAAGCAAAGTAGATTTTTTTATTTTATTTTCTTGGTTCAATTAACCAGTGTTGTATTGATTTCTTCCTCATTTAAAAAAAAAAATCGGGGTTGAGGATGTTGGGTCAACCTACTTCCAGAGCTTCGTATTGTAGGCCTGTGCAAAATACAAGCATTGTACAACAGGTTCGTTGATTTGGGTGGCTGTTTTCCCATTGATCGAAACGGTCTGCCTGCCAGCTTTCAGGAGATGTGATTAATCTCAACTGTCTCGGTCGCTTGCAGTTCTTCTGAATCTATACTAACTTGTTCAAGGGCTGGTCTCTAAACCACCAGAGCAGCCAGACGTTCATCTATAAAGAAAGAAATATCAGCTTAATGAGATTTTGCTGCAACAATTAGCCTCGAAATAGGGGTGGAGAACCCGTCTTAGAAGGTCCCAGTGGACTCCAGATGCCAGCTGTGCGATTGATCTTTATTTGTTCCAGCATAAGTTAGATAAATCTGCCTCTGTGGGATGCATCTAAAAAAAAGAGGACCATTAAATCATTTTTCTGCCTTTGATTTCATTGACCTTTGAATTGTCAGGGTTGGCCTCAAGAGCAGGGGTGGCACTTTTACAACCTATGGACTTCAAGTCCCAGAACTCCTGAGCAGGCCATGTTAGCCTATCAAGAGACTGTAGAACATATTTGTAGTACAGTTTACAAGCCAGAACTATTTCAGATAGGCATAATCCAGAGGTGGGATTCAGCTGGTTCTGACCAGTTCCGGGGAACCGGTAGCAGAAATTTTGAGTAGTTCGGAGAACCGGCAAATACTGTCTCTGACTGGCCCCGCCAACCCCATCTCTTCTCTGCCTCCCATTGAGTCCCAGCTGATCGGCTGGGTCTTCTTTGGTTGCCCTGCGCAGGAGAACGGAGCTGGAAAGCAGGTTAGTGGGGTGGGGAGGGAATGGGGATTTTGTAGTATCCTTCCCCTGCCACACCCACCAAGCCACACCCACAGAATTGGTATTTAAAAAAATTGAATCCCGCCACTGGCATAAACCCAGAAAAATATGATAAAGGAAATGTATGTTTGATATTACATGCTTTGACAGCAGCAAGAATAGCATTTGCACAATCCTGGAAAAATGAGGAAACGCTTACAGAAAAAGATATAATTTTAAAAAATTTAAGCTGTGCAGAAATGGACAGATTAGCAGTGAAGATAAAAGAAAAAGAAGACAGAGTATTTTTGAATTTGGGAGTTGTTTTATCAATGGTTGGATAACAGAGGTAGAAATTAGGATGTTAAAAATTATTACTATGTAAGCAAATTGGCTCAGACAGTACACTATTCAGCAAGCACTTATTGTATGTAAAGAGAATATATTTAACTACATTTTTAAAAAGAGAATATAGAACATAGAATAATAGGCTGGGAGGGGCCTTGTGTCCAACTCCTTGCTCAAGAAGGACACTGTATACCATTCCAGTCAAATGGTTGTCCAATCTTTTCTTAAAAATCTCCAGTGAGGAAGCATCCACAACCTCCAGAGGCTAATTAAATTCCACTGATTAAATGTTCTCACTGTCAGAAAATTTCTCCTTGAAATACCTGCTTGTAAATCTAGGATGTTTTTCTCAAGTGGATGTATTATAGATTTGAAGTGGGAACATGTTTTTGTTTTTAAATAGCTACATCGGTCTATGAAAATAATGAAAATAATATTGGCTAATGTTCAGACAAATGGCTGTCCAGTGTCTTCTTTTAAAACTCCAGTGGCGGAGAGCCGACGATTTCTGGAGGCAAGCTGTTCCACTGGTTAATTGTTCTCACTGTCAGGAAATTTCTCCTTAGTTCAAAGTTGCTTCTCTCCTTGATGTTGTGGTTTGCCAGCAGCCTGTGCAGACGGCAGCGGAATCGAACAGTGGGGAAGAACGGGGACCAGTTCGGGAGTCTGTGGAGGACTCGAACGAGGGTCCTGCATCCGATGCGGAGATGGGGCCAGGACCATCTGGGAGTTGTGTGCTGACTCCAGAGCCTCCGGAATCTGGCAGCAGCAAAGCAGAGAAACCAGGGGAGCCTGTTCCCAGCACGCATGTGCACAGCGCTGCCAGAAGGCAAGAGCAGCTGAGACCAAAGGGGCAACTGGGGAATAAGACTGGGAGGTGATTGCCCCTCCCATAAGATTTAAAGGAGGAGCAAAGGGACGGGAACCTTTGCAGGAAGCAAAGTCGTTCACTCTGTTCAGATTAAACCTTGAAGCTCTGTGTGGACTTTGTACTTTGGTTGTTTTTTTTACAGTTAATTTGGCACTTGAGTTGTTGGCAGCAATTCAAAGGAGGGAAAGGTGGGTGCTTATCTCGAGGGATTGTTTGGATTAAGTGTGTGGTTAATTATGGTCTCAAGAAACCTTGGTCAGAACACTTGATTAGTTTCCATCCATAGCTTCTTGTCCTGCCTTTAGGTGCTTTGTAGAATTAGTTGACTCTCTTCTCTTTGACAGCCCCTTAAGTACTGCAAGACTGCTGTTGTATCACCCCTAGTCCTCCTCTTTGTTAAGACTAGAGACATACCACCTATACTTACAAAAAGGCTGTAGGCTTCAGATAAGCTTTGCCAAGCAGCTGAAACTGCCACTTGGCTTAGTGAAGGACCTATTGTTGACTGCCACATAATCAAAATTCAGATGCTTGGCAACCGCCTCATATTTATGACGGTTGCCGTGTCCCAGGCTTATGTTTGTGACCTGACAAGCAAAGTTAATGGGGAAACCAGATTCATTTAATGACTCTGTTACTAACTTAACAGCTGCAGTGATTCACTTTACAACAGTGGCAAGAAAAGTCATAAAATAGGGCAAAAGTCACTTAACTGTCTCACTTAGCAACAGAAAATTTGGGCTCCATTGTGGTCATAAGTTGAGGACTACTGTTCTGTTTGTCAGGTGCCTTGTTCTTTTTTTGCAGGAAATAGGGAAAAGAAATCAAATTATAGATTTGATGATTGCTAAAATTTTAAAAAATATTTTTGGGGGGAGAAATGGACACTATATTATAGTCTTAAATTAAGAGCTGAATATCAGTATTTCTCACATCCTTGGTAGAAGAAATTGGAAGTCCTGGCTTTGAATATATTTTTGTTTTCCTTTTTAAAAATATTTTTCTGCACAACTCTATTTTTCTTCTTATCTTTCTTATTGTTAGTTTATACTAGTTTTCATTTGTATGTTTTGTAAAAATAATAAAATCATTAATCTGGCCAAGTTCCTTATTCTTCTTGTCGCTGGAAGATCTGTATTCCATTTGATACCCACAAAAAATAAATGAAACTTTTTTTTCATTTGGCTTTCTTTAATATAGATATAATAATAATATAATATAATATAATATATTAATAATAACCAAAATGCCAGAAGGTTTGTATGTGCTTACCATATAAAAACATTAATTTTTCAGAAGGATACAATACAGAAAAATCATTGAAATTAAAAAAAAAGATTTTTTTAGGCTTTCTAAACCTATCAATACAATAGTTTAAAAGACAAAGATTTATAGTTAAAATATGTGCAGGTTATGGATGGAGGAATATGAGTTTTTCAGTAATACCAGTTTTTATTTTATCTGTGTTATCAATGAGAACAATTAATGTGAGCATTTTATATTACATGCTTGAAGTCTATATAATCTCCCTCCCTCCCTGAATGGAACCAGTTGTATGTTCGAACTTTAAACTGGACGGAGTTGTATCATCTTTGTTGAAATGAATTCCAGGTTAAACCCAGATCAACATGGCCTAACCAACCATAGCTTGAAGAATAGGTTTCAAGCCATGATAGAGACTGAGTTCATTTGACCATGGATCATCTGTTTCCTAAGAGAGGGGCAGATAGAAGGTCTAACCTTGTCTAATGAAAATAAATGGTATATCTCTAAAGTAGCCAAGGAAAAAGAAGGAGGAGTTGATCTTAGGAGGGCAAAAGTGGAGTCTCATCTAACAAAGATAATCTCTAAACTCTGCCTTCCTTTCTCAGAATAAAGTTTCATTAGACTTCCCCCATCCCACCCCAACAATGGATAGTCAGATGATCCGGGTAACTTACATACAGGCATGAAATCAATCACCCTCTCCAAACTGGCTTGGGCTGGCATTTGGACTACCTCAAAGTCAGATGACATATGAAGGGATTGTGGCTGGTTGCCTCTAAATCTAGAAAATCTCTCAGGATTTCTTCAGATAATTCAGTTTGTTTGTTTTTATACTGGATATACTTTTAATTGGAGTTCTCTGGGCTTAGAAAGATCAATACTAAGGTAGAGGTCACTTTTTTTTTTTTTTTTTTGCAGAGGGTTTGACTTTGAATTTTCAGAGAAATTTCCTCAGCACGACAGTTCAGAAGTTGTAGTACTCATAGTCTGTATGGAATTTAGAATTTGAATTTGCCTTCATTGGTGGATTCTGAAATCTTTGGGATCGGTTGATAATGGGAAAGGAACGGGTTTGGTGGAAAATCTTACGTGTCGGCTGAGAAAGATGCTATCTCTATTTTGACTGCCAAGTGATCTAAAACTTTTGCATTGAATAAGTCTTATTGGAACACAAAGCACCAGCAAACATCTGCAAAAACATGATTTTTTTTACTTAGTATTGACCTCTCTAAACCTAGAATACCAATTAAAAGATTGTATAATTTCTGAGATTCCTTCTAAAACCATCCTTCAAACTTTGTAAACTTCAGATGAGCTGGAGTTCAGTCTCCAGAAATCACTTGCTACGAAGCATCTTCAGTTGAGAGAAAGATTTGGGTAAGTGATACCAGCGCAATTTGGCCATGATAATTTCAGTCTGATAAACTATAGTTTGCCTCTGCACCAATAAGAGTAAAGTTGTGCCATATCCTTCCTTTCTTATTCTCTCTCACATACCTCAAAGCACTCTACTCTGACTTGGGGTTCCCTAGTTGTGTTGGCCCATTGTAATCCTTACTGGCATGGCTAGGTTGAGCTAGAAATTTGAAGAAGCGACATCCAGGCAACCTGTCAATGAGGAATAAACTTATATTGGGTACACCTTTTAAGCCTGCTGCATGCATACGAACATAGACCTAGAGTGTATCCCTCATGGGAAATTGTTACCCTATAACAGTCTACAAAGTCTTCAAATGTTACTACTTGCCATTAACCGTTTTGTAAAATATGCACTAAAAGTCGGGGAGATGCAAGGAGAATTTTTTTCCCCTATAAATCAGCCTAAGAATCGGGGGGGGGGGGGGGGGGAAATGTAGAGACCTACACAAGAAATCTGGTAGTTTTGCTATTGTGAAGTGATTTCCCTTAGCCAGTAGGAACTCATGGGTTAAAAAAAAATGGTCCAATTAGGATTTTAATTAAGGGGGCATGAGATAGGCAGTAAGAATTAAGTGCACTTTTCTGTAACCATACGGAAGGCTTTTAAAAGGGAATGTTTACAGCTCCAAAACATAGATAAATGTAGCTTAAGGGGAGGAGGAAAAATACATCACCCTCACGTTCGGTGAATTGTTCCGTTAACAAATGTTCCATTTACTTCTGAAAAACAAGCCATGATTTAAGAACTGACTGCAAAGAGAATTGTAATGCATGACCATGATCCAAATTTACAAGTCAAGCAAATAGTTCTTAAATCACTGCCTCCCAGTGTAAATCAAATCCAAGACTGGCTCAAACAAACACTGCCAATGTACCATTAAGCTATGTGCCAGGAGGATGGATAATATTTTTGTTTTTGTAAGGTTACATGGTCTGGACTGGAAAATCCAGATGACTCTTAATGCCTAGTGCCTACCAAGAGTTTTCAGTCTGCTAAATCCTTGCTTTTCAACTCGTTACAACTGAGCAAAGTCAATTGTCCTTTGGTCCCGTAACTTAGGGTAGATTTTGGACATTGCCATAAACACACAGTGATGCTTCTCTCTCTCTCTCTTTCTTGTCACACTACTTGAGCATGGCACTTTTACATAATCCTACCACAAGGTCCTTCTGCTGTGTGCTTTCCTACTAACTCATCTTGCAATTGGTGCTCTGTTGATTGGCATGTAGTGCAATTGTATTCATATATTTTTTTTTGGTGGGGGGCTTGGCTGGGGAAGAGAGGAAGAACAGTTAAAGGCCAGGACATCCTTTGATGTTTCTTCTTAGAACAAGGGACTTTAGAGATCTTCTATTCTATCCCCCTGCTCAAGCAGGAAACTTTATACCATTTCAGACAAGTGGTTGTCCAATTTCTTATTACAAAACTCCAGTTTTTGAAGTGCCTACAACTTCTGGCTTAATTTAAGGGCTGGCTGTTCCATATTAAAGGACATTGTGATGCACACCAACCAAAAGGAATCTCCATGTGACATCTTTCCAACTTTGTTACTCACTCTTTAAGCCAGCCACTTAAACTGCCTTCCAAAAATCTCCACGGAAGGACCCAGAACGGTCCGGTGGAATAAAAAGGTATTTGAGGGTTCTCTCATTTGGCACAATTCCCACATGTTTAAGCAAGGAGGCCTTTTGGGCAGATGGTCCTTCATGAGAAAGGAGTCCAGATTCCTGCAAATATTGTTACAATATTGTGGCAGCCCTTCAGGGAACACAGTCTATGTATGATGAGAGCGGTCGGGATATTTTAGCCTGCTCGATCTAACAGCATGGAATAGATTTAGGGGTCTTAATGTTCTTTAAAAAGGGTTTGAAAAAGAAAGCCAAATAGAAGGAATATAGGCTTTTTCATTTTTTTTTTTTAAACCAATTCCTCAATCCCGATTAGAAGAGAAAAATCATTATAAGAATAAAGAAAACCCTTCATGGGTAGTGAGTTTTAAGTATCTTGAAATGAACTCATTGATTCCTTTGTTAGCTTTCAAGCATCCTGCCTTCCTGAAAGAGCTCAGGGCATCTGGTGCAACTGTCCTTTCTTCAGTGTCCACACTGAAGGGACATCAGCATCATCACCACAACCTCTTCAGTTGAATGCACTGACAAAGTTTTGTCTTCAATGTGCATCGATCAGGGCAAAATGCAATTGGAAAAAGAACTGGATCTCTGGCATGGATGTTGAAAGATAAAGCTTGGCTTTAGGACACAGAATTAGTGGGAAGTAAATTTAGGGGTCCCATATAGTAGTAACTTTAGACAGAATCTTGACTTAGAGTTCCTTTGGGAGACATGCAGTAATAGAAGAGATGGGCGGAGGTTTATATTCTATACCGCACATCCATATCCATTCACATACCCAACAATGCAATCCTATTCAAGTCTAGGAAATTCAGGGGTGTGTTCTAGTGAATTACTTTAGGATTATTTCCACATAAATACCTAAGGATTGCAGATTAAACATCTGTAGAGAACATGTATTCATTCCATGACTGCTAATACCCCCTTCCAACCTCTACATTCTCTTGGAAATCCTGCCCTTTTAATGGGAAAGACAGGATAATTTTTCTTTCCTACCTTTGACATTCTTCACCTCAAAGATACCACCACCACACCTTATATACAAGTCTCACCTGGATCTCTGGACATCTTAATTTTGGGGAAGGAGCCTTCACCAGTAGACTCCAATAATAATGAAATAGACAAGGGATGAAGAACGGGGATGATAAAATTGAGTGATACAAACTCTACAGCTTATTTTGATGAGTGGCCTCTTTTCTAGTCATTCAAGTTGGGATACTTGCTCTACCCTTTCATAACCTTAGCTTTCTCCAGATGTTTCTCCTGAGGACCACACACCAAACCCATCTGGAAATGTTGCCTCTGATGACATTAGAGGGCAACTTTAACTAGCACTTTGGCTTAAGAGAAATTGCTAGCACTGCTACATATAGAGTATATGTATATTTTTAAAAGAAGAACATGGCTGTGCTTATACACTCCACACTCCACCATCTTACATGATCTCCAATAGCTATCAAGCAGTGCTTCTCAACATTCGTCACTCGGAGATGTCTGGACACCTTCAAGTCACCAAGGTTGAGAAACACTGCTGTACAGTTTTCCCTGGTATTGATTTACATATTACATGATGACATTCATTGCTCTCATTCATTCAGAGTGAACTAAAGTGAATGAATAATGATGGTTTTTGATTGCTTGGGATTTTAGTTGAGAAACATCCCAAGTAAACATCTTATTGAAAAATGCCATTTTCATTGGGAGCTGCAAGGCTGAAGTCAGATTGATTTCCAGTTTCCATGAGAAATAAATAGAGGGTGGGGACTTATACCTGTAACGTCAATTTAATGAAACCATTCCAAAGCACAAGATACTTCTTCAAATTTCAACATTTTCATTTTCCTGGATTTCATGCCTTTCTTGTGAGAAAGATCACAAGCAACATATTGGGAGAGGAGGGCAGTGTGCCAAATGCCAACCTATTTTGTCCTTCGTAACCAATTCCCAGTACAAAATACAGAAACAATCATAATAAAATTACAGCCTTCTTCAGATGCTCAAAAATCTGCATACCAAGGCGAGATGGGTTTCTTTGCTCTTTTCCCTCAACATCCCCATGGGATGAGGAAGTCAACCTTACAACCACTTGTAACTAAAAGGGCTTACAAAAGGGGCTTTGTCTTCACCAGATACAGGTCAAGCCAAGTGCAACTGGGGAAGAATCAGATTCCTCCTTCATGAAGCTTGAAGACCGAAACTCTGCTTCATACAGAACTCCTTCAATAAAGAACACTTTGTGTATAAATTGATTGCTTATACATGGAGCAAAATGTGTGGTGACTCCTCTAAGTTGGCCATGCCCAGCACAATGCAATGGGCTACAGATTCTCCATTGTCCTCCAATCAGCACTTCTGCTGTAGGGCAAAGCCAACTAACTGGCACCCAGCTGGACTCCTCAGGACAATTGCCACCATGTATTGAACCAATCAGACATTCAGGTTGAATTGTCTCCATTCCAGAGATGAGTGCTTGAATTATTGTTATTTTTTTAAAAAAGCGCTCCTTGTTCACCATAGTTTCATTAGCTCCAGATAGTGACTGGCAAACGAGGAGAAACAAATATTTCTTTTTCAGAGATATTTGAAACAACTTCTGCGTGTCTTTTTCCTGTAGAGTGGAGTTGGCTACTGCTGGTCTTATGCAGTTTAACGCTCCAAAGTCAGGTGCCCACGTCTTTCCAACTTGGCTCTCTTTCGCACTCACAGAAATTAAAATTGGTCCCCACGGAGAGTGTGCTGTCTGCATCATACCACAGTCATCTAAACAGAATGCAGACTTGCCATTCAGGGAACGGATCTGATCAACAGGGTTATCGTTAGCTTTATTTTGGTCCTCTTTCTTCATCAAACACCATTCTTTCAAATGAGAAGTATATTATTCTTCTATTTGCCTTCTAATAGAATTAGGACTTTTTTCCCCATAGGATATCAAGGCATCAGAAGGCACGATGTCAGTACACTGAAAAGGCCAAAGGTCTTTATGTTTTCCAAAAGTCTGACCCACAAGACTATTCAGTGATAACAAACGACATTAGTTATGGCTAATCCAAAAGTGATCAACATCTTTTTTCTTTTTTACAACTAGCTAGTTTTGTACAGTTAAAAAGGGGAAATACAGTATCCATGACTTATAAACTTCAAAACTGATACCCCTCCGAATGTAAAAAGATTCAGTTCATCTAAACGTGAGGGAGGTAAAAAGAATACTCTTGTGATTTTAAGATGCACAAATGCAACCAAATGAGATTTATGGATGGTGGTAGATTTTGTTTCTTTTCCTGCTTAGCTTTTTAACTGTAACTAATGTAGCACTGTTTGGCAAGATACCGTCTAACGTACAGTATATTCAGCTACTCAGAGAATGTGTATAAAATCTGACAGTTGTGTACACTGTTAAGGAAGCTATTAAAATACTGCATCTTGTATTAGTATTAATACTAGTGGCAGAAATTCTATATAGAGGTTATGGACAACACACATTGTAATTTATACTTTTTTTAAAAAAAGCAGTAAAATACCAGCAAGAAAGAAAATAAAACAAGAAGCAATGATCAGAAAAGCCAAAATGTTAGTGTTTACTTGGGCCTAAGAGCTAGTAAACTTTGCTTCATCTATGTAGAAGCAACATTGAGCTATATGGATGACTTCATAAATTTTGTCTCCTGTTCTCGGAGTTTCTTGTTTCCTATTTCTGGGTGTCTGGCAGACCTCATTCTAGTTTATTTGGTTCCTGTCCTGGGTGATAAGAAAGCCTCATATTATTTTCTCGTTTTCTGCAGGCTGGGTGGGGTTGGTTGGCTGAGATTCAAGAGGAGAACCAAATCAAATATGAAGGATACAAGATGGCGCCAATGACAGCTCGGTGGAATGCTCTCTATTCTATAAGAGTCTCAAATCAGGGAATCTGGGACAGACACACAGAGATAAACACAGAATCATATTTATGAATGAGAGGATGGCTGTATTTTTGTATCTCCTCTGAATGACACCAGCAGGCTCACACGTGATTGTCATATATGGCAGGAACAATAGGCAAGGAAGATTTTTTTAAAAAGGAGGGGGGGAGAAAATATCTCCTCAAGCTTTCCCTTTTTTCCGCTCAAATGTATGGTCTACCTTTTTTTTTTTCAACCGCTACAGAGACTTAACTTTTCCTGACACATCTCATTTTTCCCATAAACAAGACTTTATGAAGACATCTGTGGAGATTCTTAGTCATCCAGGTCATGGTTATCCCAAAGGTGTTTTTTTTTTCTTTCCCCAAGAGGCAACTGGACTTTCTTTGTTTTTTCTTGAAGAGATTCCACTTCTCATCCAAGGAGCTTCATCAGTTCAGAACGCAAGAAGCTTCTTGGATGAGAGGTGAAATGAAAAAAAAAGTCCAGTTGCCTCTTGGAAAAAGTGCCATTGGGAGAAGATTTTATGAAGTTGATTAGGACGGGGCTGCACCAACTTTAGCAACCATGAAATGGTATCAGAATCCTAAAGATTATGCATCTTTTTTTGCTGCCATTTTAACAGATTTTTGTGTTTATGATCCTCATTTATGCAGGATTCTTGGTGGCTTCTTGGTTGAAATCCTTCATCTAACAGAGTGGAAGAGTGCCACCTGCAGAAAACTTGTCACTTTTGGTTTGGGTGATTTTTCTAAGCACAGCCTGAATGAGCTTCTAACCAGTTTTCGTCTATTCAATAAACTGAGTGGAGGATGCCTGAGTTGCATTTCCTCACGTGAGTCAGAGTGACAAGATAAAGATCTGAGAAGGTTCTCAGTGTTGGAATGGCTCTTGAATTGCAACGTTTTTTTTCTTCTTTGCATAGTCCCTAGAAATGAGGAAAAAGTACACTTATGGATCTTATATATCCTCATTTCTAGCTTGCTTGAAGTCTGCAAAGCAATCCTATATTATATCCACTTAGAACAGGGATCTAGGGGATTGTGGGAGTTGAAGTCCACCAGTCTTAAAATTCCCATGTTTAGAGACCCCTGACTAAGAACTTCCTGCATTCTCTGCTGGGGAGCAACAACTTTTTTGACACCCTATATGGAAGATGCATACTTCCATAATGATCTGGCAGGAAAGCCCACTTGCAAAGCATCCACTGACCAGAAGATAAACCAACCCTTTTCAGACATTCTCTACTAGTTGTGTGCATTTGTGTGTACGCTCATGTGCATGCCCCTTCAAATCACTGTTGATTCCTGCCACCTGCCTGGACAATTCCTGCAGTTTTCTTGTCAAGATTTCAAAAATGGTTTGCCATTTCTCCTTCCTAGGGGTTGAGAGAGAGTTGTCTTCATGCCTAAGGTGGTCACCCAGTTTCTAATCGAATGCCTTAACCATTATACTGGTGTTTGTCAAGGTTAGATCTTTCTGGATTTCTGGATGTGACTTTTCTTACCTAATACAGTAAAGGAGGTGTGGCATAACAAGTCAAAAATGTTTTCTCACAGGTGTGTAGGCTGTGACTATGGAGATTCTCAGTGATCCAGGTCATGGCTGTCCCAAAGATGCTTTCTTAAAAAGCATTTTTTTTTTCCTTGAACAAGTTTCGCTTCTCATCCCCCAAAACGTTTCTTGGATGTAAAAGCAAAACATACAGTTGCCTTTTGAAAATGCACTTTTGGGATGAGCATTGGCCGTCTCTCAAAGGAGAGGCATTTTTGAAGTCCCATTCATTTGTAAAAGCTTTCCACAATGATGGATAGAGTGCCATTGACACAGAGATCTAACAAGACTGCTCAAAATCCCAACCTTTGGACACCACATTTTAAAATCTGCATTCTGCAGGGGTCTCTTAGTTCATACCTGTTATCTTTTACCTGGCAGATTATTCATTTCTTTTAAGATGCCCTTCCCCAACTATCTTTCAGATGCAATGAGATTATAACTCCCAGAATTCTTAGCCAATAGGAACATTAGCTAGCACTACTAGAAGGCAACTCTTTGGAAAAGAGCCTCACAAAGCATTCAGGCCATCAGTAGCAAGCATTAGACCCACCTAATATACATTATTCTTGATAGGAAGGCATCTTTATTGATGTATGACTATTTTTGAATGGGATATCCCATTGGGGGCATGCTAGTTTCCAGGTGAATAGGATCTGGGCAAGTAAAATGAATATAACATAAACTTTGATTGTCACCACTTGCAAATAGCAGTAACACCTTTGTGGTACAGGTGCTGCTCATGATGTTATATATAATTGGTGGAGCAGTGTTTCCCTATTTAATATCATCCATAATTCCAAATGAGCAAGATTATTGGTAGTCCTGGTCAGAAATTATCAAGTTTGTAGCCCAATAGATGAATATCAGTGTTAGTGAGCATGGGGTGTGCTCTGTGTTGTATACACAATGCCCACAGTTTCCTGCCAGTGTTGGAGAAACTGTAACATAGGAAACCTGAAAATCCAAGTAGCTTTTTTCTTGGAAAAACCAAGCAGAATGCAACCCTGGTAGGACAAGCTGCTGTATATAAACAGGCAGCATACCATACCCTCATTAACATTGATGATATTACCTAGCTGGGCAATGAAACTTCTGCAAGAAAAACAACCCAGCTCAGAGAGCACCAAGGACTTCACAATTTCTAGAAGTATAAAATTATAGTTGCTATGATTGACACTAAGCCTGCCCCCAAATGGACAGGTTTTTTATGGACATGATTATCCCCAACGCACTGGGAAAATGTCAGTGTTAGCATGCAAGTACAACCTGAGTGCAATTAGGTACAGGTAGTCCTTGCCTTACAACCACAATGGAGCCCCAAATTTCTGTTTTGCTTAGCGAGTCATTCATGAAGTGAATTTTGTCCCCTTTTACAACTTTCTTGCCGGGCTTGTTAAATGGATCCCTGCAGTTTTGTTAAGTTGATCACATGGTTGTTAAACGGACCTGGCTTCCCCGTTGACTTTGCTCACCAGGAGGTTGCAAAAGGAGATCATGTGATCCTGGGATGCTGCAACCGTCCTAACTCAGAGTCAGTTTGCCAATGGTTGTGTGAAAAACGGTCATAAGTCACTTTTTTCAATGCCTTTGTCATTTTGAATGGTCACGAAATGAACCATTGTAAGTCAAAGACTACCTGGAGCTCTTTCCAATGGGAATATGTCACAATGATGTGGTACAAATTAGCATTGCCCAGTGGAAAACAGACTCAAAGTGGAGAGCGATTCCTGTAACAGCAGGAATCTGTTGTACTACTACTTTACTACTGTATACTACTAATTACTTAACTAGTAGGGATTTCTGCTCTGGGATCTGCTTTCTTAGTCAAAGCTCTTCAGTTATATCTCCTCCCAAAATAGGTGTCAAATCTTTTGACTCAACCATTTTTCCTTATTCTTGTCTTGCAGTATAGGTAGAACTTTGTGAAGTTTTGACAGGAAAACCTATCTGCTTTGCTTTGAAGTTTGCCTTGACTTTTGATTCTCCTCCTTGGAATCAAAACCATGCTCCATTTTATAGCACTTGGTCACTTTCCTCAAGTGGATCTCCTATTGCTCCGATAATACTGATAAAATATCAGAGCCATTAATTACTGTGTCATATCAGTACCTTAGAGTGGTGCAGTTGGCCTAGAGGTGGATCACTCGCCTCACAATCAGGAGGTGAGGAGTTCAATTCTAGGTATAGAGGCAGATGTTTCTCTCTCTGGGCACTCTGAGAATGTATCTGCTGAACAAAACTCCGCATTGATGAAAGGAAGGGCATCTGGCCATTAAAACACTCTGTTAGCTCCATTCAGTTCCCCAGATTCCACCTTGCAAAGAGTTAAAAGAAGGTGATCGCAGCAGTACCTTATCAGTTTAATGGTGTTGGCCTTATAACCTCATTTTACCTCAGGGTTTCTCAACCTTTGTGATTTGAAGACGTCTGGACTACAACTTCCAGAATTTCCCAGCCAGCAATGTTGAAGTCACATCTTCAAGTCACTAAGGTTGAGAAACCCTGTTCTGTCTTATTCAGAGATCCTTCCTCTTGACATTACTAGGAGCTGGATAGGAGCCTGTGCTACGGATGTAGTAATCCACATCCATTTGCTTAGCAGAATCTAACACTGTAGTTTACCCTGGAAATATTGCATCATACAGAAGGTGGCCATTATTATTATTATTTTTAAATCTCAGTTCTTTCTCACCATTTCCTATGCTTTAAAAATGAACATGTCCGGGTGAAAGCTTGAGCTAGCTTTCTCCTGACACAATGGTTCTGTCTTATGACAGTGTTGTTCAGTTTTTGAGCTGAGATATAGGAACGTTGGGCAATGCCTATTATCAGTGGAGCTTCTTGGTCAAGGGATGGCCCCTGGAATTCCATATATGAAGTTTCAGATCTGCTGCTCCCCTCAATTTAAAAGGGTCTCTCGGATGGGAGTGACCTCAGGTCAAAAGTTTAGTCTATTGGTTCAGAACGACCAGCTGGATCAGGTCATCTTTGTTCATGTCTCTCTCTCTAATCCTCTCTCTCTTGCAATCTTTGGGAACACTCTTCAAAGAAACCAGTGCCACTTCAGTGTGTTTCATGAATCAGTTGGTCCTTGTTGGCATTATCTTCTTCTTAAAAGTGGGAGCTGCATTAAGACATGAATTGGAGTTCTGCATTTTTCATTCCTCCATGGTCCATACTGAACTGACCTGGTTGCCTTTTAGTATTCATCAATGAACCTGAAGAGGGGCTCATTCTCTAAAATGCTTTTCCTTGGCCTCTTTTGATTTTGAGTCACCATTGGTTGGGTGGGATAGCATTTCACCCACCCATCCACCCTCCAACCTTTACAACCACTTCATTTCAAAGTGATGTCATGCAATGTAAACACATGCGTCCAATCCAAGCATGCTGCTACAACTTTACAAGGCTAAAAAAAATTGAGAGAGAGAAAGAGAAAAGGAAGGAAGGAAGGAAGAAAAGAAAAGAAAAGAAAAGAAGAAAGAGTTAACATTTTAAGGATATCTAAAGAAATAAAGCAAAAACTCACTTCTGGAGCAGCACAAACACAGACCAATTATAAACTAAATTGTGCTATATATCCGTATATACCTATATATATTTCTATCTCTATATATAGATATATATGTGGGTGGGCATATGTGTGGATGTGGGTGTACGTAGATTGAGTAAGAATGGCACTGATTCAAAGGAATTGGGACTTCTATCTTGCTTTCTTTTAAGTCCACAGTGAAAGTATAGAAATATAGGCCTGCCTGATTGCTGGGGCAACTTGTGACACTTGTCAATAGAGTTGACCTTCATCTCATCCAACTCCCCACATATGTTCACATACGCCTCTGTGTTTCTTTTCAACAGCCTCCAAAGTGGGTTTTGAATGTAGAAAAATCAATTGGAAACCAGCCTGGTCCGTCCTGAGGGGTTTAGAGGCATGGGGGCACCAGAAAAAGACCACTCTTGCATCTTGGTCACAAATGTGGAAGTTCCCTCCGCTAGGCTCTTGAGGACATTTTTCCTTCCTTCCTTCTTTAAGAATCTTCTTCTCCAGTTGAAACCACTAGACGCATGGCAACAGGCAGGTGATCTGTGAGTCCTGCCAACTGGGTAATAAAACTGAATTCTTCTACTTCCTGCAAAGGGAACAACAAAAGAAACACACACACACACACACACACACACACACACACACACATATATATATATTTAGAAAGAGCAAACAAAGGTCTTAGTAATCTTCAGGGGCTCTGAGGCTCCCTCCTGTTGAGTCTATCAAGACCCTGAATGAGGTCTGGCTGAAAGGGAAGTCTCCTTCTACAAATCAGCTTGGTCATTATTTGATGGCACAAGGTGATTACCCAAAAAAATTAATGCTGCAAGCTGTCAAGGGTTTTAATTATACTAGATTTAGAATATTTATAGCTCAGGGTTGAACTGGGGGGAAGGGTTCTCTGAGCTTGGTTGTTTTCTTGCAGATGTTTCATTACCAAAGTAAGTAATATCAGTGCTAGAAGGGAGTGGGGTTTGTTGGGGGAAGAGGAGGAGGAGAAGGAGGAAAGGAGGACTATGGGTGCTTGTGCTCTCTGAACTAGGTTTTCTTGCAGAGGTTTTGTTACCCAACTAGGTAACATCACCCACATTACGTATCTGATATTAGCACAATTGAGAAAGTCCAGAAATATTTCACAAGAAGAGTTCTCCACTCTTCTACTCGTTGTAGAATACCTTATGCCCCCAGACTTGAAATTCTAGACCTAGAAAACCTTGAATTACGCTGTCTTCG
Source organism: Hydrophis major (assembly GCA_033807585.1). Lineage (NCBI taxonomy): Eukaryota > Metazoa > Chordata > Lepidosauria > Squamata > Elapidae > Hydrophis > Hydrophis major. The sequence goes on from CM066338.1 coordinate 7,558,343, forward strand.
GTCTGATTTAAGCATGGTATATAAAATCATACATTGCAATATCCTACCTGTCAATGAATACTTCAGCCTCAACCATAACAATACAAGAGCACACAATAGATACAAACTCAAGGTTAACCGCACCAAACTTGATTGCAGGAAATACGACTTCAGCAACAGAGTGGTCAATGTCTGGAATACTCTACCTGACTCTGTGGTTTCTTCCCCAAACCCCCAAAACTTTAACCTTAGACTGTCTACTATTGACCTCACCCCTTTCCTAAGAGGTCTCTAGGGGGCGTGCATAAGCGCACCAATCGTGCCTACCATCCCTGTCCTATTGTTTCTTTTATTTTTCTTATATGTACCCATTTCATGTATTCATAACTATGTATACACTTATACTTATTATCTTGTAAACAATTGACAAATCAAATAAATAAATAAAAATAAATAAATCATCAGGGTAGAAGAAAGTACTAAGAGCCTCAGTGGCATAGTGGTTAGAGTGCAGTACTGCAAGCTACTCCTACTGCAATTTGACAGATTGAATCCCACCAGGCTCAAGGTTGACTCATCCTTCCATCCTTCCAAGGGTCAGTAAAATGAGGACCCAGATTGTTGGGGGCAATATGCTAACTCTGTAAACCATTTTGAGAGGGCTGGAAAGCACTATAAAGCAGTATATAAGTCTAAGTGCTATTGCTATTATGCAAGCATTTTTAAAAATATATTTATTTTCTTTTATCATAAAAGGTAAAGAATACAAAACAGAAAACTCAGACAATCAAACATGAAATAACAACCCTACTCAAGGAACCACCACTCTCACCACCACTGTCAGGGCAAGCTACTGTATATAAAAAGAGAGCAAACCAGACTCCCATCTAGCACTGATGATGTTACCTAGTTGGGTAATAAAATGCATGCAAGAAAACCAACAAAGTCAGAGAGTGCCTAGGCCCCTACATTGCATTTGCCTTCTAAGCAAAAAGAACTCCCAGGACCTCAAATATACATCCCAACTCATCTGCACAACAATTTAGTGAAGAACTGGAGGGGGCTGGTCTGAAGAAAGGAAAAAGAGAATAAACAATTATAACATAAATTAGCTTCTTTTGTACATAACTACATGGATGCTTCCAAAACCATTGGCATTCACATTTGTCTCCAGATTCTGGAATTCAGAATATGTTGTATATACCTGCTTCATAGCAATATACTCACATACATACACATGCTCATACACACACACACACATGCATTTAAATGTATCACTCTTCTCAAAATGGGCTCTTCTGCACAGATTTCAATAGGGTAGTTCTTAGCTAAAATCTGCACCAGAATATTAAGAAATGCTACATTGTTGACATTAGAAGGACATGATCTGTTGTTGGGGTGGCATGCTTTTTTATGGTGTAAAGGAACTAAAACACAGGGGTATTTTAGAAGACATTATATACGGGAGTCTCTGTGGTTAAACTGGGAGAAGACTAAAAGGCAATGCTATTTGAAAATTCCAGTCTGGCTATTGACTATTGAAGCATTTTCCTATCCTATAATATATAAAAAGGAACAAACAGTTAGATATGGTGAAATATTGAATGAAAAGGGTGAACCTATGTAAATCTATGAAAAAATTAGAGGAACAAGATAAAAAGAATAATTGGTTTTCATATGCGCAAATACATTCAAGATATGATAAAGATTTTAAAACAGAAGGTTTCTATGATAAACTGACTGATTTAGATAAGATTTTGACAGGTACTGATGAAAAGGTGATTAAAAAATTGTATGGATATTTATTAGAAATTAAACTAGAAGAAGAACAAGTTAAAGAAACAATGATTGCTTGGGGGAAGAATTTTGGATATGGGATTGAGCTAGAGAAATGGCAAAAATTGTGGTTTCAAAATTATGAAATGACAATGTCAACAGCATATAAAGAAAATTTGTATAAGATGTTTTACAGGTGGCATTTCCCCCCAACAAGAATAGCATAAAGTTCAAGAACAAATCTGAAAAATGTTGGAAATGTCATCAGGTACCTGGCTCATATTACCACATGTGGTGGACTTGTGCGGATGCCAAAAAATATTGGACTAAAATCCACACATGGTTGGAAAAAATGACAAAAAAGCATATAGACTTGAAACCCGAGATATTTTTATTGGGAATTTTACCTGAAATATATAGTAAAGAATTGAAATATCTGATTGTAAATGTATTAATAGTAGCTAGGATTGTATTTGCCAAAAACTGGAAAAATGAGAAAATACCATCGCAGGAGGAAATTATTAAGAAAATATTGGAATGTGCTGAGATGAGTAGATTGACATTTGAAATCAGAGAACAAGATGATAAACAATTTTGTAAAATTTGGGATCTATTCTATCAATGGCTAGACAATAAAACATAGTAATGAAATATGTAGATTTTTAGAAAATAATGAATATATAAAGATGTATTTTTTATTATATCTACAAAATGATTGTAGGATAGATTTGAGATGATAATATGAACTGTCATAAAACAAATTAAGTAAAATATGGATTATCTCGTAAAACATGAATGAATAATAGTATAGTCAAATGATTGATTAACAATGATATTAATGTACTTAATATTTGATTGACAATATGAGAATATATACAATGTAATTGTAATTGAAGACTACGAAGTGGAAGCACAAAACAATTTGTAAACCAAACGACACACTGTATGGAAGATGGCTTAATGTTTTTATGCTTTGTTTGTCTATGTTTGTCTTAAAAAACAATAAAATTTTAAAAAAATAAAATAAAAACTGCACCAGAACATTGGGGAGGAAATAAAGCCTGACAGATAATTAAATTTAGATCTTTCCTTGAATTCAGAGCACATTGTGCAATATCTACAGCTTGGAAAGATCAGATTCTCCCTTCCACTTATATTGCTGAGCCTTTAGCATGCAAATTTCTTACTTGGTATTCCTGGTGGGAAGAACCTTGTATCATGAAGCACTTTTCCTTACCGCGGACCTGAAATTTTAGCTTTAAATGTCATTAAAAGCAGCTTACTGTTTTCCACTCCAGGTAGAGTCCTTCCTTGCTGTAGAGCAGATAGTCAATCCTCCTCCCGTTGCCTTTCAGCGCTCCCTTCCTCCCCTTCTGACTCGAGGCCTGGCTCTTACTGACCGGAAACACAAGGAAGGCTTTCCGTCCATCTTCGCTTTCCATCGTCCTGGTTTGCAAACACACAAGGAGGTTTTAGGTCAGCTCAGTTCTAGCTCAGTCTCATCCATCACAATTTTGCTCATAAAGCAAGTGTGGCTTCCCATTACATGGAAGGGCAAGAAGCTTTTAAGAAGGGGAATGAAATCACTCATTGGTTGGGAAGGATGTTTATGCAGCAACCCTTGTTTGGGCAAAGTCACAGTGGAATCATAGCATCAGTCACAGAATCATAGTATCACTTGCTGAATCATACTCATAAAAATAGTCATAGAAGCAGTCATAGAATCAGTCATAGAATCATAGACTCAGAATCAATCAGAATCAATCATAAAACCAATAATAAAATCAGTCATTAAGTCATAGAATCAGTCATAGAATCATATAATCAGTCACTGAATCATAGAATCATAGAATCAATCATAGAATCAATCATAAAATCAGAGAATCAGATAATGAGTCATAGAATCATAGAATCAGTCATAGAATCATAGACTCAGAATCAATCAAAATCAATCATAAAACCAATCATAAAATCAGTCATTGAGTCATAGAAACAATCACAGACTCATAGACTCAAGAATAAAATCAATTATAGAATCAATCTAGAATCATAGAATTAGATTCAGAATCATAGAGCTGGAAGGGACTTTGGAGGTCTTCTAGCCCAACCCCGTGCTTCAGGCAGGAGACTTTATACCATCTCATTCAAATGGTTGTCTGGTCTAGTTTTGAAAACTCCAGTAATGGAGCACCCACAACTGCAGGAAGCAAGCTGTTCTATTGATTAATTGTTCTCACTGTCCAGAAATTTCTCTTTACTTTCAGGTTGGATTTCTCTTTAAAACATTCTTACTCCTTGTCCTGCCCTCTGGGGCTCTGGAGAATAAGTCAACTTCTCTGTGAGAGCCCCTCAACTACTGGAAGAAAGTTATCATGCCCCCCCCCCCCATCCAAATCTTCTTTTTTGTTAAGCTAAACACACCCAGCTCCCTCATCTGCTCTTCTTTAACTGTCTGGTTTGGTTTTGCAACCCAACAACACAGACACAGACGTCGGAGAGTAATTAGGACTGCAGAAAAAAACAATTGCTACCAACCTGCCTTCTATCGAGGACCTGTATACTTCATGAGTCAAAAAAAGGACTGTGAAAGTATTTACAGACTCCTCACATCCTGGACATAAACTGTTTCAACTCCTTCCCTCAAAACGATGCTACAGAGCAGTGCGCACCAGAACAACTAGACACAAGGACAGTTTTTCCCCGAACGCCATCACTCTGCTAAACAAATAATTCCCTCAACACTGTCCAACTATTTACAAAGTCTGCATTACTATTACTATTAATCTTCTCATCATTCTATCACCCATCCCCTCCCACTTGTGACTGTATGACTGTAACTTTGTCGCTTGTATCCTTATGATTTTCTTGACTATTTCCTAGTATGACTGGATTTCTTATTGTATGCTATGACTATCATTAAGTGTTGTACCTCATGATTCTTGACTCTTGACTAATTGATCTTTTCTTTTATGAACACTGAGAGTATTTGCACCAAAAACAAATTCCTTGTGTGTCCAGTCACACTTGGCCAATAAAGAATTCTATTCTATTCTATTCTATTCTATTCTATTCTATTCTATTCTATTCTATTCTATTCTATTCTATTCACCATCGTACTATGTAGTCCGAAGCCTTTTGTTCTTTTTCTCTGCACTCTTTCTAGGGTACAGCATCTTCTTTTTTTGTGTGTCGTAGCAAACAGCTGCACTCTCAAACAGCAACAGCTTTTACAATATTACAAGTACGGCAGTTACAACTTTTGCCAATGCTCCCTGCTATTTTGGAGGGTCAGGGGCAGAGATGGGAGCAGCCAACCTCTCTTTGATCTGTTTGGAGACACACTGGAATGAAGAAGATGCTACTTGCTGGCCCTTGACAGCAGCCCAGCTTTCCATTTATTTTCCGCTCAATTTAAACAAAACAAAATTGAAAGGAAGACTCCAGGGGCATGGTAGGGGTCATATTGCCTGGTTGTAGTATGGGCAGCTAACACTTGATCGGCTGGCTGCTCTATCTTCAAGGAAAATAGGGCTGTGAAATAGTCAGCTGTTATGAACTGATTTTTTTTTTTTTTTTAAGATGAAATAAGTAAATGGTTCCCTGCTGGATTTCACCCAATGCTCATTGTAACTAGCAAGACTGTTAGTTGACTAATCTCATTCTATAAGAACTTAGGAGCCCTAATTTACAGTATGTGTCAATTCATAAAATATTTCTATGGTCTTTTTAGAGTTGCAAAACCAAAACTGCATTCCATAAATGTTTTCAAAATAGTTCGCTAGGTGACTGAAGTTTCTGCCATGCAAAATTCTAACTGGAGAGCATGATTGATGACTCTGAGCTATGGATGTGTCCTATTGGAGAATATGAATTATGATACACCCAGAGGAGTGGGGGTGGGGGAAGCAGGTTCAAGGGTGACAGTGAATGATGTGTCTCAGAGTCGGCTACACCCAGGTCATGCCGACATGTTGACTTCCAATAAATCTTTTGAAATTTTGGGAGATTGGCTCGAGACTCATGATTTAGATGGGGTGAATTGCCAGAAACCTGACAGTATGGTGAACACACACACCTAGTCTGATGCCTGGATATCAGTTCATTCTAATAAATATGGTCCTGGTCAGGGGTGGGATACGACAGCGTTAACTACCAGTTCAGGATTTACGAGGTTCGGTGATTTATTATGTGCTTCCCTGCACGCTGCGAGCTGCGCGCCTGTAAATCATCAGCAGCACACTGTGTGCAGAGAAGCAGCCTTTGAAACAGCCCTCTGTTCTTGTTTTGTTAACTGCAGCTGTGCCTCGTTCAGCAGCTGAAGTTGAAAAATCAGGAAATAAAGATCAGGTAAGAGCCTGGGTAGGTGGGTGGGCAAAAACATCAGCAGACATAGAACCAGTTCAGAGGTGGACAGAAGTGGTAGAAACCCACCCCGGTCCTGGTGTCATTGGGTTGTTAGCCAACCATATATTTAGTGGTGTCCTTTTTGGGTGTCATTGTCATTTTTATTCTTTCCAATAGACTCGTGTCCTACAAACTTCTAATCCACTTCAAATCCACTTAATCCTAAAGGAACTAATTGAACATGCTTGGTTTCCACTTTGGTGCTTTCAAATTACACTTCTCACCTTGCAAATTCCTATTGCAGGCACTCTTGTAAAATAAGAAACTTTTATTTCAATACAGGCACCGTCAGGGATGGGACTTCCTTGCGGCTTTTTGTCTGACCGCAGCTTTCCTTTCGAAGCTACCTGTGAAAGTTTGACATTTTTCTTCCATATTTAGAGGACAGTTTTCCACACGGAAGAAGTTACTACTGAGAGTTATTACTCTGTTCAAGGCTAGAATAAACAAGCTGGTATATTAATGTACCTGCACCCTAAAAATTACCGATATCTCTAAGGTATAACACACTTGCCATCCAGATGGGCCCAAAGAGAAGAACAATGATAAAAACTCTATCTAGTTTAAAATCAAGTATGTTAAAGCCACCATTATAGTAAGGTAACCTCAGTTTGGCCAAAGAAATGAGAACATAAAACACAGAGTAACAGGTTTGGAAGAGACCTTGGAGATCATCTAGTACACACCCGAGTTGAGCAGGAGACTCTATACCACAAGTGTCAAACTCAATTTCATCAGGGTTGTGTTTGAGCTTGGGGGGTAGGGGAGCGTGGCCAGGGGGAGTATGGCCTCTGGTGGCCTGAGCATTCTGCCAGCGAAAACAGGCTCCTGAGCTCTGTTTTTGGCTGCGACGGCTTCTTGCAACCCTCTGCCAGCAAAAACAGAGCTAAGGAAGGTCGCGGGTGGCCCCACCCCCAAGCGCTGTTTTCCCTGGCAGAAGCACCACAGGACAGTCGTTTGCTGTTTCCACGGTTGCCCGGCAGGCCAGATCTAAGCACCTTGCGGGCCAGATCCGGCCCCCCGGGCCTTGAGTTTGACACGCCTGCTCTATACCATTCCTGACAAATGGTTGTCCAATCTCTTCTTGAAAAACCTCCAGTGATGGAGCATCCGCAACTTCTGGAGGCAAGTTTTTTTCCACTGGTTAATTGTCCTCCCTGTTAGGAAGTTTCTTCTTAGTTCTAAGTCAGATCTCTCTTTGATAACCTTCCACCTGTTACTTCTTGTCCCTGCCCTCAGGTGGTCATAAGTTGACCGCCTCCTCTCTGTGGCAGCCCCTCACGTACTGGAAGACAGTTATCGTGTCAGCCCTAAATCTTTAATAACTAAGCTTTTATTGGATTCACTAAATAAAGGGCACAGAACCCTTAAGTTATGTTTTTGCCAATTCTCCGTCTCATTCTGTGATTCATATTCTACTATTGTTAGTTCTGCATACTGTCGTAATAATGTTTTGCAGTTTTGCAAGATGCTTTCATGTGTAGGATTAACTTGAGGTTACTTTAATATTTGTATTCAGTCTGACACTGACTGTAAATTGTAAATCTCTTCTTCTTACTCCCCTCCCTCTCTTCCTCCCCTTCCCCTCCTCCTTCTTCCTCATCCTCCCTTCCTCCTCTTCCCCTCTTCCTCCTCCCCTTCCTTCTTCCCCCCCCCTTCCTCCTTTTCTTCCTCCTGCCATAACGTAAACTGGAAACGAACTTGGTTATAAACATTTTTCAAATGAATACATAACGTGGGGAGAAAAACAGAAAAAAAACCAGATAACACCCCACCATTCAGTAACTGACTCCACTAGAAAGAAAAGTACGACCAACTCTCAAACACAGCTTGTCCTCGAAATATGACCATACTGTAATCTGCCAAATTACAATTGTAAAATGGGTTAGTAATACAACCAATCTGATTTTATGATTTTTGTTTTTTTAGCAATGGTTGTTAAGCAAAGTAGCAAACAAAAATGAATGTGTTTATCTCTGGTGACCAATTTAATCACTGTCACAACTTTACAACCATAATTCAGTGTAACAATTACAGTTGTTATTTGAGGACTACCTGTAAGGGAATAAGAATGAAAAGACAGGATTGCAATAAAGGAGGGCTGAAATCAAAAGAAGTGACTGAAACAGAGATGTTAGGACGAACTAGCCTGTTAGGTGAAGACAATAATTTAGAAGAAATGTCTAAAGAAAGTTAAGAATGGAGAGTGGAAAAACTTGAAATATTAAAAACAAAAATAAGGTCAGCTGGCATGCTAATGAACTGACAGTTGAAAGAGAGGTTGATTGATCATTTTGTTTTCTCAGATTCAAGAATAGAAGAAGATGTGCAATCATGTGGTGGAGAAGACAAGCTACCTACCCTCTAGGGAGAAAAACTTTGGAAAAGTAGACATGATGAAGAAGGACAAGGGTATTTCAGGGACAACAGAGATCAGAATAGTTAAAGCGGGATTCGTTCCAGTTCTAAAGCATAGCTCTTCAAACTGGATATTGCATAAAAGAGAGAGATAAAGAGAGAGCCCTTTGAATTTAGGATTTGGAGATTGCCACTAAGAATTCAGGGTCCTAAAAGGAGAATCAACCCATCAATTCTAAATCAAATCAAGATGGTCTTGAAATCGGGGCAACTGCAAGGTATGGGGGGAAAAATCAAATCAGTAGCTGCAACTGTGTAGTTTTCTCAGCCTTGCAAGGTAGTCCAAGGTAGCACACTCAGAAGTGCTAACTCTCTCTTTAGTGTAAGGTTACATTCACAGAATATTGCAAGGCTGCAAATCTATCCCTCCCCCATTCATCTTAACAGGCCAAGATACTAGGGAGGTTTCCTTAGTATTGGGTACACTCCTGTTGCTTCTGCAGACTCAGCCGCCCCTGATCTGACTGTTGCCTAAAGGGCTGCTCTTCCTCCTGTCTCCCAAGGCCATCCCCTCATACCATTCCATGACTAAAGTCTTGTTTATCTTTATTACTATGTATATGTGTAACTTTATCTCTATCTATCTAAATCTATCTATCTCTATGAATCTCCATCTCTATATTTCTATCTAACTCTATTTCTATTTCTATCATATCTAGCTATCATCTATCTCTATCTATCTATCTATCTATCTATCTATCTATCTATCTATCTATCTATCTATCTATCTATCTATCTATCTATCTATCTATCTATCATCTGCCTCCCTACCTCCCTACCTAATCTAGTTGTTCAGCTGTATTTGTATCTTCACAACCTCACGAACCATAACACTCCAAGCTGTGCCTTCACTGTCTGCCAAATTCATGTTCATTGCATCAATCACACAATCTAACCATCTCATCCTCTGCCATCCTCTTCTCCTTTTGCCTTCCATCTTTCCTAACATGAGGGCCTCTCTTCTCATTAGGCAGCTAAAGAATTTGAGCTTGAGCTTGAGAATCTGATCTCTGTCTGTCTGTCTTTCTCTCTCTGCCTCTCTGTGTCTGTCTCTCTCTGTGTCTCTCTGGTTTTTTTCTCTCTCTCTCTGTCTCTCTCTCTCTCTTTGTGTCTCTCTCTTTCTGTGTCTCTCTCTCTGTCTCTCTCTCTCTCTCTCTTTCTGTGTGTCTCTGTCTGTCTCTCTCTCTCTCTCTCTCTCTCTCTCCCCCTCCCTCCCTCTTCCTTAAATAGTAGGACAGAAAAAACAGTGCAATTTTTTTGGGAAAGTTATGGGCTTACTTGTAGCAAGCAGAGCTGGTGGGCATTTGTCTATGTGGACATCAAGTATCAGACCCAATCTGATGGCATGTGCCTTAAGTGGGCTATACGTAGTTCTACCAGTTGGGTAAATTCATTATAGTCTTAAGGGCTGAGATGATGTACAACCTGGTGAAGATGTAGAATTGATGATAAGATTATTCCTGAAGAAATGTACTTGACATGAGAATTGTTGTTAGCCAAATCATCACTCTTCCCTCAGTAATGAGTCCCCATCTTTTAGAAGCAAACCTCCATAACATTTGAAAGTCTGCAGCTCCTTTTCTAGAAAATTAGAAATACATTAAAATAATTGCTGCCATTTATTCTTATTACTCATCTGTTATCAGGCTTTTAAATGTAAAATATCCTCTTAACATGTTCTGACGTTTATCTCTAGAGGCCTAATATATTCATGCCTGCTTGCCATTTCTGGTTAATTTAAGTTTCATGGAATCAATAATTTGCAATGTTCACAGATGGGTATTTTTAATTACCCAGCAGAAAGTTTATTTTGATACAAAGATGGTTCAGCCTAAACCGTTGTCTAATTAATTGTCTTCAGTAGTATTCTTGGCAGATCACTCTTCAGTCTCCTCAGAGGGGGATGTGAAAGAATGAAATTTTCATTGCCTGAGTCAATGAATAATTTTGGTTTTGATAAAATTGACCTCTCTTGAAAGATCAGCCAATTATACATACTTTATAATGGGAAATTAAACAAAAAGCTGAGAAATAGATGGAGTTATGCTCATTGTAGGAATTTGTCCTCCAGGATATCTTACAGCAGAAATCGTTTTCTAAACTGCAATTTTCTAAGCACTCTTACATGTTGCAACTATCTCTATCATCTCTCTTTCTCTTTCTGTCCTAGAGTTTATATGCGAAGGACAGGCAGAACCTAAGGGTGGAATCAAGAGAGCAATCAGCCTGGAATCCTTACGGTCCCACAAACTGTTTAAGTCCAGCCCCTCTTCAATTCCATTGACTCTTATTTAGCACCAATTTAGTGCTGACCATTAATTGACTAGATTCTTGTGGTGCTGATTGTTCATGCCTGACAATACATGAGTTGGGCTGTCATGAATGGCTGCTACACTATGCTACTTAACTTTTATCTTGTTGCTCTCTAGATGTGTAGATGTCTTTACCAGGAATTCTCAGCAAGCCCTCACCCCCATTTGAGGACCTGGAAGAACTGAAGTCCATATTTTGAGAACTGCTAAATATTCAATGTAGGGAAGTATCATAACCATTAACAAATAGTAGGGAAATATCATAACAATTGATAAATAGGTAGCTCACCACCTATAATGAACATTTTTAAGGCTCCAATCAATCACCTTTCATTTCATGAGATAATTGTAGGAAATGGATGCCTAGTTTAATGGAACCTTCTGTCTTCGGTAGCAAGATTAGCCACTGATCAGTTTCACCTCTAATTTCTTTGTTGACTTTTGTACTGTTTGACACAAAGGATAAAATAGCTCCTCCTTCCATTCTCCTAGGCAGAAGCTGACCAGAGGCGAAGTAAATTTCATGTGTTCCATCTCCCATCATGCTTGAGAGCCCAAGCTCACATCAGCCAATTCACCCAACATCTTAATCAGATCTGATCCTCCTGATACACTATGGAAGAACTGGTTTTGGGACTATGTTAATAAAATAGATAAAGATGAAAGGGACAGGAATAAGTTGAGTGGACAATTGTGTTTTTCAAATAATAGAAACATAGACAAATAGGGCTGGAGAAACCTTGGAGTTCTTCTAGTCCATTCTCTACCCAAGAGAGAACCACTTATACCATCCTGGACAAAGGGTTGTCCAACCTTTTCTTGAAAACCTCCAGAATGGAGCACCCATAAATCCAGGAGGTAATGTATTCCACTGATTAAGTGTTCTCGCTTCAGCAAATTTTGTACAAATTTGCCCGCAGTAGAAGGGCATTGAATTAAAGCAGTCGACAATTAAAGCATTTCAGCTTTTTCAATATCTTTGAGGAATAACCACTTTCACTCCTTGCCTTAAGTATGGGGCTCCATGATGAGCAAGAGGAAGGATGAGAACTATCATAAATTCATTGTGCAAATGATGCAATTAGGTAACATGTGAAGTCTTCATAACACATGTGCTGCCATCCTGGTAATATCACAATCTTTTGGCAAACTCTTATGGAACCTAAAAATCGTCACAGACTTCCTTAATCATTAAAGCAACAATAAAGGCACATATTCAGAAGCAATGATGTCTATTGATCCTTTTCTTCTGAAGAAGTAGATCTAGATTATTCTCAGTCATGTCTTTAAAACTGCGGCCTCCTTAACTTTATTAATAGGTTTTCTGAGGTTAGCGTTGGAGAGCTAACAGAAGTCTAATTTACTGTGCTATTTCCAGATGTACCAGTGCCAATATTAACTGGGTGATAAATTAGGTTTTTATGCCTTTGTCAAATGTTATTATTGAACAATTTCCGTATGGGTCTGTTTTAAGCCTAATCTAGTTGGCCCATGACATTAGCCATTTCAGATATGTAATTATTTTTCTCTCTGTGTGTGCGTTTTAATGATGATATAATGTCAGGGTTGCAATATATCAGTTACTAAAGGTTTTCAAAATAAGGCTGAACTAAGATTTTGAATGACTAAGGGCAACACTTGCAGACCCACTCTTTTGTCTCCTTCAGGATCAATTGTGTACCTAATTTTGTGCATGCAATTATATCTTTTCCAGAGTTGAGTTATTTCTGATTCTACTCTGGTGTATTTCTAAATATTACAAGATTAATGCAAAGATGCTCCAGCTCCATAGACATTGTGAAGGCCTGTTTTCTCATTAGTGGAAAGTTTGGACTCCCCTTCCCTCCCTGGATCTGGTCTCAAGCCAGCTGTTAATGCTTCCACCAATCCCAAGAGAGACTCAACATCCTGTTTCCAGTATCCCTTGGTTAAAAAGGGGCGCACAATAGCTCAGCGGTTAAAGACACTGAGAAAGCTGACAGCCCAGGTTTGAGACCCAAGCACCACATGATGGGGGGAGCTTCCATTCTTGCTCCAGCTCCTGCCCACCTAGCAATGCGAAAGTCAAATGCAAGTAGATAAATAGGTACCATTCCAGTAGGAAGGTAACAGTATTCTGCTCACTTCAGTGTATAGTCGTGCTGGCCACATGACCATGAAAAACACTGGCTCTCTTGCTGCTTGGAGAAGAACACCAACCCCTACAGTTGGCCATGACTTGCCTGGGGAAAGCTTTACCTTTTGGTTAAAGCCTGACTCCAATTTCTTTTACTCTAACTGCAAAAAACAATTATTTGGAAAGGACCCACCTGCAAAATGGTGATGTTATGATCATTTTTCCTTGTAAACTCACAGTAGGTTTTATATCCAACAAATTAATGGATACTGGCTGGAAAGTTTGGGGTGTGTGGATCTACCAGTGCTTTTCTTCCTGGTCGTTTTGTGTGTGTGCGATTGTGTTTTTACAACAGTCTTTTTCCTGCATAGCTTCCTTTCCTATCAACCTCTGGGTTTTGGTTCTTAAATATTTTTACAAAGCCCAGACGAATGAATGCATATGTAAATATAATGACCAATGAATGCAGAAGAAGAAACTTCAATTTGTTGTGTTTCCTTTTTTTCTGTTTTTCAATTTGGGTGTATGTGTGTTGGGTAACTTAATTTGCCTGCTTTTTGAGGTGAGTAGGAGCAAAGATTATTACAGGTTGCTTTGGGAAAAGGGTGGATGGAGAGTGGAAAAAGCCATTTTGTTGGGAAACTGCCAGCTAGTCCAGGAGGGAGGATGAAGTGTGGGTTTAGCTTAGAGTCCTTGCGCAGTTGTAAAAGGTATAAACTTGATATTCCCCCGAGATTCTCAAAACCTTATCCAGTCATTTCCAGGGGAAGGCAAGCAGTCTAGGAATATACTTGCAACATAGGTGATAAACAATACATTTTTATTACTTCAGCTATTTACAATTGCTTCTGGTTTCTTCCCCCGACAAATTGGGGATGCATGTGCAGCAGAGGTGGTATTCAGCCAGTTCTCACCAGTTCTGGAGAACCGGTAGCGGAAATTTTGAGTAGTTTGGAAAAGCATCAAATGCCACCTCTGAATGGCCCTGCCCCCACCTATTCTGTACCTCTTGAGTCCCAGATGATTGGCTGGGTCTTCTTTGGTTGCCCTGCACAGGAGAATGGAGCTGGAAAGCAGGTTAGTGGGGTGGGGAAGGAACGGGGACTTTACAGTAACCTTCCACTGCCACGCCCACCAAGCCATGCCCACAGAACGAGTAGTAAAAATTTTTGAATACCACATTACAAAGACCAAATCTTTTTTTACTCAACCCTACAATAAGGCTTTACTCAATCTTACAATCCTACATCCTTTACCTTTTGCCCTTTTTTTGAGTTATATTTTAAGTCTTTTGAATAAGAAGCACATACTGAGGATTTATTGCTTAAATTTCTTCGTGTGTTAAATTTTTTTCACCGTGTGAGACTTAAGTCCCATCATGCAAAGCAAATACATCATATTTAAAAAACAAGCCAAAAGAAGTATCTGTGAGACACAAGTAAAATCTGAACAAGTGAAATGTTTAAATTAGAGCAGCCCATTTATATTGGTGATAGAAATAAGATGGAAAGCAAAACAATACATACTTCTGTAAGTTATCTGGAGTGCACACTTCTTCGTCATATAGTCCTTTTGGATCTAACAAGGTTCCTGAGAAAAAAAGAAATGTATACAGTAGTCTGCTATTATTTCAAAGCAAAGGGATCAAAAAAGTTTGAAATAGATTTTGTCTGTATTTTAAAATGAACTATTTGGAATTCTTCAGCTTTTCTAATCCTGTGTCCCCAGATAAATTCCACAATTGTTGGCTCAAACTTCTGGGAAATTATAGTCCAAGAGAACATCCTGTTGAGGAATAATGCTCCATTCCAGATGGATAGATGGATGGATGGATAGATATCATTTTGGCCAATAATGTTCCATTCCAGATGGATGGATGGATGACTGGATGGGTGGATGGATATCATATTGGGGCATAATACCCCATTCCGGATAGATGGATGAATATCACATTGGGCAATAACTCTCCATTCCAAATGGATGGATGGACAGAGTAATTTATTGTGGGAATTTAGTCATTGACTTAATATGTTCCATGATGCACACTATCATGCAAAATCATCTTATGGTTTATCGAGGGGAGCACACTGTACCTTGCAATTATGATTTGTTAATCCAGGTTTCAGGCTAAATATGTTGTGCAAATCCCAGCCAAAGTGTTGACCCTATCTTTAATTTGGTATCTGTTGGGAAGGCAAGCTGCAATATCTTTAAAGACAGTCCGATTTTCATGCCACTTTCTACCACAGGCTTTATAGTGTCCGTGTATCTGATATCAGATGTTTATAGTTGGCAGCTTACTTACCTTGGCTAAAACCAAAGCACAAGCTAGCAAAAATGGGGGATCTAGCCACTCTTAGCAGGTTCCTCCTCCTAGCTAAAGGGACACCTGTCCCATTTCTGGGCCACAGCATTCCATCTTACCAATTGCCCATGATTTGTCCTCCCCTGGACCTTGGCGACATGGGTCCTTGTAGTGGGTGAACAAGCAGTGCTGCTGTTCCAGCTTGTCATCTGCAACCAGAAGAAAGGCAACGAAGGAGATCCATAACATCAAATCAAATCAAATCAAACCTTTATTGTCAATGCACAACATGTGTACAATGAAATTGAAATTGACGTGTACATCTCGGAGAATCATGGGAGAGAGGTAGTGGAGCCAATATTTATGACCAAATTCCAGAAAAATAGGAGCCTTTAAGGTATATTGTGGATATTCCTATGGAATCCTATGGAAATGTGGAGCCCATGAAATACAAACAAAGAAAGATAGAAAGCTAACAGCAGAAAAAGACCTATTGGTTCATCGAGTCTATCCTTTGAGTTTATTTGTGGGTTTTTTTTTGTTTTGTTAATTAATTAATTAATCAATCATTTAAAATCATTTTTACACTTTATATTTTTTAGTGTTATTTTTTAAGTTTTTGCTGGATGATGGACGTATGTTTATCCCAAGCATGTTTGAATTAATACCTTTAAACTTCCATAACTTTCTTTGCCCAAATCTTAAGATTTTTGCTGTTGTTTTAGTCTTTTTTAAATATTATTTTTCTCTTTAGTTTATTCTTTGTAATTGATGACAGACTAACTCGCCAAGAAGTTTTCTTTGACCAATTGTTTTTCAACTCCTCTTTTCGGCTATAAAATTGATTCCATTCCAAAGAGTTTTAGAAAGTGAGGATTGATAAATTTTGTATTCACAAAATTGGAGTGGAAAAAGCCAATTTGTTGGGAAACTGCCAGCTAGTGTGGGAGGGGGAGATCAAGTGTGTATTTAGCTTAGAGTCCTTGCGCCATTGCAAAAGGTAAAAGCTTGAGATTCCCAAAATCTTATCCGGTCATTC
Organism: Hydrophis major; assembly: GCA_033807585.1. NCBI lineage: Eukaryota > Metazoa > Chordata > Lepidosauria > Squamata > Elapidae > Hydrophis > Hydrophis major. The sequence continues at coordinate 7,574,692 of CM066338.1, forward strand.
CCAGGAGAAGGCAAGCAGTCTAGGCATATATATACTTGTAACATAGGTGATAAACAATAAAATTAATGACTTCAGCTATTTACGATTGATTCTGTTTCCTTGTGCCTGACAAATTGGGGATCCATGGATAGTCATTACAAAGTTTGTTTGAGGATTGGTAAATTTTGTATTCCAAACTATTCTAGCTGGTAGAATGCACTCTCCTTTTTTTTCCTGTTATAGTTTTTAACTGGATTTTAATGGTTGTATTTGAATTACATGGATGGTTTAGCTTTGTGTTTTAATCTAACCAAGAAAATGGAATGGACATGTCCATGTAACTCCTCACTTAAGCTTTCAGGGAGACTGAGAACTCTCACTTCATTAGTCTTGCCATGTTTTATTTTTACTTTTTTAGTATGTTTAATAGATGTAATGATCATTTCTTTCTTGGATTGCTATGGGAGTTGTTAAGAGTTGGGCAGTCTACAAGTTTAATCATTATTATTAGTCCCCAGGACTGTGTCTAATATATTTTGCCAGGACAGGCTTTATCATAGAAGAAAAGGAAGCAATTGCAAAGGGTCGATATTTTAATGTATTGTTTTGCAGGATATAGGAGGGGATTGATTCCCATTTAACTTTGCTGAGCATTGTTTAGTACCAGAAAACATTAAGGTCCCATCTACCATCTATGCAGATGCAATTATCTAACAGCACCTCTTAATAATGTTTCCTTTGTGCGACTGGAGAAAGGGGATGCAGTGTTTCCTTGGCTTCTCTCAAGGGAAGCCCAGAAGTAGCTCTTCCAGAAGCACTAATGATGTCATTGATCATTGTCTACTGTCAAGGCAACACAATTCATAAATGGGAGGTTTTAGCAAAGGAGGGGGAAAAAGGGAGGGGGAAGGTGTAGCCAACTTCGTCTGAAGCTAAAAATATATCTGTGCATGGAAGGTAATTTTAGACAACTGGATTGTCTAAAAGGACCTGCATTTTGGACATAGTCTTTTATTGGGTGGAGATCAAATTGCCCTGTGGGTATCAATGAATACAAGGGACATGATGGCTCAGTAGCTAAGAAACTGAGCTTGTCAATCAGAAAGATCAGAAAGTTCGGCAGTTCGAATCCCTTGAGCCACATTACGGAGTGAGCTCCTGTTCCTTGTCCCAGCTTCTGCCAACCTGGCAGTTTGAAAGCATGTAAAAAATGCAAGTAGAAAAATAGGGACCCCTTTGGTGGGAAGGAAACAGCGTTCCGTGAGCCTTCAAAGGCGTTTAGTCCTGCCGGCCACATGACCACAGAGACGTCTTCGGACAGCGCTGTCTCTTCGGCTTTGTAATGGAGATGAGCAGCGCCCCCTAGAGCTGGAAAAGACTAGCTGGTATGTGCGAGGGGAACCTTTGCCTTTACCTTATCAATGAGTAGGGCAGGCAAATGCAACCTCACAAAACAACATGTTATAAATGACAGAGTTATGTTATAAATGACAGAGTTATGTTATAAATGACAGAGATAGTGGTCTTGTCCATAGGAAAGAGGGAAATCTGTAACCTGGGATGGGGTAAAACAAGAGCACAGGAGGGCAGGATAAATAATGGAGGACTTATCAGAACATATTCATAACAAATGAACTGCATGCCAGAAGAACCTTGGATTCAATTGAGTGCAGTTGTTACATCCTAGGATGTCTTGTTCTAGATTTAGTTCTTAAAGAGGGCAGACTGGAGGAATAGCTGGAAGATTATCAAGGAGAGATCCTAGAAATGAAGGAGGGATTTTCTGATGGTGAGAACTGTTAACCCCTTGAAGGGCTCACCTCTGGAAGTTGTGGGTGGTCCATCACTGAAGGTTTTTAAGAAGCGATTGGATAGTCATTTGGCCAGAGTAGTACAAAACCTTGGGCAGGAATTGGACTAGAAGATCTCCCAGGGTCTCTTTCAGTCCTCTTAATCTATGTTCTAAGAATGTCCCACTGTTGGCAAGTAGGAAGCCATCTTGGGCTTTTTGAGTTTCCTGGAAAGGACCCTTTTAGTTTCCATTGAACCCACAAAATGAGATGCTAAGGAAAATGCCAACATGCCTTTCAAAAGTTTCCCCTGTTTCTATTATATTAAAAACGACCTCAATACCCATGTTTCGCTACAGAACTATGTGGTTGACTTTAGTTTTGGGGGAGGAAAATAAGGGGGAAAAATTCTGCCTCTGCCTACCAGCATCCATCGGTATTCATCTGGCTAGTGTCCTGTCAGTGTGTGAGAGAGTTGAGGGCTGTTTGGAAACTGAAGCAGTATTTTCTGTGAGAGCAAGAAGGAGACAGCAAGGAGTCTGGCTGTGGCTTAGCTCAACCTTTTCTGTACTAAAGCTGCTTGGTGCTGTGAAACTAAAACTGAAGCTGAAATTCCTCTCCTCTGCTTGTGTTTTGCATTTGGGACAGATTTCTTTTCAGGTGGGGAGGGGGAGTAGAACTCCTTAGCATCAGAGCGTGTTAATAACAATAATATAGGAAACACTAATGCTCTGATGGTCATTTTGAAAAATCCTTTCTTAGTGAGCCTCTAGAAGCCAAGAGGAACATACATGCCAAATTTCAAGTTTGTAGGCTTTATGGTTCTGGAGATTTTCTGATGATGCGTGAGTGAGTGGTATTTTGCTTTTATATGTGTGTGTGTGTGTGTGTGTGTGTGTAAATTACAACCTCAATGAAAACTTCTAAAGGAGATCATCACACCCAATGCTCCCTGGGGTTTTGGGTGCGTCAGTTGTTTTGAGTTTTAGATGAAAAAAAGCCTCACCTGATGAGCAATTGTCAAAGTTCAGATCACCACAGACCACATCAAATGCCACCAGCTCCTCTGGATTGGCTGTACTGGAAGAGGAGGTAGATTTTCTGAAATCAGCCAGCCAATCCTGAAGCAGATCCAGTTGTTCGCATCGAACGGTTGTGTCCTCTGTGGAAAGGACAAAGCAAGCCATTCAAATTTAATCACCAATTTTTAATTAAGAAGGTGTACTTATTTATTTATTTATTAAGTGTCTGTGCCACCTATCCTCTACAACAGGGGTGGTCAAACTCGATTTCACTGAGGGCCACATCAGGGTTGTGTTTGACCTTGGGGGTGGGGAGCATGGTGGAGGTGGCCAGAGTGGGCGTGGCCAGCATGATGTCACTCATATCTGGGGCGCCTGTTGTAGCCCAGGTGCTCTGCCAGCGAAAACGGAGCTCCATTTTTGGTGGCAGAGTGTTCTGACCCAACCGGGTTCCCAAAGAGCAAAGGCAGCAGCCCCCACCTTTCAAGGTTTAATCATGAATTCTGTTCCTTTACAGATTAAAGGCTGCTTTCCACTAATTAGGTCTGACAAGAAAGAGCCTTGCCAAAGTGTTCGTCAATGCTGCCAAAAACCCAGAGATAAGGACTAATTTACAAGATTCTCCAAACACGAACTAAGATGTCCACCAGTTGAGCTTCAGAGCTTCTTTGCTGTCTGCAAAGAACGCTTTTCCAAACCTGGCTTTTATCTTCTTGAGGGAGGGGCCATTACCTTGCAGCCTTACTCCCGAGTCGCCTGTGCTGTTGTAATTGTTCTTTCCTCCAAGCAATCCTTCGAGCACATGCACTTGGCACAGGCTCCTCGGGAACCTCCTCATCGCTGCTGCCAGCCCCCCACAATCTCTGAAGACAGCAGTCTACTCCCTGATGGTCCTGGCCCCTATTCTGAGTCCTCGCTCTCCTCAGCCATCTGCACCTGCTTCCGGCTAACCATAACACAGAGGCACTGCGGGCTGGTTCTTTGCTATTTCCAGCCCCCCCCCCCCGTGGCCAGATCTAAGCACCCTGCAAGCAGGATTTGGCCCTTGGTCCTTGAGTTGACACCCTTGCTTTACATTTAATTTGGTTACCATTTCAGCAGCTGGGGCCAATGGTTAAATGCGGAAGGTTACTCAAATTCCAGAACCCAAACACAGGGTCTTAGAGCGTTCATTCAGGGACCATCCAAAGTTACATCACCACTGGAAAAAAGTTGACTAATGACCATTTTTTCACACTTATGACCATTTCAGCCCCCTCACTTTCACATGGTCAAAATTCCAATGCTTGGCAACTGGCTGCAATGTCCTAAGGTCATGTCCTGGGGCCACCCCTTTTTGCGAACTTCTGGCTAGCAAAGTCAATGGGAAAAGCCAGATTGGCTTAACCACCATGTTACTAACTTAACAACTGCAGTGATTCGCTTAACCACTGTGGCAAGAAAGGTCGTAAAATGGGGCAGAATTCACTTGACAAATCTTTCACTTAGCAACAGAAATGTTGGGCTCCATTGTGGTCATAAGTCAAGGACTACCTGTATTGTATATAAGAAGGTTTGAGTAATTATACAAATTACTAGTTTCTTGCAGAAACCTGACCCAAACTAATGGATGGTCTCAAGCATCCCAGGTTATCCCTCCCTATACACAACTTCATGACTTCTTCTTCTTCTTCTTCTTCTTCTTCTTCTTCTTCTTCTTCTTCTTCTTCTTCTTCTTCTTCTTCTTCTTCTTCTTCTTCTTCTTCTTCTTCTTCTTCTTCTTCTTCTTCTTCTTCTTCTTCTTCCTCTTCCATCTTCCATCTTCCATCTTCCATCTTCCATCTTCCATCTTCCATCTTCCATCTTCCATCTTCCATCTTACATCATTGAACGTTGGCGATCATGTTGGCAATCCTATTTTTATCAACAGCTGGACGAAAAGTGCTGTTGAGTTTTGTCCAAACTGGTCCCTTAGATTTTGAAGCCATGATGTTCTTCTTCTGCCTGGATCTCATTTGCCTTCAATCTTTCCCTGGAGGATTAAGTGATGTATGGCGTATTTTTCTGGGTGATGCATCCCATGTCCAAAACATTCAAACATTCACTTTTTTATGGTTTTGATGATTTCCCTTGGCTTTCCCAGGCAGCTTATCCCCTCCTCATTTCTGATTTTGTCAACCCAGCTTATACATATCAGCCGCCTGTAAAATCCACATTTCAAGTGCTTCTGGTCTCTTCAAGTGGCTTTCTGTCAGAGACCAACTCTCCATTCTGTAGAGCAGCATCTTTTTTTCAACCTTAGGCTTAGGTCGTGATTCGAGAAGAGCTTAATCAATTGGTTAAAAATAACCCAAGTGATACACTTAAAAAGAAAAACGTGTTCTCTTTTTTCAGACCAAATATTAATATGTATAATTCACAACCACATTTGAATAATGGGTGTTTTAAAAGCAGGAGAAGGATATTAATGGATGACATTTTTAGTATTCTGAAGTGACCACACCAAAGCATTTTTCCGATTCCAATTCCCCCCTTTTAACCAAGACACCGGAGAACATTTCCACCCCCCACTATGATAAGTTAAATGGCTCGGACCGCAGTAGATATTAATTAGCTCTAGGTTCTGATTTTCCACTGTGGATAAGCAGTTGCCATTCAGTGAGACGAAACAAAGAGTTGCAAATGCGGCTCTCGTTGTATAGGAGAAAATTCCTGCCTGAAATTTAAAAAGCTGGTTTTCCTTGGCTACGGGTACTTCAAGATAATTCAGAGGCAGAAGCAGCAATAAAAAGTGTTTTTTTTTTTTTCCAAAAAATAAAATAAAATAAAAATAAACTGGCATCTACTGCCCCCCAAAAGAGAAAAAAACTATGCAGGCATTCCTAGCTGACCTGTGATCAGAAAGGAAATGAGTATAAATTTTAGATGGGCACCTGGAGAAATCTAAGTATGAATAAGTGGGACTGGAACAAGAACCAGAGAGCCAATTACAGAGAAAAAAAATCAAAGACTAAAGGTGATTAAATATTCATTGGAGAGCCTTGCGTTGCTTCAAAAGGAAGATTTGCATATAAGAGGCCCCAGCTGCAATTGCTAGCATCTCCAGGAAAGGTCTTCTAAAAAGCTTGTATCTGAAATAACGTTCAGCGGGGATTTCACTGCACTTTGAGCTGTTTCCTAGCTGAAAAAAGGAGCAACTGACTTTAAGCAGAGAGACTGGGTGAGAAGGAGATGATGTGGCAATATATATATACTAGTTCGATATCTGTCAGGGGTGGGATTCAAAAAATTTAACAACCGTGGCTTAGGTGGTGGGCATGGCTTGGTGGTCATGTTATTGGCTGGGCGTGGCCAACTCAATATCACTCACATTGAGGCACGCATCTCCTCGCCTGGCCTCTCATGATTGTGGGGATGCTGCAACAGTCGTAAGTGTGAAAAATGGTCATAAGTCACTTTTTTCAGTGCCATTGTAACTTTGAATGGTCACTCCACACAAGCAAAGTGCCAGCAAAGGAGGGGAAAAAAACTCCAGAGATGTTCCTGAGACAGGAAGTCTAGTCCTGCCAAGAATGTAATAAGGGTTAACGGAGAGGCAGTTTCTGTAAGCAATACCAGAATGTTTCCTTCCTGCCTTCCTTACAGGATTAGGCCAGTAATTTTTTCTAACAACCGGTTCTCCGAACTGCTTAGAAGTTAACAACCGGTTCTAGCGAATAGATGCGAACTGCTAGAATCCCACCCCTGATATCTGTGCTTCACTATGAAATTATGTGATCGGGCTTAGTATTTGGGGAGGAAAATAAGGGGGGAAATTTTGCCTCTGTCTACCAGCATCCATCAGTATTCATCTGGCTAGCGTCCTGTCAGTCAGTGTGTGAGGGAGTTGAGTATTTGCTGTGTGAGCACAAAGAAGACGGCAAGGAGCCTGGGCGTGGCTTAGCTCAACTGTTCTGTACTAAAACTGCTTGGTGCTGTGAAACTAAAACTGAAGCTGAAACTCCTCTCCTCTGCTTGTGTTTTGCATTTGGGACAGGTTTCTTTTCAGGTGGAAAGGGGGAGTAGAACTTAGCATCAGAGCGTGTTAATAATAATAATAATATAGGAAATGCTAATACTCTGTTGGTCATTGAAAAAATGCTTTCTTAGCGAGCACCTAGAAGCCAAGAGGAACATTCGTGCCAAATTTCAAGTTAGTAGGCTTTACGATTCTGGAGATTTTGTGATGATGCGTGAGTGGTATTTTGCTTTTATAGATATAGATATATTTTCCAAAATTCAGAATGGGAGATCACTGCTCCAGGACAAAACCTAACATGCATCCTTGATGTTAGTCTTCATATTATAGATCTAAGAGGACATATTCTATGGCAAGGGTCTTCAAATGTTTCTGAGTTTGTGGACCAGCAGGTGGTGGGAAGAAAGGAAGCTTCCCCACAAACAGCAGGCATGCACTCACAGGTCCATTTATGCAAGTGGCAGATGCACCTGACATTGTCACTATTGGAGCTTCCCACACAAACATGAGCGCCCACCCTTCGTGCAATGGAGCTTCCTACATCTGTGCCTTGCATGGCCCTGTTCCAAAAGGGCTGAGGAAAGTTAGCACCCAACCCTCCTAGAAGAATGGATGAGAAAAGGCGAAACATGCTTCTAAAGACAGAAATTCAGAGCCATAGTTCCCTGCCCCTAAGCTGATGCTAAGCTGAGGCCAGCTTTTAGAAATGCAAATTTGATAATCCATTCAAGACATGATATTTTGAACAAAGGTAGAATGGTAGGGTTAGTCCATCACTCAAGATCCAAACCAGTACAAAGACATTAAGACACAACAGGAATTGCCCACAGAACACAAGTCTGTTCATTACATCATTACCCAGCAAGGTTCAACCAAACATATCTCAGACAACCTCAGCTATGACCCCGGCATACTCCCCTGGGAGTCTGACAACCAATAGAATACATGCTTTCGCCGCAGGAACAGGAAGCTCAAGGGCTAGACCCAAGAGAGGGTATAAATAATCCTCACTCTCCACTCCATGTGCTCAGCTGTCCAGGACCTCAAACCCATGTGGTCCTGTCCACCAATAAACTATATTGCCAATCAGCCTCCATGTTTCCTGTGTCTTTCTTCCCACTTGGAACAGAACCCAGATGGATATTTCTTCCAACAGGGCCATGGTCTGGTACCAGGCCGTGGCCCTGGAGTTGGGGACCCCTGATTTACAGAGTCAACCTTCCCAGAACCAAGAGAAAAATCTCTAACAATACAGATTTTTCCTCTAGTCTATTCCCCAGATAGAATTACCATGGAACAATCCTTTTTTTATATGATGTTTTATAATATGGATCTGAGATATTGAATAAACAATAGCTGCAGGCTTCAACATTAAACTTGATTCTACGGTATCCAAATTAAAATAACCTGGAAGCAAAGTGGATTTGCCTCTCCTGTATTCTACTCTTAATGTTGGCTCTGGCACTTTTTAATACTATTACCAAGAGGGCATGGCTGATTTCCAGAAATTGCTTGTGCCACTGTCTACACATGGTGATTAACGGCCAGAAGAATTTTCAAAAAGTAGGACATGTGATAGTTTGGCTCAAAGCTGCTCCAATCCTCATCTTCAAAATTTCCCAGGTGCTGTTCCCTTCATGTCACCCCTAGTTCTCTTTTCTCCAGACAATGGGGAGGGAGTCAATGGGCAAAGCAAGATTGCCTTAACAACCATATGAGTCACTTAATTGCAGTGAATCACTTATTAGCCGTGGCCAAAAAGGTCACAATGTGAGGTTAAAATTTGCTTGAGAACTGCTTACTTTGCAATAGAAGTGTTGGGCTCAACATTCCTGGAGCTGCCCATATTAGAATCAATGCTATTATGTCTGCAAAAGGGATGATGAAGCAAGGGATTGGTGAGCTGGTTAAGGCAAAAGGCTCTTCTGTGTAGTCTAACCAGGTGGGGGAGAGAGAGACAGAGCGAGAGAGGGGAATAAAACTCTTTTGGTGCAAAATGCAAACTGAACGTGGGCTCTTGACACCCGTGGCTTTACAGGTGACAGATGCAGTGCGACGGTGTATTTGTCTAGTCAGGCAAAGTGTGTCCATTCAAGGACTCTACATACAGTCAGAGTTGCATCATTATGGCACTCGTCCTTACTTTGTAGAATTTGATTTATTGCCGGCCAACCAGTCAGAGGCACTGGCTGTAAGCGTCCTTCCCTGACTTCTTTGACTCATCCATCATTCTAAGATAATGCGCTGTTGGTTGGAAGGCTTCCTTTGAAATCCCCAGTAACAGCATATGAGCACACTACATGCACGGTATATTTTCGTTAGCTGATTGCTGAACTGTCCTGCTCAAAATCCATCAAACGTTTTGAGGGGAGAAAAATTGAGAATGGGGTGTCCAGACTTGGCCACTTTAAAACCTGTGGAATTCAACACTTGAGCAGGAGGTTGAAGACCAGCCAGGTCCCTTCCAACTCTGTTATTATTCTGTTACTGCAGGACTCTAGTATTGTTGTGGTTAGCCGGCAGCAGGTGTGGACTGCTGAGGAGAGCGAGGACTCAGAGGAGGGGCCAGGACCATGAGGGAGTGGACGGCTGCCTTCAGAGATTGTGGGGGCTGGCAGCAGCAATGAGGAGGTTCCCGAGGAGCCTGTGCCAAATGCACCTGCGTGCAGGATTACTCTAAGGAAAGAGCAGCTACAACAGCACCGGCGATTCAGGAGTAAGGCTGCAAGGTAATGGGCCCCTCCTTCAAGAAGATAAAAGCCAGCTGTGAAACGAACGTTCTTTGCAGGAAGCAAAGACGTTTTGAAACTCAGCCTCATGGACATTACAGTATTTTAAGTTGGTATTTGAAGACTCTTGTGTTGTGAAATATTTACCTGTGATTAATGGCAGTCTCTCACAGTTTCGGCAAGGTTTGTGCTTATCAAAGTTAATTCGTTTGCAGCAGCCTTTTAACCAGGGATTCGCAAGAATCATTAAAAGGTTTCTGTTCCCTTTGGTTATTATTTGTCTTATTAGAAAAGGGTTTAGATCAGAACACGTATTCACCTGTTTCACCAATAAGCTATGACACAACACCTAATAGAAACCCACTGATTAAGTTTTCACATTCATAGCTTGCAGAGAAGAGAACAGCCAGGTGAGTGGACCAGAGACCAAATGATAAGTCCATTTTTGGAATTGCTGTCCAGAATAGTATAGGCTCTCCTGCTTGAGTGGGACGGGGTTGGACTAGAAGATCTCCAAGGTCCCTTCCATCTCTGTTATTTTCTTATTCTGAAGGAGCAGGCTGGGAGCAAATAATCCCGGAGAATATACATATGATTGCTAAGAGTTAATAATCAATTAATCAATTAAATCCACTACTCAGTCAATCACTCAAATGATTTTCCAATGTTTTGTTGGTCAAATGTGATAGCCCTAATTTTCTTTATCACTACTTCATGCTAACTTTTCTTTCCTTCTTTAAAAACAATTGTTCACTTTGTTATCGCCAGTACTACATGTAGCAATTTATTCAGAACAAGCCATCCTCTTAAACCTTTGGCAACTGTTTATGTTAAATGTTGAAAAGCTAAGAATCTGGATGTATCTACTAAAAAGGCACTTGTTCTGTCAAGTGACTTTTCACCCACCTATCATTAATTTGGATGTTTTCATTTTTAAAAGAAACATTGAATGTAGAACTTAATCCCAAAGCATTACCAGATGACACACTGTTTATTTTGAGATGAGATTCATATAATATTTAGATTATTTTGCATTACTGTGGGTAAAAAAAGACAACTATTTATTGAAATAGGACTAGTTAAGCACGAAAGGCATCCAAAGCTTCCAAAGTTTCCAAGTACTTTTATGCAACCAAGAAATAATGAACTATAATTATTTTTCACCCGATGAGGCTCACAAGTTGATTTTCAACAGGCATCATTTTCTGAAGATTCATGTGATAGTTAGAAAAGATTTACATGTACCAGAATGGTTTATTACATGATGTTTAGGAAATACATCATTACTGAAAGATGGAACTTGCTTTAGATCACGTTCCATATGTTAGGATCAGCCATGCTAGACATGGAAAACTAATTTGCAAAGCCACTGAAGAAAGCCAAGGCATATTATAAATTCATGAGGCTCCTGGATTCCTGTATTCATATCTTGTTCCATTTCTGCATATGCCCATCCATCAATTCTTTCCCCCAATGTACCAAAAGGCAAGATGAGAAACAATTGATGGAAACTAACCAAGGAGAGAAGCATCCTAGAACCAAGAAGACATTTCCTAACAGTGAGAACAATAAAAGGGTGGAACAGCTCCATCACTGGAGGCTTTCAAGAAGAGACTGGACACAGATTTGTCTAAAATGGTGTCGGGTCTCCTGTTTGAGCAAGGAGTTTGAACGAGAAGCCTTCCAAGATCTCTTCCAACACTGATATTCTTCCATCTCATTTTTATATTGCTCTACATTGTTGAAGCACACTGAATATATATTAATGGCACGCAGAAAAATTATCCTGCAATTCTTCTATCTACCTTCCTCAGTTTCATGAAACAGAATTTGTTTTTGAGAGGTGAGAGAGACAGAGAGCAGGAAGAATTCAGCTTAGCTTTCCCAGACTAGACAAGCTTGACTGGCTGCTACCGCCTAGCTTGGTGTTGTTGTTCCATAGAGTATTAAACCTTAGTCTAATCCTGCATGCGACATTTTTATGTTCAAAATGCATGGCATTGATAGGAGATTGTCCAAGGAAGAATGATCCAACCTGTTTTCTGCAGATGAAGTCAAAACCATAGAAACTTTCCCATACCACATAAGGATGATTGAAAGAACAGATCCATATTTACCTGCCAGAGCTTGCAAGTGGGTGCAGGAAATGTATCCTACAATTCTTTGGTCCTGAGGTGTACTTCCCACTTGCACCTGGAAGATTGGAAGGAGAGAGAGGGAGAGAGAGAGAGAGAGAGAGAATAATTAGTGAGATATTCGGTCTCCATCTAACCTCAAAACACAAGATCTGTTTTATTTTACATGAGCAGATCCATTCTCAAGGTAGAACCACACAGCAAGGGAATAGACGTGTCTGAAATTAATGGCATTAAAATATGGGTGAACATTTGTCTGCTTTAAAAATAGCATCTTCTTTTCTCAATATTTTCATACAACAAAAAGGACTCAATTTTGTTTTTAAAAGAAGGACTGTGTTTACAAGTTAAATCGTTAGCAACAATATATTAATCACTTACAAACAACTGCCTATTTTCCAGAAAAGGATTGCAAAGCAGCACATTTGATCACTTTCAACAGGGTACCAAGAGGGAATAATCAGAAAAAGATTAGGCTGGAAAGTGATCCAGTCTGAAGGCATATCTTGTTTCTAGATGTACACATGAGGGACATTTGGCTTTTGCTTCCATTTAATTTTACTTTGGAGAGGATTGAGGTAGCTGAGCCCATAAGTAGTAAATGGTCTTGACATCAGATATGCCTTTTGACAACTAGCTTTAGCATTTATGCCCTCTGGCAACTACAAAGATATTAGTCAGGCCCTCTGGCTCTTGTTCTTTATTTGCCAGAACAGATTTTTTTTAGAATTTCATATTCAATCCTTGCCATGATTTCGCTCTCCCAGAATGCTCTGGATCTTTCTCCACCAGGAGATTGTGGGAGATTTAAAATGACAACTTGTAGCTGTCCAGCTTGATCACCATGACATAAAAAAAAATGTTGAAACTCTTGAAAAAATGCATAGAACAGCAGCAAAGATGATTAGTGGCCTGGAAGCTAAAACATACAAAGAACAGTTGTAGGAATTGGGTATTTTAATGAAAAGAAGGACTAGGGGAGACATGATAGCAGTCTTCCAATATCTCAGGGGCTTCCCCAAAGAAGAGGGAGTCAAGCTATTCTCCAAAGCACCTGAAGGCAGGACAAGAAGCAATGAGTGGAAACTCATTAAGGGGAGAAGCAACCTAGAACTAAGGAGAAATTTCCTGACTGTTAGAACCATCTATCAATGGAACGGCTCACCTCCAGAAGTTGTGGGTGCTTCACTGGAGGTTTTTAAGAAGAGGTTGGACAATCATTTGTTCGAAATGGTGTTGCATTTCCTGGTTGAGCAGGGGGTTAGTCTTGAAGACCTCGAAGCCCCCTTCCAATTCTGTTATTCTGATTAATCTACCCTTTCAGCTCAAAGCTATCCCAACAAAGCATGACAAAGGGCTGTTGAAGCTGGAATCAGCCTTGTTGTGTCTTCACATAGCAACAAATATGTTGGGACTGCAATTCCTATCTACTACCAGTGCCATTCATGTTGATTGGAGCATAAATGATTTATTGAAGACTGTACACAAGAATCTGGGGACTAATGCTCAGCATTAAACTGGTGCGAGATGAGGGACAACAGAATTCAAGGGTATGTGTGGACTTGGATTGATTACAGCAAGGCAAGGACTCTAAACTAATGATGCCTTTAACTCCAACTCCCAGCTCTGCCTGTTCTTCTTCTACATCTACTCTCTTGGGTGAGAATGATAGGATATGTAGTCTTAATATATCCACTGGTGGGGAAAATCTGAAAGTATAGAAGTCAAAGAATTGTTCATACTGAATTTTACCTCCAGGTAGCACTTAGACTCAGAAAAACCAACTCCCATGTTAATAAGTTCAATCTAATAGTATTTCTCCACTTGAGCTTTTTTCTGTATGTAAAATTTCTCTGCATAGTCTGGATTTAATTCTGCAATCAGTTTCTCTGTGAATTGGCCACTATTGCTGTATGGCTTTCATCTGGTTTCCCTCCCTATTCCCACTTAAAATTCAAACAACCACAACATAACACAACAATAGATTGACTTTGATATGATAATATGAGATGACAATTTTCTTTTTAGGCATAAGGGAAAAATGCTCTGGCATAGGAAAAAAATTGTGTTATGGACTGTTCTGAAATTTGTTCACAATGTTTGAAAAGAGTTTTGGCCTTTGTCAATAGGGAGATCACTTCAACCTTGCACTGGGAAATTCATGGCAAATTTCAGGGGTCAATTCTGGGGTGAGATTTTTAGATTAATACAATATTTTGTATAATTCTTAAAGATCAGAATCATCCGAGTCATGGTATTTCCTATGGCACACTATGGTGGTGAAAGTTGTACTTTGAATTAGCAGAACAGGAAGTGAATAGATGCTGTTGAACTTTGGTGTTGGAGGAGATTCCTGAGAATACTGGGAGAGAACAAACTGATAGATCATTGAACAAATAAACCCAGAGTTCTCACTTGAGGAGACATTATGTGAAGATCTAGTTCTCTGGAGAAGGCCCCGAAGCTTGAAAAAGGGGTAGGAAAGAGAAGAAGAGAACAAAACAGAAAGGAAGATAAACTGAGTTAGGGAGATGATCGATACACTAATGGAAGACATGAAGGACCAGATGAGGAAATATTGTCATGGAGGTCACTAGAGTCAAAAATGACTTGATGGTACATAATCATCATCACCTTCTTCAGCCTTTTCTTCTAAAAAGTGGTACCTCCAAGTGTCAATTATGAATACATTTAAAACAATGTAGGGGCAGAGTTTTATGGAAAACTGGATTGGGACTTGATTGACTCATTCCAACGATGGTTCAGTGAAATTCTCTCATCTCCAACCAAAATTGTCTCCCTTTGTGTTTGTTTAATAGAATAACAGAGGTAGAAGGGACCTTGGAGATCTGCTAGTCCAGCCCCCCCACCCACCACTAATGTAATTGGCCTCGGAAAGAGGGTATAAACTCCTCCATAAATTTTTGCTACTCCTTAAACCTTTAGGCTGGTTACAAACCTTATTCCATCAGCTCTCTAAGACTTAAGAGATCCCTGAAATGGCTATCAAACTGCACCCTGAAATGCAAAATAGTATCTTTTGCTGTTGTATCAGATGGACGCTTTGATGGCAGCTGCAGGAGAGACCCCATTTTGCATGCTAATCAAATCAAAGAGGTTCCCTCCCATCTTATAATTAGAGCCATCTTGACATCAATGAGATCTTTATCATCTTTATCAAAAAATGCTGAAGATGATAAATGATTCAAGGGTGATAAAGCTTGTGGAGCCTAAATTGTATGATGAATGGGTTGAGGAAACTAGATATATCTAGCAATCAAACAGAAAATGATAATTGTCTTCCAGTAGTTGAGGGACCATCACTGTTGTGGCCCACCAGTGGCCAAAGGAGCTGGTGGCAGACTCGGATAGTGAGGGGGTTGGGGAGGAACCTGGGCCAGTCCTGGAGTCTGGGGAAGGCTCTGACGAGGACTCTGAGTCGAAGGCAGAGATAGAGCCAGGGGCATTCGACAGTTAATCAGCTGCCTTTGGAGTGGGACATCAGTGAGGCAGAAGAACAGCTGGAGCCTGTTCCCAGTGTGCACATGCGCAGAGCTGCCAGAAGAAGGGACCAGCTGAGAAACAAGGGTTGACTTGGGAGAAAAGCCACAGGTGGATGGTGAATGCCCCTCCCATAAAAAATAAAGAGAAGCAAAAGGGGAGGGGTGTTTGCCGGAAACAATGAGTTCAGTTCATTAGAGTGAAGATCTGTTCCTGACTTCTTGCCAAGTAATTGCTGCTACAGTGTGGCATTTGGAAGATATTGGTCTGGCAACTCTCCAGCCTGATAAAGGTCTGTAGTTGAGAAATCTTATGGAAGATTGTTTGCCGGGACTTTGCTGTAGAGCAAATTCCCTTTAACCTAAATAAAAAGGGGTTTTATTGGGACAAGGAGTTTGCTTCATGATCTTGGGAAGCCTAGGTCAGAACAGTCACAGAAGAAGAAGGGATTGACTTATTTTCCAAAGCCGGGGTCTCCAACCTTGGCAACTTTAAGACTTGTGGACTTCAACTCCCAGAATTCCTTAGCCAGCTTTGCTGGTTGAGGAATTCTGGGAGTTGAAATCCACAAGTCTTAAAGTTGCCAAGGTTGGAGACCCCTGTTCCAAAGCACCAGAGGGCAGGATAGGAAGTAATGGGTGGAAGTGTGTCAAAAAGAGATCCAATCTAGAAGTAAGCAGAAATGTCCTGATAGGGAAAGCAATTCATGGAACAGCTTCCTCCCTAGAATTGTGGGTGCTCCATTGCTGGAAGTTTTTAGAAATAGATTCAACAACCACTTGAGCTAAATGGCATACAGTCCTATCCTACCTTGAGCAGGGATTTGGACAAGAAGACCTCCCAAGCCCTATGATTCTATGTTCTATGTTTAAACAGGATGCAACCACATGTAGGGAGCTTTGCATCACCTTTAATTTAATGCATAGAGTTTGGTTTTTGTGTACGTTTTCATTCTCCAGATTGTTCTCGTATTCCAGGGATTGTAACTTTAGAAAGGAGACCATTTCTAGGATGCATATTTCTCTGCCAAAGCTGCACAGTGGGAGCTGAGTGAGCCTTTCTGGAGAGTTGTGTGGCAAAGCCATTATGGCACCGGCTAAAATACACACACACACACACACACAAAAGCCATTTCCAACCTAAAGCTTTTGAAAGGTTTTCCTTTGCTTTCTCTGCTTCTACACTGAGTGCCCACTACATGATTGGCTTCAAACTGGGTCTAAACAACATTTGCAAAAAATCCATTTTTCTTAATGAGTTTGGCATGCTTGCTTGCAGAGACTTCTTCTTGAGCTTTATAAAGCCGCCCTGTTAGTTATGCTAAGTTGAACTAAGAGAATGAAATGTAAGTATGAAATGTTAATGGGAAGAGCTGCAATCGTTGGCCAGTTGCTTTCTTCCCCATTCAGTTGGAATACCTGGTGGCTGGTATAAACACTCCCCCTTTTGTGGAATTCGGGGTCACCAGATGGGTGGAAAATTCTTGGGGGGGGGGCGCTAAAGGAACGTAAGATGAAATGGCGAAGAGATCGTTAGAAGGAAGAAGGAAACAGAGAGAAATGGAAGCTGGGTTTTTTCAAAGACTGAAACATGCAGGTTAACTGTCAAATATAAGAAATTCAGAAGAGGACACTCAACAAAGGTTCTGAAGATGAGATTTTAGCAGATTTGGCACAGCCAAAACTGAACCCCCTAAGTGTGGATGGACTGCAGCTTCCAAAATTCCCTGTCCAGCATGAACAGGGGTGAGAATTTCCAGCCCAAGAAATGTCCAGGATTATTTTCTTTACAAGAAGAATACGTAAAGGAATTGCCTCTCTCCCATGTTTTTGGCTCCTCTCGATAAGGTTGCTTCACAGTCGGTGTCTTCGGAATTTTTTGGATCAAATAATACCATCTAACTTATCAGCTATTATAGTAATAATACTATTACTAAATTTGCAGATGACACAACAGTGGTGGATCTCATCTCCAAGGGGGATGAGTCTGACTACAGAGATGAGGTGAACCGGTTGCTTTTGTGGTGTGGAGGCAATAACTTGGTCCTCACCACCAATAAGACCAAGGAGCTTATAGTGGATTATAGAAGGAACAGATCAGACATTCAGCCCTTGCTTATCAATGGAGACCGAGGGGAGCAAGTGGCCAGTTTTAAGTTTCTGGGTGTTACCATAAAAGAGGACCTGACTTGGGGTGTTCACATTACAGCCCTGGTCAAAAGGGCCCAGCAGAGATTATACTACCTGATACTTTTCAGAAAACAACAACTGAATGAAAAAACTGCTGATGACCTTCTACCGCTGCATCATAGAGAGTATCTTAACTTACTCCACCTGTGTATGGTTTGCCAATTGCATAGGGGCAGATAGGACAGCACTCCAGAGGGTGAACGTCATTGCCCAGAGGATCATGGGTTGCCCTCTCCCCTCTTTGGAAGAGCTTTATAGCTCCCGCTGGACATTCTCAAAGATCCATTTCATCCTGGGAACCCTTTTTCTGAACTATTACCATCTGGCAGATAGTACAGGATAATAAAAAGAAGGACAAATAGGCTGAAAAACAGCTTCTATCCCAGGGCAGGAGTTCTTTTGAATTTTTCTGTATAGTGCAATATTAATGCAGTATCGGGGGTTTTCCATTCAGTGTATAGAATGTGAAGGATGTGTGTTTGTGTTTATGTTCATAGTCATAATGCACATTGAAGATGGTAGTTAATTTCATTGTACGAGGTGAAAGGACAATAAAGTAAACTAAAACTAAAATATAGTGTTTCTTAACTTTGTCAACTTTAAGATGTACGGGTTTCGACTCACAGAATTCCCCATAAAGCCATGCTGGCTAGGGAATTCTGGGAGCTGAAGTTCTCACATTGTAAAATTACCAAGGTTGAGAAACACTGCATGGAACTGCATCTTCTCTGTTGTAATGGCATGATATCTCCACCACCCACCCCAGAGAGATCTGTGTGGCTTCCACTTGGATGATGTTCTGTAAGTATTTACAAAGTATGGCTGTTCTCCCAGGCTATCAGCATAGGATGCTTAAGGACCCCCTGATAATTGTATTTTAGGGTACATGCATTCCTAAAATGGCTGACCATTTCTAGGGCAAATCTGAAAGGACAGAAATCTGAATCTAGAATCTAACCTTCGGCCCAACAGGCCTGCTTCCCCAAATCTGATTATTAATTTTCTCCCTGCCACAATCAAAAAGGCTTTCAGAAGTTATAATTTCATCAAATTATGCTAAATATCCACAGTGCAAAACCATCATCATATAAAATAACTGAACATAGAATAATAGATTTGGAAGGGATCTTGCAAGTTTTCTATTCCAACTCCCCTGCTCAGATAGGAGATCCTATACCATTCCAGACAAATGGATCTCCAATCTCTTCTTAAAAATCTCTAGGGAGATTTTTTGTGGAGTTGTGGAGTACCCACAACTTTTGGAGATAAGCAGTTCCACGGATTAACTATTCTCAATATTAGGAAACTTCTCCTTAGTTCTAGACTGGATCTCTCTTTAATGAACTTCCAACCACGACCTTTTGTCCTCCCCTCGGGATGCTCCGGAGAATATTTTGATCCTCTCTTTCTCTGTGACAGCCCCTCAAGTAGAGAAAGACTGCTATTGTGTCTCCTCTTTTTCTTCATTAGACTAGACATCGCAATAGCATTTAGACTTATATACCGCATTACAGTGCTTTATAGCCCTCTCTAAGCAGTTTACAGAGTCAGCCTCTTGCCCCCAACAATTCTGAGTCCTCATTTCACCAACCTCAGAAGGATGGAAGGCTGAGTCAACCTTGAGCCTGGTGAGATTCAAACTGCCAAATTGCAGGCAGCCGGCAGTCAACAGAAGTAGTCTGCAGTACTTCATTGCAACCACTGTGCCAACATGGCTCATATCAAGTTCCCTCAATCGTTCATGCCCACCAAACCACGGCAAGCCCATCAAGCCATGCTCACAGAACTGGTAGTAAAAAAAATTGAACCACTGGTTCAGCCCTCAAATCATCTTTGTTGCTCTTCTCTGCACCCCTTCTAGGGTCCTAACATTATGTTCATATTGTGGTGTCCAGAATAATTAAAACTACCTGTATGATCAGGGCACAAATAGGTAGTAACAAGGTATCCTCAATGGCTCTGTTTTCAATTATTTCTAAAAAGCTAATAAGTTGGATGCTGATGAGATATTCCCAAGGAGCAGAGATATAGTCACTGGAAGCTTCCATCTGCCTTGCCACCCTAAGTGAGGAACTATTAGAAGGTTCTCCGGGGACTTCCAATTGGGTAGCTTAATAATGGGTGGAAGATCTTAGAATGCCATTTTATTGCCACCAAGCCATAAGGTGTTTGTGATTGTGGCTGGCCGGACAGCAGAAGTGATTCTGAGCAGGGTCTTCAGACTATTAGCTTGTGAGCTGGCAATGATGGCTGCCTGCAAAGGTATTTATCACCATCATTCCTCAACAGCTAAGTTTGGAAGACAAGCTTGATCTATTTATGCGTCCACCCATTTTCAGGGTTCACATAATGTGTTGGATCATGAACTAACCCAAAAGACTGATTTCACTCCATGCACTAGGCCTCCCAGAAAAAAAAAAACACGAATTAAAATTAAAATAAACCAAGCTTAGCAAATGGTGTAAACATAGCTTGCTGGTCTTTGGCTGAGCAGATTAAGCATCTGGGGTGAACCCAGACAGTGGGGTCCTGTTCAAAAACATCAGAGTGAATGCACTGAGGCCAAAGACGAAGAGATTTTCTGGCATAAGCAGCTTAGAAAGCCAAGGAGAGAAATGGATCATCCTTCTTCTACTTCAGAAGGTGAATCCTATGAGAGATTTCCTACTCATAGGATTGGAAAAAAGCCACATGGCCACAGATTCAGGAGATATACTCCATGCAGCATTATATTAAAAGCTGGGATTCTACATGTTGGAAGTGATCACCTGCACAATATTTGGAAGGGGATTAGCTGAATTCACGAACAATAAGACTTTCAATAACATTAGGAGGGCCATAAGATTTTCTTCCATCCTAAATGAAAAATACCTTCTCATTTTACAGTTACTGGGATTTCTGGAGAACACGACTAGTTGTGCAGAGCACACTAGAACTACTCAAAATGTGGAATTTCAAGTTGCTGGAATTCTAACCATTAACTTGAGCGTGATGCAATCTATCTCCCTAAGTTATGGATTATTTCTTTGGGCACTGCGTTGTCTCTAATTGCAAGAATCCTTCTTCCAAAGCCCAAACCTAAGATTTAGCATGCTTTATCAGTCTAGCCCATGAATGTGAAAAGTGGGAAGACTTATCACGACTACATTAGTTATTGGGAAGAATAGAGAAAAAGGAAAAGCAATGAAAAAGATTATTATTAAACATAATACATAGAATAATAGAGTTGGAAGGGACCTTGAAGGTTTTCTCGTCCAGCCCCCTGCTTGAGCAGGAACTCCAATACCATTTCAGACAAATGGCTGTCCAATCTCTTCTTACAAACCTCCAGTGTTGGAGCATTTACAACTTCTGGAGGCAGGTTGTTCCACTGATTAATTGTTCTAACTGCCAGGAAATTTCTCCATAGTTCTAATTTGCTTCTCTCCTTGATTAGTTTTCTTCATTGCTTCTTGTCCTGCCTTCAGGTGCTTCGGAGAATAGTTTGGTTTCCTTCTCTTTGTGCCAGATATTGGAATCCTGCTATCATATCTCCCCATGTCCTTTCTTTCATTAGACTAGACATACCCAATTTGCCCAAGAAAGCAAAGAACATTATTATTAAAGCAATTTGTCTTGCTTTGCTTTACAACAGAAAGCCAGAAATGCTTCTTTGTAATTTTCTCTTCCCTATTTCCTTCCTAGTTGGAAATGATTGGAGATGTAGACAATTTGAAACATGCTGAGTTGAGGGAAGATCCTTGAATGCAGCCAGGAAGGGTGGATTCTGGCCAAGGCTTGCATTAGCAGACGCAGCATATGTATTATAAAATATTTAGATTACTGCCTAGGCCTCATGCAGAAGGCTTGTTTTTAAAAGCTGACAAGTCCACCAAAGATGAGCTCAAGGTAGCTGCGAAATGCTGAAACTTTGGTGGGCAAGTTTGTCTCTGTTTCTATATAAGCAAGCCAACAGTTTGATCTATAAATGAGATCAATGCCATCACTGGCGGAATTCTGGACTGTTTTCCTCTTTGAAGAGATGCCCTGTTGGCACACAGCAACCAGCTTTGATGTTACTTTTGATGTTCACATCGCATTTTCTCAATTGAAACTCCAAGCTAGAGTCTCAGATTGGAGGAATACATTTAGATCTTGATCAATCATACTAGAGCATTGGCCCGCATCAAGTCTCTCCAGTGGGAAAAGCTCCAACTATTGGAATTCCTCAATCAGTGGGAGTTTTAGCCATGAAGCCACTCTGGTAAGTGCTGGGTGGGAGAAATTGCACCGTTTCTCCTCCTCCTCCTCCTCCTCCTCCTCCTCCTCCTCCTCCTCCTCCTCCTCCTCCTCCTCCTCTTCCTCCTCCTTCTCCTCCTCCTCCTCTTGCAGGGTTATGAGTCAAATAAATATGAGTGAAAAATAACTACAAAGGATCTGTCAATATGAATGAAGATTTGAGAAGATATTTCTTGAATTCCATTAACATTAGCATTAGAATTCCAACAACCCAGTCAGTTACATTCTCTAAATTGAGGTGGCTTCTGTTTTCTGCCAAGGATTTAGAAGCAATTCAGATTCTAGGATATGATGAAGATAAGGAGGAGGAGGAGGTCATCTCACCAAAACAGAACAAAAAGAAATGTAATAGCACACTGTTCTTATCTATAGCTATGAGACCTGATGGCACAGTGGTTAGAGTGCAGTACTGCAGGCTACTTCTGTTGACTGCCGGCTGACTGCAAATTGGCAGTTCAAATCTCACCAGGCTCAAGGTTGACTCAGCCTTCCATCCTTCTGAGGTCGGTAAAATGAGGACTCAGATTGTTTGGGGCAGTAGGTTGACTCTGTAAACCATTTAGAGAGGGCTGTAAAGTGGCATATAAATTTATTGCTATTGCTAAAGCTACAGTATAAGTAGAAGATTTAAAACAGTCTTTTTCAAAGTTGGCAAATTTAAGATACGTAGAATAACCCTCCGAGAATAACCCTCTTAAAGTTGCCAAGTTTGAAAAATATTGGCTTAATATATGGAGATGGTCTTAAAGAAAATGCTTGTATTCTACATGGCATTGTCTATATGCACAAGTGGAAAGAGGACCAAAGATTTGAACACCAACTATATTCTGGAGATGCAGACCAGATTAAAATAAAATCTTGGTACCAGATTCTCTTGAAGCCTGATGAAACTTTATTTTAGGTGCTAGACAGACCAACCATGAATTCTCCCTGGTGCCCCTTCGTAATTGATTCTATCATTGATATTTTTTGTTACTATCTGAAATTCTTTCTGCAGTGATTGGAATGAAATCTATCCAATTGAAGAGTTCCTTTCTTTAAAAAAAAACACTCACTTGAATTAAAAATAAAACAAAGCCTTTTCATTCTTGCTTAGGGAGTGAGATGATCTTGTTTAAGGGGGGAAAATGCACTTTCTGTTAATTTCTTTCTTGCTGAAACTTTTCTCAGCTTCTTCCATTTGGACAGTTTCCCTGGCTGAGTCATAACTTCACAGGGGACCGATCCCAATCATTCAATAACTGAAGCAGATGCTTCAGACAGCAGCTCGGAGATGTCGTGCGAGGGTAACAGAATTAATTCACTGTATTTTTACAGCTAGGGACAGGAGGGTTTTAATATTACATATCTGCCCCCAGATAAACCTGTTGGCTAATTCCTCAAGTTATTTACCTGAGGAATTGACCAACAGGTCAATTCTTCAAGTAAATTTCTCAGGGAGCTTGTGGGAACCACGACCTGAATGATCGAGAATATCTACAGACTTTTAGCTGTACAATTTGGGATGAACACCCTTTGAATACTGTGGGAGTAGCAATGGATTTCTAGAGGAAAAAAAAAAAAGCAGACTACAGGAACCAGAAGACTCAGGTGACCCTGAGGACACAGATAAACCTCCAAGTGGCCTCAACGACCCTCTAAAAGGATGCAAATGACCAGCTGTCTGCAAGGAATATAAATCCTTCCCCACTATTGTGTCAGAGCTGAAGAGGCTTCTTGGATGAGAAGCAAAACGTCTTCAAAGAAAAAATGAAGTGCAATTGCCTCCTGAAAAATCACTTTTGGGACAATCATGACCTGGATGACACAATCAGACTTGTGGGAACTCATCTACCATAGTAAAATAACTTGCAATGACTCACTCCTTGGTATCTCACAATCAACCAGTTGAAAGGGAATATATCTAATAATATTTAAGATGACCCTAGGATGTTGTGGCTCTAAATACTCATGAGTCGGGGTACTTGCTGATGTTTCTATGGTCCTCATCATCTCCTCAATGTTGGCTTTTCTTTCAGTCATTTGCTTTGATCTCCACCTCCCCCAAAGAGTTTGCATATGGACATAGACAATTCAATACTATAAAATCTCAGATGTTTCCAAGGACTAGATCCTATTTGCAAATTAACTGCTCGTCTCTACTTCACAAAGGATGCGTATTCAAAAAGAGAGTCTTCACTGCACTAACCACAATCACATCTGTTTGACTTGCTTTTCAGTTTATGAAGGCAGCATCTACTTCCCACTTTTGAGGATAGGGACAAGTTCTTGTTGTTGACTTTGAAATCCTAAACCAAAGAGTCACCTTCTCCCACTTTCACGGTTTCTGCGGGGGTCCTTGGTGCTGAGCTTGGTGGTTTTCTTGCAGATATTTCATTGCCTACCTAGGTGACACCTTCAGTTCTAGAAGACGATGGGGGTTGCTCTCTCCTCATTAATACAGTGGCTTCTCCTATGGGTGTTGGAGAAAGTGTTCTTTTTTATTTATTTATGTAGCAGTCTTCCAACATTGGAAGAGCTATGACAGAGAGGATGCAGTCAACCTATTCTCCAAAGCACCTGAGGGCAGGATAAAAAGTTAATGGATGGAAGCTTATCAAGGAGAGAGCCAACCTAGAACTAAGGAGACATTTCCTGACAATGGGAACAATTAATCAATGGAACGGCTTATCTCCAGAGGTGGTGGGTGCTTCATCACTGGAGGTTTTCAAGAAGAGATCAAATAGCCATTTGCTTATACATATATATATATATATATATATATATATATATATTCTTAAGTTTTCGCGGGTACTTACATGTCTGGCATTCAGCTTTGTTCGGGTATTTTCCCACGTCATAATAGTGGTGCTTTTAAAGTTGTAGCAATGTTTCAGCAGAATCTCATCTGCCATCATCAGGCTTCTCTATGGTGTTTGTCTGTGAGTCAAACTTTTACAGTGGTTTCAGATTTAAATTTGGGGCAGCCTATTGCTGTGTCAGAATGGTTTTTTCTTCTTCCTGATTGGTTGAGAGTCTTGGTCTGTGTTTATTGGTCTTGGAGTTTGCTGTGTTCTGCTACTTTAAATCTGAAACCACTGTAAAGTTTAAAAAAGTAGCAGAACACAGCAAACTCCAAGACCAATAAACACAGACCAAGACTCTCAACCAATCAGGAGGAAGAAAAAACCATTCTGGCACAGCAATAGTCTGCCCCGAATTTAAATCTGAAACCACTATAAAAGTTTGAAAAAGTAGCAGAACACAACAAACTCCAAGACCAATAAACACAGACCAAGACTCTCAACCAATCAGGAGGAAGAAAAAATCATTCTGGCACAGCAATAGGCTGCCCCGAATTTAAATCTGAAACCACTGTAAAAGTTTGAAAAAGTAGCAGAACACAACAAACTCCAAGACCAATAAACACAGACCAAGACTCTCAACCAATCAGGAGGAAGAAAAAACCATTCTGACACAGCAATAGGCTGCCCCAAATTTAAATCTGAAACCACTGTAAAAGTTTGACTCACAGACAAACACCATACAGAAGCCTGAGGATGGCAGATGAGATTCTGCTGAAACGTTGCTACAACTTTAAAAGCACCACTATTATGACGTGGGAAAATACCCGAACAAAGCTGAATGCCATATATGTATGTGTATATATATATATATATATATATATATATATAATTATTATTATTTATTCAATTTCTATAGCTGCCATGTGAAGCAGGCAACTCTGGGGGAAGAGCAATCATAAATCATGTGTTAACCAAGGTGGGAAATCTGTGGATCTTTCATTTGTTTTTGGTCTACAAACACAACAGCTCTTGGCAAACACGGGCAATATCTCAGCTTGTTAAAGTGATGCGATGTCAACCCAAAAATCCGAGTAGTTTCAGGTTCCTCTTGCTATTCTAAGACATTTCCACAGAATCCCATCTCCTTTTCTCTGTGCTTCCTTCTTAATATTCCCACCGTTTACCTGGTTATTTCCCACACTCTCTGTTCAACATTTTAGCTGCTATCTCCTTTTCTCCCTCCCTCCCCTGCCTTCCTTTGTTGCTCTAAACTGTGAGCCAGCAATTCATGCTGAAGGCTGCCTCGCTCCTATCATCCTGAAATATATCACTCCAGAAGACGGATGCATTTAAAAAGAAATTAATTAATTATCCTCCTTGTTTGCTTTCTGCCCAGGATGCATCCTCCGTCTCCTCCTCCCCAACATTTCAGTTGGTAGCTTGGTCCCTGCTGAGTGTTTATTTCTCTCAAATATCATCTGCCATTCACGGTTTCTTTTCTCTCTCTCGAAGCACACTTGTAAAAGTTTTATGCCGAAGAACTAAAAGAGAGGTCAACTTGTTTTCCAAAGAACCCAAAGGCAAGAAAAGAAACAACAGATGGACATTAAATGAGGAAAGATCCAACCTAGAACTAAGGAGAAATGTCCTAGCTGTGAGGACAATCAACCAGTGGAGTGGCTTGCCTTCAGAAGTTATGAATGCTCTATCACTGGGGGCTTTTAAGAAGAGACTGGACAGCCATTTGACTGAAATGTTATAGGGTTTCTTGCTTGAGCCGGAGGCCTCCAAGGTCCCTTCAAACTCTGATATTCTATGTTCTAAACAGAACCAGTGTCTTTACCAGTACCTTTCTTCATTCTATTTTAAGGTTTTCTTAAAAAGAGAAATTTGATGTTCTGCTTCTTGAATGAAGTATTCTGACAGATCAGAGCCAGTGGTGGGATTCAGCCACTTCGCACCAGTTCAGGAGAACCAGCTGTTAACTTTCTGACCACTTTGGTGAACTGGTTGTTGGAAGAAATCATCAGGGCAGAGAACCGGTTGTTAAATTGTTTGAATCCCACTGCTGATCAGAGCCTCTTCGATGTAGCTTTGAAATGAAAGGAAGATGGCAAGTTTTCATTCTTCTTACTTTCATTGCACCAGATGGTGAAAAAAAAGTAGTTTTGCCAATAATTCTCCCTGCTGTTCCTTTCTAACTGATTCTAACATGCTCCCTTTGAGGTTTCCCAGTATCAGGAAGAATCAGGGAAGGGGAAAAAAGCAATCTGGAATATTCTCCTTTCAGAGTTCAGAATAGCGATGTTGAGGGAAGAGTACAGAGGGTAGCAACAAGGATGATTAGGGTCCCTAATGGAAAAAAAAACAAGAGGAGATTTCTTCCAACAACCAGATCTCTGAACTGCTCAGAAAGTTAAGAAATGGTTCTTGCAAATAGGTGCAAACTGGCTGAATCCCACCACTGATTAGGTGGGGTGGAAGATAAAACATATGAAGAATGGATGCAGGAATTGGGTATGTCTAGTTCAGTGAAAAGAAAGACTAGGAGTGATGTAACAGCATATTCCATTATTTGAGGGGCTGCCACAAAGAAGAGGGGGTCAACCTATTTTCCATAGCACCAGGACAAGAAGCTACAGAAGAAAACTAATTAAGGAGAGAAGCAAGCTGGAATTAAGGAGAAACTTCCCCGCAGTGAGAACAATCAGCCAGTGGAATGGTTTGCTTCAGAAGTTGTGAATGCTCCATCATTGGAGGCTCTTAAAAAGAGAAGGGACAGCCATTTGTCTGAAGTGGTACAGGTCTCCTGCTAAAGCAGGGGAATGCACTAGATGACCTCCAAGGTCCCTTCCAACTCTGTTATTCTATGAAATTCCTGCTAGTTTTTCTAAAACTCTTAAAACCTGACTGTGTAACTGGCCCTGGGGCATGGAATGTGTGAAGGGACCCATAACTTGGCTTCACGATTAACAGATTAATCATCACGGTTGCTGTTTATATGTATTTCTTTGGTGGATGTTTTTATTTGTTTAATGTGTTTTAAATTGTCTAAAAATTTTAGACTTGTAAGCTACCTAGTGTTACTTGGTTGATTTGGGCAACCACTGAAAATGAATAAATAAATAAATAGATAAAATTTAAACAGTCCCATGTCTCTTTCAACTGCAGGATTATACTCTAAACGAATCAGCTTGTGGCAATTAAAACCAAGAGACACATGGGCTCACACCCGCACAAAGCACAAGGCATGGGATGAATTCTTAATCATCCCAAAACTGTTTTTGATGACCAGTCCTTATTTCTATGTCCCATTTTAGCATAGGGGAAACTATCACTGAAGGGAAATTGAATGAGCCTGTATCCATTCTGTAAACTTAAATGACCAAAACCACAACTAAGCAAAAGCAGAAAGTCAAACTAAAACTGTTATTGTGGGTCATTAACTTGGTCACATATTGAAGAAATTAAGATTAATTGTTCAAAGTGGGTATGAGCCCTCAAAGGACAAAGGACAGTAAGCATGAAAAGAAGCTAAATATTGCATCAACTCTTCATATAAGAGCTTTTGTTCATCATGGGTTTATACTCTGAGCTTAAGAAAGCTAACAAGAGAATTAATTCCTAGGATTTCTATTGTGTTCTGGAAATTAGAGACTCACACATAGCTGAGAAGCCGTGGAAATTATGGAATAATCTAAATATGAGTTCTCAAGTAAAAGGAGAGATATATCCAAAAGGTAGAAAAGCAGGATAATCCGTCAGATTCTGTTGGATTAACACAACACGATGATTCCTAAAACTGGATTAACATAACGCAGTCCCTGTGTTCATATAACATGCCATGTCCACCCAATAAATCATACTGTGTCTTAATTTAAGAACCTGGATCATATAACATGCTAAGACAATAGTTGGATTTCCACAGTATGATTCCATAGTATGATTTGATTGCTTATTGTACCCTACGACTATTAAGTGTTGTACCTGATGATTCTTGATGAATGTATCTTTTACACTGAGAACATTTGCACCAAGACAAATTCCTTGTGTGTCCAATCACACTTGGCCAATAAAGAATACATTCTATCTATCTATCTATCTATCTATCTATCTATCTATCTATCTATCTATCTATCTATCTATCATCTATCTATTAATCATCTAGCTATCTAACATGCTGTCTTAAGAAGCATGTTAACCTCCTCTAATATATTGTGTGAATCCAGTCTCAAAGTTCTGAATTCTAGCAAGCTTCTCTTCTTGAGGGCAAGATATTCACTTCCAAGTTTCCACCCTGCAAACTGGGCATTTGCAAACTGTGTCCATCCCTTGTTCACACACACATTCTTTACACCAAAGCTCTTACCTTGAGAAACAGGGCACCCTTTGAAGACAAGGCATCTGTTCCTTTTCCATTGGGGTAACAGTGATAGGCAGCATCCATAACTGGGTAGCGGCTGGCAAAAAGCAGGCCACTGTTCACAAATTTGAAGGTACAGCAGCCATGGCAGCTGTAGACTCCAACATCATACAGAATGTACTCAAAGTAGTGGTGCAGTTGATTTTTCAACTTCTCTGCCGCCCTTTTGTCAAACACTTCCTGCAAGCACAGGAAGTCCAAGTTGGCAGGAAAGAAAGCCGAGATCTCGTGGTCGAAGGGCTCATCCATATTCTTCTTTTTCTTCACCGAGGTCTTCTTCATAAGCGAGGCCTTGTAGAGGAGTTTACTGTTCACGGTGCTTTGGTCAACTGGGCCATCTCCAGAGCGCATCTTCACTAGGGATTCTCGCGAGGCGGTGCAGCTATCCAAGCTTCCAGAATCCCCTTCTTTTTGCTTATGGTTGGGGGTTTGACCTTTCGGGATCTCCGCTTCTGATTCAGGCGAACAGTTGACGGCTCCCTTGCTGTTATTCATGTGGCTTCCCATCCCATCGGCTTCTAGGTCTGAAACGTGGCCGTTATCCTCACCACCGATGCGCACGATGCAAGTGTTGCCATCTTCTCCATCCCCAGCATCGCCTCCAGCTTTGGGATCTCTGCCATCTTCATGGTTAGGACCGGCGTTCTCCCCTTTATACTCCATGGATGTGGTTCTCTTAATGCCTGTGTTGGCCGCCCGGTTATTGCCATCTCCTCCTTGTGGCGAAACAAGACTGCTGAAGCTGGCGGCACTGATCGAGGTGTTGGTGGGAGAGTCTATGTAGATTTTGATTTGGGGCCTGCTGGCACCATTCCGGATCCTTCGCCCAATTTCTTTCGCTCGGGCCTGTGTGTTGAAAACATTGTTTAATCTTGCCAAGGAGTCTGGCAGCAAGCAGACATTGGCACTGCTAAAACAAAAGCTTTTCCCATTGTTGGCTGCCTTCCACTCAGTGAGTAAGGAGGATCCGTTGATCTGGCTTTTGTCCTGTAGCCTGGAATAAATGTATGGACGTCTCACGGACTGCAGAGGGGACCATAACAGGAAGCCGATCAGGGCAAAAGGAAGGGACACCACCAGCAATGCTAAGTAGATAGGCGTGGTGATGATGATGCAGAGAGCATGGAAGTAGCATGGGTCATCTCCTCTTTGCCGTTTCTCGTAGGTGGTAGGCACAAACGAAGCCAGGAGCCGGTCCCCGAGCCAATAGCATGGGAAGATTAAGCCCCAGGAGAAGGAATGCAGTGCAGAAAGAAAGCCGTTAGGAAATGGGGAAGTGTATAAAACCATTGCAACTCAGTTAGGACACCCCCTTCAGCACCTTCTACATGGTGTCACCACCGTCCGCCATCCATCCGAATCTGGGTTTGCAGGCCAAGAGGGGAAACGGACATGCTCCTGGCAGTTGACGTCTTCTGGACTGCAATGAGCATTTATCCTCGGAAGGACACCAACTCAACTTCATTTAGGAGGAGCAGAAGGTGGGCCAAGGATTCCTGTGAGCATCAAAGATCTAGAGGCATCAGGTTGTCTCATTTCTCACTGCAGGCAGCATGTAGGTTATCGGGACATGAGCAATAGAAGTGCCTGAAAAGGTACAAGAGAAAGCGAGAGAGAGAGAGAAAAAAAGAAGGAGATTGAGAATAGGTGTCAATTATGAGATATGTGCTGGCAACAAGGAAATTACAATCATAAGGGGCCTTCACACATTACACAAAGCTTATGATGTGCATAACCATAATTGGAATAAACCAGGGGTGGTATTCAGCCAGTTCTGACCAGTTCTGGAGAACTGGTAGTGGAAATTTTGAGTAGTTTGGAGAACCAGCAAATCCCACCTCTGACTGGCTCCGCCAACCCCATCTCTTCTCTGCCTCCCATTGAACCCCAGCTGATGGCTGGGTCTTCTTTGGTTGCCCTGCACAGGAGAAGGGAGCTGGAAAGCAGGTTAATGGGATGGGGAGGGAATGGGGATTTTACAGTATCCTTACCCTGCCATGCCCACCAAGCCACACCACATCCACCAAGCCACACCCACAGAACCGTTTGTAAAAGAAAATTGAATCCCACCCCTGGGATAAACCATTAGCTTGGTTCACCAATATTCTAAGCCATAGTTTATATTACCAGGGGAAAAGCTCAGTGGGTTAGCATCTGTTTGTTCTAGATTGAAGAGGTTTACTACAAAAAAAGAGCATCCTATCAAGTTATCCATCTGGATTGTCCAACCTCCAGACCGTTGCTATAATTGAGCCACCTTGCCTTGGTGATTCTTCCTACAAAATTATTCCAGGCCTTCTGTTTGATTGCTCATTTTCCATGAGAAAAAAAAAAAAAGAAAATCAAATTCTGGCACTTTGACCTGTAGAGTTTAAAAAGGGAAAAAGGTGCTGGAAACATTTTATATAACAACCCACTAAGAAGCCAATCGTGTGTTTGGAACAATGAAGGAGAAAGAATGAGGATAATTGATGGAGCTAAAATGCTGGGTTTTTTAAATTGGGTAAAATGAAGATGTGGCTAAATGAAGGAGCTGTCAAATCAAGCTTACCAGCTCCTCCTGGTTGTTATTCAGAAGCAGGTCCCATGCAGCTTATTCCGATTTATTTCTGGAGAAACTTGCATAGGAGTGGAGCATAAACCACTGAAAACATATCTGGCATGTTATTTATGTTGAGCACATTTGGCGGTGTTTTCTCTATATCCCCTTAGGGAGGCCTTCCTCGCCTTTTTCATCATGGTAGTTTTCTCCCTACCATGCTGATGATCACCCTTACACAACCCAGTCTATATTATCTCCTAGGCAAAACAGTGGCAATTGGAAACATGGGGATAGAGCATTTGGATTTCAATTGACCTGAGGAGTGCCAAGGCCAGGATTTAACTTTTTGGGTTGCGGAGAAGAGAGAAACATATGAAGAACGGTTGCAGGAATTGGATAAGTCTAGTCTAATGAAAAGAAGGACTAGGGATGACATGATAGCAGTGTTCCAATATCTCAGGGACTGCCACAAATCTATTCTTAAAGCACCAGAAAGTAGGACAAGATGTGATGGATAATTTAGTTTAGTTTAGTTTATTGTCATTGCACCTTGAACAACGAAATCAAACACCATCTTCAGTGCACATCATGACCATGAAAATAAACACAAACACACATCCTTCACACTCCACACATTGAACTGAAAACCCCCGAAACTGCACCAACACTGCACTATACAGCAGAATTCAAAAGAGCTGCTGCCCTGGGATAGAAGTTGTTTTTCAGCCTATTTGTCCTTGTTTTTATTATTATCCTGTACCGTCTGCCAGATGGTCATAGTTCAAAATAAAGGATGCCCAGGATGAGGTGGATTTTTGAGAATGTTTTGAACTTTCTTAAGGCAGCGGGAGCTCTAAAGCTCTTCCAAAGTGGGGAGAGGGCAACCCATGATCCTCTGGGCAATGACGTTCACCCTCTGGAGTGCTGTCCTATCTGCCCCTGTGCAGGAAACTAATCCAGGAGAGAAGCAACCTAGAAATAAGGAGAAACTTTCTAACAGTGAGAACAATTAGCTTGCCTTCAGAAGTTGTGGATTCTCCATCACTGGAGGCTTTTAAGAAGACACTGGACGACCATTTATCCGAAATGGTACAGGGTTGGACTAGAAGCCCTCCAAGGTCTCATCCAATTCTGTCATTCTGTTATTCTGAGCCTCAGTCAAGATGACCTCAAGTGGTTCTTTTCTCCTTTCTTACCATCATTGTGATGACCTATTTGTCTGATCTTTGCTTTGATCCCAATCCACCCAATCAACATTTGTAGAGGAGAAGTTTGTCTGCTTTGGAAGCCATATTAACACTAGAAGCTTCCATGCTGCCACATTCCAGTGCCTGGGAAATTAGGAGGGGGGGATTTTTAGAGTGTTAGGAGTTAGACATAATGGCATTCTTTGTAATAGGAGCCTCTGTGGTGCAGTGCAGTAGAATGCTGTACTGCAAGCTACCTCTGCAGCCAGCTGCCTACAATTTGGCAGTTCAAATCCCACCAGGCTCAAGGTTGACCCATCCTTCCAAGGTGGGTAAAATGAGAACACAAATTGTTGGGGGCAAGAGGCTGACTCTGTAAACCACTTAGAGAGCGCTGGAAAGCACTATAAAGTGTTATATAAGTTTAAGTGCTATTGCTATTCTTTTTTTCAGTCAAGGTCATGTTGTTTCTGCACCTGGAAGTGGAGTGGTTGAAGGGATGGATGGTGATTGGACCACGTGATGGACTGATGGGTGCAGGGGTTGGGTTTTGACTTTTGAATTATTGAGGGAAATCCCAAAACTCTCAAATTCAGGTTTTCCCAGATGTGCCAGTATGACTTTTCCTATAAAAAGAAACTTTGAGAAAATGCCTGTCTCGGAGTTTTTGATTGGAGTTTGTTTTTGCTGGAATGCTGACAACGGTACAATGTCTGCAGTAATGCCATTAAGGTAGAGGTCCAAGACTCCAGGGATAAGAGAGCCAGTTTAATCTAGTGATTAAGGCCCTGTGCTAAAATGTGGGAGATCATGAATTCGAATCCCTCCTTAGTCAAGAAAGCCAACTTGGATCCATCCCTCTCACACACACTCCAACTCCCCTCATAAGGTTGCTGTTGTGGAGAAAATAGGAGAAGGATAAGTTTGTCTCCTTGAATTATTTGTAGAGATAATAAAAGATGGGATACAAATAAATAAATAATAAGTTTCCAAACCCAGCTATTTTAGGTCCCCAGGAGACAGCAGATGGAGAGGTGAAAAGTAATAAAAGGGAAATTGTATTCACAATTTTTTTAAAAAAGATGCTGACACACTAGAAAGGATGCAGAAAAGAGCAACTGTGTGTCCAGTCACACTTGGCCAATAAAGAATTCTATTCTATTAACAGGGGCAGAGGAAAAATTGATTTTTAAAAACGTATAGCTACTTACTATACATTAAATTGGAGCATGAACAAGTAAATGATAGCTCGGGTGAAAAAAATGGCTATACAATTGAATTAGATAAATGGCAAAAATTGTGGGATAGGAGCTATAAATTAACAATGTTAACTGCATATAAAGATGGCATTTTGCACCAACGCGATTGGCAAGGATGTTTAAAGACAAATCGGCTAAATGCTGGAAGTGCCAGCAAATACCTAGGTCGTATTATCATATGTGGTGGACTTGTCCAAAAGAAAAAAAGAAAAAAAATACTGGACAAAAATACATATGTGGTTGGAAAAAATGATAAAACAGCATATTGATTTAAAACCAGAAATATTTCTATTGGGGATTCTACCCGAAAAATACAGTAAAGAAAATGCATATTTAGTTATACATATATTAACTGCTGCTAGAATCATATTTGCATTATATGGAAGAGTGAAAAGATACCTACAGATGAGAATGTGACTAGGAAAAGATTAGAATATGCAGAAAGGAATAGATTGGCAATCAAAGAGCAAACTGAATACTATATGGTTTGGGATCTATTTTATCAATGGTTAAATAATAAAAATGGAAGTTAGAAACAGGGAAACAAAATAAAAAAGATATGTTAAAAGAGATAAGTAAATATTATGACTAGTGTGTTGAATATTGCTATTTTAATGTTGTAGAATTAATATGTGGAATGTTATTATTTTATTTATTGTAGAATTAATATTTATGTAATGAATGAAGTTGCAATTTTGATTATTGTTTAACAAAGATATTTGTACCCAGACAACATGCTGTTCAACTGAAGATGGAATTATTATATTAAAAAAAATTCTATTATATAAGGGGTCTGGGAGCTAAGGGAACAAGATATATTTAGTCTAATGAAGAAAAGGATTAGAGAAGATATGACAGCCATCTTCCAATACTTGAAGGGCTGTTACAGAGAAGAGGGTGTTGATTCTTCTTATCATCTGCAGACAGGACAAGGAGCAATGGGTGGGCACCTCGTTATACCTGGAATATACACCTGGAAATAAGGAAGGAATTTCCTGACAGGGAGAACAGATAATCGATGGAACAACTTCCTCACTCAGTTCTAGGTGTTCCATCGCTAGAGGTTTTCAAGGAAAGATTGAACAGCTATTAGCCTGGGTTGGTATAAGGCCTTGGGCAGGGTGTTGGATCAGAAGACCCCTATTCAGCCAGTTCTGACCAGTTTGGGAGACCAGTTCTGACCAGTTCTGTAGCGGAAATTTTGAGTAGTTCGGAGAACCGGCAAATCCCACCTCTGACTGGCCCCGCCAACCCCATCTATTCTCTGCCTCCCATTGAGTCCCAGCTGATTGGCTGGATCTTTGGTTGCCCTGCGCAGGAGAATGGAGCTGGAAAGCAGATTAGTGGGGTCGGGAGAGAATGGGGATTTTGCAGTATCCTTCCCCTGCCACACCCACCAAGCCACGCCCACAGGACCAGTAGTAAAAAAATCTGAATCCCACCACTGGCCCAAGGGCTCCTTCCATTCCTATAATTCTAGGAAGTACTCTGTTAAGTCCTGAGCATGGGCGCAAGGAACAGAGACGAGACATCGAACCGTGACTTCAACTCTTTATTGTGAAAAAAGAACAGAGCAAATACTTGGGCAGCAGTAGCTCTTTTATAGAGCTGGCTGCTGTCAAAACAACCAATGATTTGAATTTACCGCTCTCACAAGCGTCCAATCAGAGAGGCCCGTTAACAGCCAATCAGACTGGCCAGAAATGACCAATCATGACTCGCTATTCGCGGGCCAATGAGAAGTGCAGGATTACAAGCCTGCTGTAAAGTAAAACTATTTAGGGTTGTTACTGCTGCGTTGGCTTAGTCCACAACATACTCTAAGCAAACAATAGGAGAAGTACAGGTTGATACCACAAGTCTGATTCAACCCTTTTTAAGTATCCTATCAATGCCAATCTCTTATCATACATAGCAAAAACAAGGAACAGAGATGTACAACCCTTTTGGTTTCGGAGATGATCCTCAGCCTATATCCCAAGATGCAACTGGACTTTGTTTCTCCTTGAAGACATTTCGCTTCTCCTCCAAGAAGCTTCTCCAGTTCAGTTCATGAGCCGAAGAAGCTTCTTGGATGAGAAGCAGAACATCTTTGAAAGAAAACACAGTCTTATAGCAGTTTCAAGTCTTGCTGGGAAGACATTCTTGCTGGTTGAGTGAGAATGGTATTTTTATCATATCTCTCTCTCTCTCTCTCTCTCTCTCCCCCTCTTTCTGTCTCTTTCTGCACATATGTGTGTGTGTGTTTGAAATGCCATTGTCATGTAGCACCAACTGCCTCTTAGCAAATTATGCCAAATTATAAGCATATAATTCTTAAATTGTATTATATTTGCATTTTAATCAGTCTTAGGCTAATCAGCCTTGAAATGTCCAGGGGAATCAATGGCTGGAACAATAACAACAACAGCAACAAAACCTACTGTGAAATGTAATTCCACAGATAAATGCTCCAGGAGCATTTTTTTTCACCGTCTAAAGCAGTGTTTCTCAATCTTGACAATTTGAAGATGGGTGGACTTTAACTTCCAGAATTCCCCAGGCAGCACTGGGGAATTCTGGGAGTTGAAATCCATCCATCTTCAAGTTCCCAAGGTCCCACACTGGTCTAAAAGAAGGGAAAAAAAATGAGTTTGCATGGAAGAGGAATGGCTGAACAAAGCAGGAAGAACAATTTCTCAAGATCATTCTGATTGTCGCTGTTCTGTAAATCATGATAGAGGCTCTCCAACCTTATAGTTATGAACTCTTAAAAGCAGGAGTCATATCTTTAATCGTCCAAGCTGCATACATTTTTTTTTCAGCCAAGAAAGAAATTTGTTTAGCTTAGTTGGCATTGTAACGTGTCCTTATCTATTTTTGCATGTTCAACGTGAGATGTAGATCTATTCTCTAGAAGTCATAATTTTCTACATTTTGCA
Organism: Hydrophis major; assembly: GCA_033807585.1. Taxonomy (NCBI): domain Eukaryota; kingdom Metazoa; phylum Chordata; class Lepidosauria; order Squamata; family Elapidae; genus Hydrophis; species Hydrophis major. The sequence goes on from CM066338.1 coordinate 7,611,430, forward strand.
GTGTATCTCGCCAATTAAAATACAAAACGATCCCAGGGACCATCATGATACAGTTTTTGTAAGCGCTGTGGAGACACTGTTCCGTCAGGGGTGCTAATTTGCCTGCCAAAACCACCAACGTGGGTACACATCGCTAAAACTACAAATAGAAAAGTATACATTTGGAAAAGCAGGCACACACATACACACACAAACAAAAAGACACATATATTTTAAGGCAAATATATTCTTCTGCAAAAAGCCACAAAAATGAAAAACGGAGACTAAACAAAATTAACACATAGACAAATTGTATTATTCTGCACCAGTGTTTCTCACTGGCTGAGGAATTTTGGGAGTTGAAATCCACGCATCTTAAAGTTGCCAAGGTTGAGAAACACTGGACTAATGCCCAAGATTCCCATGATTTTCACAGAATCACAGGGCTGAAAAGGATCTTAGAGGGCTTTGAGTCCTTCCTACCCATGCCCAAGGCAGGAGTCCTCATAGCCGCCTGCACAAATGGTTGCCCGATCTTTTTTTGAAACCTTCCAGCAATGGATCACCCACAACTCCTGGAAACAAGCCATTCCACTGGTTAATTGTTCTCACTGTCAGGAAATTCCTCCTTAAATCCAGGTTGGATCTCCTCTGAAGAACTCCCACCCATTGCTTCTTGTCCTGCCCTCAGATGCTATGGAGAATAAATTGATTCTCCTCTTCCTCTGTGACAGTCCTTCAAGTATTGGAGAACCGCTATAATTCTTCTCCTCAGTCTTCTCTTCACTTGGTTTTGAAACTGAAAGAGGTCATCTTAAAAGGTTAAATTGTGGCAACTGGATTAAAATTTTTTTAAAAAAACTGAGATGCTTCGTGACTCATCCAAGTAACTTCTTCAGTCAAAATGAAGATCTTTATGGGCCACGGTGGTGCAGTGGTTAGAGTGTGGTACTGCAAGTTACTTCTGCTGACTACCAGTTGCCTGCAATTTGGCTGTTCAATCCTGACTGGCTCAAAGTTGACTCAGCCTTTTTCTTCTTCCAAGGTGGGTAAAATGAGGACCCAGATTGTTGGGGACAATATGTTGACTTGTAAACTGCTTAGAGAGGGCTGTAAAGTCTATACAAGTCTAAGTGCTATTGCTATTTTTGGTAGGTAGAGAGTCAAATAGTCATTGGAAAGAACCAACTCTTGCCATACAGATTGTGGGGGGGGGGGATGTTACCCCCAAATTTACATGGAAGAAATAACCATGATGGTTTTAATTAGACTGTCTATTCCATACTCAGTAGGCGTCCTCAAAATGGTGTGTGCATTGCATAATGTAAAACCAGAAAGTTTAAGAGTTCACCCTCCTGGAAGGCTCAGATTAAAATCTCCATTCATTTCTAATGCTTGCTGTTTCCCCAGTCCAACAGAGTCAACATGAAGTTAAAATTGTGATTGTTAGCAATGTTAAAAGTTCATAGGTGACCTACTAGGAAAAAACGCTGACAAAGGATGGCTGACATAGTCATACAAATGAACAAAGCCTTAAAGAAACAACAATGTCATATAAGTACTAAATTAAAAAAGTGGTGGTTTTCTTGCAGATGTTTCAATGCTAAACTAGGTGACATCATCAGTGCTCTACAACCGCAAGAAATTCACTGAGGGCAGAGAGCACCAAGGACCCCACATATTTGAACCCGGAGCTAGACATATTCCCTTCTATCAGTAAATTTAAATATTTCAGTATGCCCTACTGGAAGGTCCCTAAAGGAAGTGTAGAATAAAGTTAAGGTTACCTTAACAAATACCTCCTTTAGGGAGGACAGTCCTGCTTTTATAAGTACTGTCCTCTCTTGAAAATGTCCTCCTTTTTGGTATTTGAAGACTAATCTCTAAATCTCCGTATTTGATCGATGCCGATCCGATCCGTTGCATGTGATGTGACATATTTGTATTTGACATGACAATTCATCAAGGCTCGGTACAGTGCGGTGAGATGTGATTATGAGATGCATGCGCTCCACATAGGAGAATTGTTTTGAGAGTGTGTGCCATGCGCAAGTGGCTTCATTTTTTTCCTTCAATTTACTTGTGTCCTCCTTTTCATTGTAAAAATGTTGGTCAGCTTATTAAAGTTAACGCAAGCAATTAAACCATGAGACTCGCCAAAGAAATTCTGCCAGTACAAAAGGACCAGAACAAACTTCTCTTAATTTTCCAAAACAAACAACAGGTTTACGGAGCAGTGTAGAAAGAAGATTATTTGGCACAGCATTAGCAGCTTGAAAATAATCCAAGTCTTTCATCCTACAATTAACTTGTCTACCTGAAACAGGGCTCCCAAATCTATTGGGTATTTATAATATACTTCTAAACTCCCAGCAATTTGTGCAATTGCTCAATGGAGCACAATTCTCTAATCTGCAGCTTTTTTCTGGGGAAACTAACAAGACATTCTTTAGGGTATAAAAATGCCATGTGGCCAAAAGACTTGGTGTAATTCCTTTTCTTTTAAAGATGTGTATCTAATAGAGATTATTGGATGTTGTACAAGAAGTTGTTCATTTTATAATTGGGCCCCAGTCTCATTCCTCTTTCCGATTCTTCAAGGAATAAATCTAAATGCTGCTTAAATTAAGCATATTTAAGATGTCACCCAACATTCAATAAAGCAATATAGAATTCTCTCCCTGCTCACTCCATGTATTTTTCTCTCTTTCTCGCCCTCCTGATTGTCAAGATATGAGTGCCCACGATAGCATTATATTGTTAGGACAGATATCAAGTTATCTAGTGTAGCGGCAGCCAAAATCCTAAACTGCATTAACAGAGCGATACAATCAAGATCAAGGGAGATACTAATATCACTCTATAAAGCCTTAGTAAGACCAAACCTAGAGTACTGCATCCAGTTTTGGTCACCACACTATAAAAAAGATGTTGAGACTCTAGAAAGAGTGCAGAGAAGAGCAACCAGGATGATGAGGGGACTGGAGACTAAAACATACGAAGAACGGTTACAGGAACAGGGCATGGCTACTCTAGTCAAGAGAAGGACCAGGGGAGACAAGATATCAGTCTTCCAGTATTTGAGGGGCTGCCACAGAGAGGAGAAAGGAGTTAAGCTATTTTTCAAAGCCCCCGAAGGCCAGAGAAGGAATAATGGATGGAAACTGATAAAGGAGAGATTCAACCTTAATATAAGAAGAAATTTTCTGACAGTGAGAACAAACAATCAATGGAACAGAAGTTGCCTTTGGAAGTTGTGGGAGCTTCATCCCTGGAAGCTTTCAAGAAGAGACTGGACCGCCATCTGTCAAAAATGGTGTAGGGACTCCTGCTTGGGTGGTGGGTTGGACTAGATGACCTACAAGGTCCCTTCCAACTCTGTTAATCTGCTTGATTCATTTGGTTGAAAGGGACAGTCTTCCATTCAGAACAGACAACTAAAACAGATTATGCAATGAAAAAACACTGCACTTAAGGTGTCATCTTTTCCTACCGATCCACAAGAAACTTTAGGAGAAGAGGCTGGCGTCAAAGATACATACAGGTAGTCTTTGACTTACAACAGTTCATTTAATGACAGCTCAAAGTTACAACAGCACTGAAAAAAGTGACTTATGACCACTTTTCAGTTACAACCTTTGTAGCCTCCCCATGGTCATGTGATCAAAAATTCAGATAATTAGTTCATACTTATGATCAGGGGTTTTTAAGACTTGTGGACTTCCAACTCCCAGAATTCCTCCTCCAGTCATGTTAGCTCAGGAATTCTGGGAGTTGAAGTCCACCAGTCTTAAACTTGCCAAGTTGGAAGACCTTTGTGATAGATGATTGATAGATAGATAATAGGTAGGTAGATAATTGATAGATAGGTAAATAGGTAGGTAGGTACAGAGAGAGAGAGAGAGAGAGAGATGATAGATTGATAGATTGATTGGTGATAGATGACAGATAAGGGATCTTCAAACTGGGCAGCTTTAAGACTGATGGACTTCAACTCCTAGAATTCTTCCTCCAGTCATGTTAGCTCAGGAATTCTGGGAGTTGAAGTCCACAAGTCTTAAACCTGCCAAGTTTGAAGAGCCTTGCTTATGACCCTTGCTGTGTTCCCTGGGTTACATGGTCACCTTTTGCAACCTTTTGACAAGGTGAAGGCACCAGGCTAGAATCCAGGCTACCGTGAGTTCTAGTCCCAGTTTAGGCATGAAAATCAGATGGCTGACACTTTTAGCCCAATCCACCTCACAGGGTTGCTGGGGTGGGGAAAAGAGATGGAAGAAGAAGTATTATAAGAGCCATGGTGGCGCAGTGGTTAGAATGCAGTATTGCAGGCTGACTCTGCCCGCTGCCAATAGTTCAAATTTCACCAGGTTCAAGGTTGACTCAGCCTTCCATCCTTCTAAGGTGGGTAAAATGAGAATCCAGATTGTTGGAAGCAAGAGGCTGTAAACTGCTTAGGGAGGGCTTAAAGTATTGTGAAGTGGAATATAAGTCTAAGTGGTATTGCTATTAGGGAAGTTCAGTTTGAATTATATATAAAAATAACAAACAGAGGAGAAAACAAAATCTAACTTTGAAATCTAATATTTATTCAGAAGTTTCTGCTGATTAATGCATTTGTTTAATTTGATGTGTATAAAGTCTATGTAACTTAGCAGCTCTTTGCTTATTGGTGTACGAGACCAGTGACTCACTGTAACTTGGTAGCTTTGAAATGTCACAAAATAGTTATTTGGCAATTGTTGATGCTTTACAGGTGAAATTTCCACCAAAGCTCTTTCATCTACTGAATTCAAACTGCTTAGGGGGAAAAAAAAGGTGCAAAAGTCAGAAGAAATGTTCTTGCTGACCCCATTAATGAATGTGGAGTGATTCAGCCTTTTAAAAGCTACGTGCATCTGCTTAGATGAGCAGATGGGTGATTGTTGCTGTCTCCCACATTAAAGAAAAGTGGTGAATAGTTATGCAAGGGTCTGTTGCAAAGATATCTACTGTGTGAGCGATTTGACCTGCCCAGTTTTGCATTCCTGTTGTGCATTCCTGTAGTTGGCCAAAAGCCAGAATTCAGTTCATGGCTGGAAAGGTCTTGCTAGCTGGGTAGGTGACCTGAAAAAGAGAGAGCATGGAGGCAGAGAATATATATCTACATTGGTCACCTTTGGGGCACGGTGAGGATTAGAGGGTCTCCTCTTCTGCAGGGAGACAGGAATGGAGAATTGACTGAGTAAAAAAATTCTGCACTGCCACTCCTATACATGCAATAACTCTACGCATTCAAGTTTGACTACTGTTTCTGGGGTACAATAAAGTCTGAATTTCTAATAATTTGCTCTTCTCTCAGTGTGAGTCAGACAGCGAGGATGGGAAGCCTGTGATCCTTCAAGTTGCATACAACCACCGTGCTTTACCTGCTTTCAAACTGCTAGATTGGCAGAAGCTGGGACAAGTAATGGGAGCTCACTCTATGATGTGGCGCTGGGAATTCGAACTGCCGACCTTTCTGATCAACAAGCTCAGCGTCTTAGACACTGAGCCACCACATCCCTCCTGAAGAAGGATTAGTCAATAGTTACTCAGATTGGAAATCTTGGAATACCTTTTCCAACACATTTCATTAAAAGGCATAAGGTTTCCGCTGTAGCACTTGTAGCCTTATGCCTTTTAATAAAATATGTTAACTAGACAAGATGCTACCAGTCTTCCTAGGATCAATGTCCTTCTGTGACATTATATCAATGTAATCCTATCACAATTTTGTTAAAAAGGTAAGGCCTTAGCTGTGTAAAAGGATTAGAATTCATTTTGGGTAGTTAAGTCTCTCTGAATAAAATGCTAAACCAATGTGGTTTGTTCGGTTCTGGCTTAGGGTGTTCCATGAATTTAGACATTGTGACTTTGCAAAGCAAGATTTCAGGCTCAGTGTGTTGTGTGAATGCACACAATAAAACATAATGATAGCATAACATGGCTAAAGAAGAACCAATAAGAGAGAAGTATTTGTAGCTTAAGATTGACCTTTGGGGTCCCTTGGTGCTCTCAGAGGTTGTTAGATATTTCATTATTCAGCTAGGCAACTGATGATATTACCTAACTGGGTAATCAAATGTCTGCAAGAAAACAAAACCTCTGAGAGCAATGGTGACTACACAAAGTAAGAAATCATCAAAAATGACTGTTCGGGTGCTTTTTCAGGCACTGATAGTCTTTGAAAAAAAATTATTTGGACTTGGTCATTTGTACCAGAGGTTGTTTTGATGTGGCGTTCAGCTCAATTTTAAGTGCTGCATGCAGGAGATCAGTTTTGGACTCTAGTTAAAAAAAAAAGATGACCCTTCTCTGCCACTTGAGAACAAAAAACCAAAGAGGTCAAAGAAAATGGGTTGTCCCCATCCACTTTGGGCTTTGGTCTCTCCCATTCTTGACAACAGCCCCACCTATTTTGTGGTCTCTGTCTTCCTTGACAAAAGATTGTCCTCCACTCAATTATTCGAAAGGTTGGCAATTATCCCACTTGATCCAAGGTAAAATCAAGCACAATAAGCCTGCTTGGTTGTACCTGTAAATGTGACAATGTCAACCTATAAACAGGGGTGAGATTCAATTTTTTTTCCTACCGCATCTGTGCGCTTGGCTTGGTGGGCGTGGCAGAAGGATACTGCAAAATCTCCATTCCTGTTGTGGTTTGCCGGCAGCAGGTGCAGACGGATGAGGTCTCGGAGAGCGAGGACTCAGACGAGGGGCCTGCAGGTGATGCAGGCATGGAGCCAGGACTATTAGAGAGTGGAATGCTGCCTTCAGAACTTGTGGAGGCTGGAAGCAGTGAGGAAGAGGACCCCGAGGAGCCTGTGCCCAGTGCACATGTGTGGAGGAAGGAACAGCTGAAGCAACAAAGGTGACTTGGGAGTAAAGCTGCAAGGTGATGGTCCCTCCCTTAAGGGATAAAAGTCAGCCCTCGGAGGTGGAATTCTTTGCAGGAAGCAAAGAAGTTCTTGCATTTCAAGTCTTGTGGAAGTTTGGACTATCCTGGTTTGTGTTTGGAGTCTTTTGGTTTTGATTATTTCCTTGCAATTTAATCTAGTGTTCTTGGCAGCCTTGCACAACCTTGGCAAGGCTTGTTCTTACCTGGGACAATCAGTTTTTAATAAGGTTTTACTGTGAATTGAATTCACAGAGAAGCATTAAGAAGGTTTTGCTTTTATCTCTGTTTGGTGTTTGTTTGCTTTGAACAAGGCTTGGGTCAGACCAATTCTCTCCCCCACCCCACTAACCTGCTTTCCAGCTCCATGCTCCTGTGCAGGGCAACCAAAGAAGACCCAGCCCATCAGCTGTGGGTGTGGCTTGGTGGACGTGTGGCTTGGTGGGAATGGCAGGGGAAGGATACTGCAAAATCCCCACCCCACTAACCTGCTTTCCAGCTCCATTCTCCTGTGCAGGGCAACCAAAGAAAACCCAGCCGATCAGCTGGGACTCAATGGGAGGCAGAGAAGAGATGGGGTTGGCGGGGCCAGACAGAGGTGGGATTTGCTGGTTCTCCAAACTACTCAAAATTTCCGTTACCGGTTCTTGAGAACCGGTCAGAATCGGCTGAAGACCACCTCTGATACCGGCCCAGAAGGACAGGAGATATCAAGTCTTAGTTCACTTGTAAATTTTATCCTTTTCCTTCACTCCTTAAAAGTTAAATCAAACAGTTTTCTGCTCTCTCCCACATTGCCACTGGGACAGTCCATAAAGTACCAGAGGCTGTTCTAAACAAGCTGTCAACTTTATTGTGTTTCACTATAAAATTTTATTTCTAACTTGTGCTTGTAAATGACTTCAGTTGCTGGGTCCCCAAACCAGAGCCATCAAGTTCAACCCGGCAGGAAAATCCCCAAATAGCCAAATCCTTTTTTATTTAACCAAGCGGAGCCAGGAAGACTGTGCCACATGTTCAATATTAAATGAAAAGCAGAGAATCTTCCCCCGAATCTATTTATATGCGCACAAGGCACTCGGAGATGTTTCAAGAACAAACATTGGTTGCTTTAGCAGCATGAAGATTAACAGGGAGATACACAAAGGTCCCTGATCAAGTCATTAGATATTCTTTTTTTAGCTCAGATGCTAAAATCAAAGCCCATATTGGCTCCGGGTGGGTTTGATGTGCCTTCAAGACATCAGTCTTTTCTTTCTCTCTTTTTCACAGTTGTTCAAGTCCATAGATTTCCTACAGTGATGTTACAGTCAAGTCCTGAAGCTGACACATGGTTGAGAGATTTCTCACCGATCCTATGCCCAAAGAGAGAATAGAATAGAATGGAATGGAATATAAAATGGAATGGAATAGAGAAGGAATGGAATGGAATAGGAATGGAATAGAAAAGGAATGGAAAAGGAATAGAAAAGAAATAGAAAAGGAATAGAAAAAGAATAGAATAGGAAAGGAATGGAATGGAGTGGAGTGGAGTGGAGTGGAATAGAATAAGAATAGAGTAGAGTAGAGTAGAGTAGAGTAGAGTAGAGTAGAGTAGAATAGAATAGAATAGAATAGAATAGAATAGAATAGAATAGGAGTAGACTAGAACAACAGAGTTGGAAGGGACCTTGGAAGTCTTCTAGTCCAACCCCCTGTTCAAGCAGGAGAACCTATACAATCTCATACAAGTGACTGTCCAGCCTCTTCTTAAAAACCTCCAATGGAGTGAAGGTAGCATGAAGAGATTCTGTTTTATTTGTAGAAGTCTTGGGCTTCTCTGAGCTTGTGGTTGGCCTGTAGACAATAGACATTTCATTACCCAACTAGACTTTCTTTGCTTTTCCCCGAAGATATTTCACTTCTCATTCAAGAAGAGAGCTGAAGAAACTTCTTGGATGAGATGCAAAATGTCTTCAAGGAAAAATAAAGAAAGTCCACTTGCCTCTTGAAAAAGCAACTTTTGGGACACCCAATTAGGTAATATCATTAGTGTGAGTTCCAATATAGCAAAGCCCTCACTCACTCACAGCTATAATGTTTTATGGTGCTATAAGAAGGCAGAAACAAAGACTACCATAGTTAAGATAAAGTTTTAAAGTTTTTTCCCCAGAGGATCATTGGTTCAAAATGCAACTGTTTTTCAGAACATCAAGGAGACCTTGCATGATATACAGCAAATTCCAAATATGCAAAACTACAAACACACACACACACACACGCACACACACACATATTTTTCTTTCAGAATTGGTTGAGAAACATTATTTTGCCTGTGGTATTATTTACTATTCTCCTGTGATACTAATTAGAGGTGGGAAAAGCATTCACATTTGGCTTCTCTACATTTCCCATTTTTTTGAAAATATCTCCATTTCAGGTTGTTGGACTGATTTGTTTTTGTTTAAAAAGTTGCACTAAGATTAAAATGAATCTTGGTGTAAATTTATCCAAACACATTCTAAGCACTTTTAGTGCATGTTTGCAAATGAATTCCCTAATACGTTGGATATTTGAGCAAGATTTACTTGGGTAATATTGTATGTCTTTCTTAAAGAGTCTTCACTGTTTTTTCTTTTTTAAAAAAGAAAACACTTATAGCAAACCACATTGCACAAGTAGGAGAACTTTACAAACATGTTTTTTGAGAATTCCTCTTTACAAGATAAGACTCATGTGCTAAAAATAAAATAATAATAATAATAATAGATTAAGGCTTGAGATGGCCTAATCCATTCATATATTTTCTCCTTTGTCTTGCACATTTGTAAAATATGTTAACTGGAGACACAAAAATAATTGATTCCTGGATTCACTGGGCATTCTAAAGGAGACAATCAGAAGTTTTAAAAAATTCTGCTTTGCTCTATACATCACTATTAATCATTATAAATGTTGGAATATATCATTATCAAAGTTGTAAACTGTCAGGAGTCACTAATGCATGAGCTGGACAGCTATATAAATTTATGATAGTAGATAGATAGACAGTAGATGATAGATAGATGATTGATGATAGATGATAGAAGATCAATACATAAATGATAGAAGATAGATAGATAGATAGATAGATAGATAGATAGATAGATAGATAGATAGATAGACAGACAGACAGACAGAAGATAGAGATAGATAGATAGATGATAGGTAGTTAGGTAGGTAGGTAGATAGAAGATAGATGATAGATGAAGGAGGAGAGGTAGGCAGGTAGGTAGAATAGGTAGGTAGATAGATTATCATTTATCTATCTACCTATCCTAGATAAGTCATTAGGATTAAATCTAGTAGGTGTAAATGACATGAGTTTACATTTGGAAACAATTGGAAACTAGTATTACTGCCAGGGAGAAAAAAATCCATCCAAATTGTCTACCAGTTTTCTTAACCTTAGCAGCTTGAAGATGTGTGTAGTTCAACTCCCAGAATTCCCCAACTACCCTTCTGGTAGCTCAAATCCACACATCCTCAAGTTGCTACGGTTGAGAAAACCCTGGTCTATCGATACCCATTTCAACCTGATGAAAGAGAATTCGCTTTTGAATAGGAAGCCTCCTACCTTTCGGGATCAAAACATCTCTGGGTTGATTTACATTTTCTTCAGCTTCCATGTTTCCATTCAACCCCCAAGGAAAGACATCAGGAAGGAACCTCTGCCAACAGGATGCCCACATGAGAAGTGTTGGAGAATTTGTTCTTCCCGTGAACTAAAATAGACCGGGGTAGTATAAAGTCTCCCTGCTGTAAAGTGTTGGTCTAGACTCTAGAAGATCATTCCAGCCCTAGGATTCTATGATCTATGGCAGGGGTCTGCAACCTGTGGCTCTGGAGCCACATGCGGCTCTTTCAGCTCTCTGCTATGATCCCTGTCAACTGATCCCACCACTGGCTGACCCCTCCCCATCACTCCTCGCCTGGTCTGAGAAGATAAGGGTGATGGCAGGGGATGAAGACTCGCTCCATATTCCAGAGCTGGAGGTGACTGAGTGGGAGTGAGTGACTTCAAGTTGGCCACGCCCACCCAGACACACCGCTTGTTAAATTATTGGCTCCCGGTGTTTTCTTTTCTGTGGGAAATGGGTCCAAACAATTCTTTGAGTGTTCAAGGTTGCAGACACCTAGGGGTGGGATTCAAAAATTTTAACAACCGGTTCTGTGGGCATGGCTTAGGTGGTGGGTGTGGCTTGGTGGTCATGTGACTGGGTGGGTGTGGCTTGGTGGTCATGTTACTGGCTGGGCGTGGCCAACTCAATATCACTCACATCCAGGCATGCATCTCCTCGCCTGGCCTCTCATGACTGTGGGGATGCTGCAACAGTTGTAAGTGTGAAAAACGGTCATAAATCACTTTTTTCAGTGCCATTGTAACTTTAAATGGTCACTCCACACAAGCAAAGTGCCAGCAAAGGAGGGAAAAAAAACTCCAGAGATATTCCTGAGACAGGAAGTCTAGTCCTGCCAAGAATGGAATGAGGGTTAATGGAGAGGCAGCTTCTGTAAGCAACACCAGAATGTTTCCTTCCTGCCTTTCTTACAGGATTAGGCCAGTAATTTCTTCTAACAACCAGTTCTCCGAACTGTTTAGAATGTTAACAACCGGTTCTAGTGAATAGGTGCGAACTGGTAGAATCCCACCCCTGCAGACACCTGTTCTATGGAGACGTATGAACAAAATTGTCCACCCAATTTCTCCTCCACAAATTGGGTGGAGAATTTCAAAAAGCCCATGGAGAAGGCTTCTTCTTAGACAGAGTGGTTGGACAACAGGCTCACATATCTAACCAGGGGTAGGTCTCTCTCTCTCTCCTTGAAGAACTTTCATCAGAAGCTCAACAGCCAACTGTCTTCCAATTCTGGATGCTCAGTGCGGAATGCGAAGGCAGAAACCTTCTAAACATCTCTTCCACTTTTAGAAGAGTCACATTCTGACTCTGTGGAACATTTGCTTGGATGAAAAGCAAAGTTTATTTTGTGTAAAAGAGAGCTGTTTACATTCCTTCTTCCTTGCAGTGTTCAACTGTCCAAGTGGAAAGGGAATAATTTCACCTTTAAAAACACACTGAGCAGACCATGGTTACTGAGGCTGAGAAGGCTGCAAACAACAACAACAACAACAACAACAATAATAATAATAATAATAATAAACCAATATCCTTTGGGACATCTCATGCTTAGAGACTCCATCGTTCCCATGAAAAACCGGTCAGAAAAACAGACTTCTTTCATGAAATTCCTCACCCTTTTGCAACTCGGAGTAAGAGTGATCCAAGGTATCTGCATTAAAGGAAACATCTCTGTGTTTATGAAGAGGGAAAGATAAATTTATTGTGGAATTTTCTACTCTATGGGGAGGACTTTCATGTGATTTAGGAGGAGGAAGAGATTGGGTGCGCATAACATGCTCGTTCACCTGATCAGTTGAAGGTCCAACATTGAGTTTGTACAACATCTGATATACAGAAAAAAGGAAGGAAGGGGAAAGAAGCGCGTAGTGCCTGAAGAGAGACCCCTCTTCAGGGGAAGATGCCATGAAGATGCCACTAGACACATCATGTGATACCTTCAGACATTGCCAAAGCTTTCCTCTTTCTTTTGTTTCCTTTTACGCTCCATGCCAGGTACTCCTCGACTTATGACCACAGTTGGGACCAGAATTTCCACCGCTAAGCAAGACAGTTGTTAAGTGAATGACACCCAGTTTTATGATCTTTATTGCCATGGTTGTTAAATGAACCATTGCAGCTGTTAAGTGAATCATGGGGGTGTTAAGAAAATCCAACTTCCCCATTGATTTGTTTGTTGGAGGGTTGCAAAAGGCAATCCCATGAGCTTGAGACCTTGCAACCGTCATACAGGCATGCCAGTTGCTCAGTGCCCAAATTGTGATCACATGACCCTGGGGATGCTGGGGTCCCTTTTTTTTCAGGGTCATTCATTCATTGAATGATCATCCATGAATATTTGCAAATTGAAGAGAACCCGTAGTTTCCATTTTAATTTCCCATAAATGCCACAGAGTTATCATATGAGGGGAAACATTCTGAGAATGAAAATGCCAACCCATCTGTAAAGGCTAAGGGCGAGGCTGTTGATCTCAGAAGCGCCATCCTGGAGGCGTTTCCTATAGCCTAAGGCAGAGGGGGTCAAACTCAATTTCATTGACGGCTGCATCAGGACTGTGGGTGACTTTGGGCCGTGGCCAACTGGATGGGTGTTTCCAGCTGGATGCCACTTACAGGGCATGACTGACTGGGTATGGCTGACTGGGTGGGCATGGCCAGCTTGATGCCACTCCCCAAACTGCGGGCATTTTTCCTCTTCACATTGGGTAGACTGGGCCAAAGACACGCTGGCCTGATTTTTCCTCTCTGCATTGAGTAAACCAGGCCAAAGCAACAGGGGCTGGGCCCTTTTCCAGGATGGCCCCATGGGCCAGATCCGACCACATTGCGGGCTGGATCTGGCCCGCAAATCTTGATTTTGACACTCCTGGCCTAGGGGATGCTTCGTGAATCATCAGCGGCCACTAAAGCAGTAGAAGTGGGATCAATGTCCCAGATTAGCCTCAAAGCGAACAAGATCAAGGAATGATTATATGGCTGGTAGAGTACACCTTTTTTTGGCACGAAGTGTTGGCTCATTTATCAGATGTGTAGCAGAGCCTGGGGTGGGAGTCAAGAGAGTAAGCAGCCTAGAGTCATTATGTTCCTACAAACAGTCTAATTCTAACCCTTCTTGAATTCTGTTAACTCTTATCTGGCACCAATTTGGCTAGCTGTTGACTAGATTATTCCGTATAGGCATAAATAATAAAAGCAGTTTAGCTGAAGCTTAAACTGTGGTCCTGATTCTTCACCCCTGACATGTGTCCCATTATCATGGATCCTGACAATGTTCACCTTTGTTTCATTTGAAATGGTCCCAGAACCACCCACAACTATGGGATAGCACATAGGGGTGTGTGTGTGTGTGTGTGTGGAATATCTACCCAACGAGTGACATCACACAATATTTTAAAAATAGAGGAGTCATTTCTCCAGATCCTTATTTGGTGTGGAGGAATAGCAGCATATCTGAGACCCAGAGCTCTGTTTATACAGGAAACACAAAGAAGCTATGCCCTATTTGCAAAATACCTTGGCCTCCCCTTCACTCTGGCTGCTGTAATTCAGACAATCATTAAATAAATCTCATCTTTTGGGACAGCTTGTTGAACAGATCCCTGGCAATGGTAGCCAGCAAGTTGGTTCTTGTATTCTCAGGCAGCGGGAGCAAAAGGAACAGAGGGAGGGACAGGCAGGAGGGACAGAGAGCCTCAGCTTCAAAACAACACAGCCACTTTTTCATGCACTGCAGTTCTGTCCGCTCTCGGAAAATTGCAACCCACAAGACTGTTGGATGTAAAGAATCGTTAAGTTGCAGTTCAAAAGATGTATGGCTCAAACCTAGTCAAAAGAACCTAGTCAGCGAAAGCTCAATAGTGAATTGGTGATTCAAGAGGGATTGGGCTTAGACCATTTGTGGGATGCGTAACAACTCTAGGGCACGTGGTGGCTCAGTGGCTAAGACGCTGAGCTTGTCGATCAGAAAGGTCGGCAGTTCGGCGGTTCGAATCCCTAGCACCGTGTAACAGAGTGAGCTCCCGTTACTTGTCCCAGATTCCTCCAATCTAGCAGTTCGAAAGCATGTAAAAATGCAAGTAGAAAAATAGGGGCCCCTTTGGTGGGAAAGGAACACCATCCCATGCACCTTCAGCATTTAGTTCTGCCGGCCATATGACCACGGAGACGTCTTTGGACAGCACTAACTCTTCGGCTTTGTAATAGAGATGAGCACCGCCCCCTAGAGCCGGAAATGATGAGCACGTATGTGCGAGGGGAATCTTTACCTTAACAACTCTAGACTGATTATTCATTTAACTCTGCCCCCCTCCTCGATTCTACCTCCCCTAAATCTACACAGAATGTGATGCCAGCAAGCACAGAAGCCATAAAAATTAGATTTGTGTGCCATGCGAAGCAAAATCATATTCTTAGTTTAAAAAGATGTGTTAAGCCAGATACTGGCTTAGATCCATTTTTATTTCATTGTTTTCCATTGGGTCCTTTCTAAGCACATGGCTAAATTGGATTATAACTGAACCCATTTTATACAGCTATCTTTTTAAAAAATGACTTTATTGCAATCTATCTTGTGCATTTATGGATAGCCAACATGGTAAGGTGGTGAAATTACATTAAAATAGGGATGGGCAATTAACCATGATTTCTCAGTCCAAGTCCATCTTCAGCAATGGAAACATAATGGCTCATTGTGAGCTATGCCCACTATCTCAGCCCAACCTATTTTATGGGGCTGTTGCTAGGTAGATAAAAGCAACGAGGAAGTCAATGTTAGTTTCTTTGACCTCCTGGGGAAAAAAAAATAGAGTCATACATCAAAATGACCCTGTTTATGCCTTGAAACTCTGAGAAATGTAATCACAATTTGACTGGAAGCCAACTTGATTTTAAAGAAAAGTAAAATATCAAGGAACAGTTGGTCAGAACTGTATGATGATTTCAGTTGACATATTCAAATGTTATTTTGCCTGAATAACATATTAGTCTATTATATACACTGCTTTTTCTCCAAGGACTTCAAGAAGGCATAAACATCTTTGTGAGGTGAGTGAGGCTGAAAGGCACAAATAGTCAAACGTGCTTTCTGAGTTTGAATCTCTCCATATCAAGTCCAACATGCCAACCACCCCTCAGTGATCCTATATGGAAACAATAACTAGATAACACTAACAATAAATAGAAAAAAAAACACTAATATGGATCCATTTATTTATACTGTACTGGTAAGACCACACTTGGAATACTGAGTTCACTTTTGGTACCACAATACAAAAAGATGCTGAGACTCTAGAAAGAATGCAGAGAAGACGATTAGGGGATTGGAAGCTAATCCATATGATTGAGGGAACTGAATATGTCCAGTCTAATGAAGCGAAGAATTGGGGTGACATAATAGCAGTTTTCCAATATTTGAGGGGCTGTCACAGAGAAGAGGGGTATAACTTATTTTGCAAAGCTCCTGAGGCCATGACAAGAAGTAACAGATGGAAATTAATCAAGGAGAGAATAAACCTAGGACTAAGGAGAACTTTCCTGACTGTGAGAACAAAGAATCAGTAGAATGGCTTGTCTCCAGAAATTGTGGGTGCTCCATCATTGGAGATTTTTAAAAAGACAGTGGATAGCCATTTGTCCAGAATGGTATAGGGTCTCCTGCTTGAGCAGAGGGTTGGACTAGAAGACTTTCAAAGTCCCTTCCTATTCTGCATGTCTGTATTCTATTCTATATACATTCTGTTGTATCTAAAGAGCATCCGTGTAAAAACTACATCAGCTGTCAGAATACATTTTGTGCACTGACTTGGAATGGATGCAGACATTCCCATCTTCAACTTCATAACTGTTCTAGTGGTGTATTAATTGTACATAACTCTTAGGACCTTACACATAATAAATGGGATATTTGGCTATGAGAATGCAGAATCCAAAACAAAATCGCCATCGCACAGTCATGAGATTCTCTCTCAACCTCTTTCTCCCTTCCTTTATATCTATATGTTACTATCATAAGAGAGAACATTATTCTCTCTGATGTCTCTCAGACTCATCTATGGGATGGTAAAAGATAAAGGGCAAAAATGTTGGAGCAGGTTGCCTGGTGAAGCAGGCAATCGGATGAATAAAACAGAATAGATAAAGGACTACTTGAGGGAAAAATATTAAATTCAAAATAAGGGAGTAGAAAAATGTATGGAATCTCTTAGCACTGAGTATTAAACCTGGCATGTGCTGGTTGGGGAATGATGCAGAGGTGGTGAATTCAGCAGGTTCTGACCAGTTCTGGAAAACCGGTAGCGAAAATTTTGAGTAGTTCGCAGAACTGGCAAATCCCACCTCTGACTGGAGATTTTACAGTGACCTTCCCTGCCACGCCCACCAAGCCATGCCCACAGAACCGGTAGTAAAAAAAAAATTTGAATCCCACTGCTGGAATGCTGGGAATTGAAGTCTACTCATTTTAAAATGGTCAAGGTTGAGAAACAATGCAGATCATTTTGTCCTGTCTACACATAGACAAGGGTTAAAAATGGTCAACGTTGTTGGTTGTTTCCCAACATTGATCTGATAAGGAAAAAAGTAGCAGATATGTAATCCTCTCCTTTGACCATGTTAATGCAACTGAATGTTGTTCTTATCTTTTCCAATACTTTGGTTGATGTGGAACCTTTTGATTGCTTCTTCCTTATTATCTTGGCACTAGGATGCTGTTGGCACCAGCAATGGAGTTTTCATCACATGACTGCTCAGCTGTTGCCTCAGAAATCAATAGATCAGAAATAACCTTCTGTATAGTTCACACAAAGCTAACTCGAAGAGGGAGAGCAAGCCCTCATTTCCACCTCCTTCAAAGCTCAGGGCAATTCCCTAGGTCATTTTTTTTCTCTCTCCATGAAATATAGACAACAACTTTATGTGAAGACACAACCACAACCATTGTCAGTGTTCTGAGGAACACATTTTCCCAAAGCAGAACTCTGAAGCAGGTACATTCCTCAAAGAACATGTTTATTGGATATATTATCAGCACGGCTAGTGAAAACCAACTCTAAAAGTTCCCATGGTTTTAGCCTTATTAAAAGAGCAAATATTTCCCTCCCCAGATGTCACCTGTCACACTGTCCAATGAAAGTAGCTGGAAGGCTCCCTCTCCTCCTTCAACTGCCACCTGGTGGGATGAACTTGGTCCCCACAAAAAAACTTTTTGTTTTGACTGTTAGCCAGTCTATCTACTTCCCCCTCCCAAAAGATGCCTTCAGCCAGGTTTGCTTCAGAGCTGACATCCATTTCTGTGTGCACATTACAATTCTTAAACCATAAACAATGCAGTCCAGCAGTGTGCAACTTTTTCTAAGCAAGAGGCACAACCTCATTTAACTTTTCAATGGCGTGCCAAGGGCCTCCTAGGGAAAAAAAAATGGTGGGAAGATCTGGAACAGAAGCCAACTTCCATTTCATTTTGTTGACATTTAAATTGAATTAAAATTAAATACAGTTAATATGATTATCTCCAGGCATAGATTTAATAATGTCCTCCCCCTTCCTCTTTGACATTCAAAATTAAAATGGGGTCTTGATTAGGGCTGTGTCTGGGAGTTGTCTGCAAGATTTTGTGAGACTGCAAGGGGCTCCCACTGAGGCTTCTAAGATATTATTTCCTCAGAATAATGTGCTCCATTGATTCTAGCTTTTCTTACTTTCTCCCATGAACCTGTTGGAACTTGGGAGCAGAGAGCTAAATATTGGCACAGATCTACTGCAAGCCATTCAAAAAGATTTTACAGAAAAGGAGTTACTTTTTCAGAGGTAGCATTTGGCTTTTTCACAGAGATCAAGAAACGGATTCTGATTTAGGCCCAGGTGCATGATTTAATCAGTGATGATAGAAAAAAAAAGGTTATTTAATTCCTTCTTCAATTTTGACACTGCCCAGTTTCAACTGACTTCTGGCAGCTCGCAAAATAAAAGACAAGATAAATGAGATTGAAATAAAATTAATCCAAACATAATGTAAAATTTGCAACCCAGCCTACAGAAAGTCCTCAAGTTACAACTGTTTCTTTAGGGACTGTCCGAAGTTACAACAGCATTGAAAAAAGTGAAATCGACAGCAACTGCAACTGGTCATAATGCTTGGCAATTGGCTGATATTTATGACAGTTGCAGTGTCCCCTTGGGGTCATGGGGTCCCCTTTTGCGACCTCTGAAAAGCAAAGTCCATGGGGAAAACTAAATTCACATAACAGCTCTGTTACTAACTGAACAACTGCAGTGATTCACTAAACAACTGTGATAAGAAAAATCATAACATGGGACAAAATTCACGTAGCTACCTTGCTTAGCCACAGAATTGGGCTCAGTTTTGGTTGTAAGTCAAGGGCTACCTGTCAGCCTTCAAGATTTTCTCCCTTTACTTTGCATCTTTTGGCTGTCATAAGTAACGGGGGGGGGGAGGAGGAGGAGGGGACATGGTTATGGGAAGCAAGCTGGAGATGTTACAAACCAGAACTGTATAAACTGGGGGGGGGGGTTACATTCTTGCTTAGGTTTCTATCCTATGCTATGCGCAGCTGCAACCGTTTATCAAACTATGTCAAGGTCAACGGACAGAAGCCTCATCACCACCTGGAGATGCCCACATGATGATCTACACAACTTTTCAGTGGATGATCCGATTGAACTATTGGGGGTGGGAACGTTGCCATGACTTTGTATATGTGATTTACGCGCTCATTTTCTCAGATTCAGAATTCTTTTGTTGCTACTGCTTGATTTCCAGTAAGAGATATCTTTTCTCTGATTAAAGGAGTCTAAGTATTTCTTTCTTGGATTTTGAATGGAGCACCAGCTGACACTACCTATATACACCAGTGGTGGGATTAAAAAATGTTTACTACCGGTTCTGTGGGCGTGGCTTGGTGGGTGTGGCAAGGGAAGGAAACTGCAAAATCCCCACCCCACTAACCTGCTTTCCAGCTCTGTTCTCCTGTGCAGGACAACAAAAGGAGACCCAGCCGATCAGCTAGGACTCAATGGGAGGCAGAGAAGAGATAAGGTTGGCGGGGCCAGTCAGAAGTGGGATTGGCCGGTTCTCCAAACTACTCAAAATTTCTGCTACTGGTATTTAGTTGTTGTTGGGTTTTTTAGTATTTATTTGATTTGTCAATCACTTACAAGATACAGGTGTAAGAATAAACATAGTTTTGAATACATGAGATAGATACTTAAAAGAAAAATATAAAGAAACAATAGGACAGGGATGGTAGGCACGATTGGTGCGCTTATGCATGCCGAACTGGTCAGAACCTGCTGATTACCACCTCTGATATACACCAATCTTAAAATCAGCCTACTTCACCCTTTCACTGATTAATACCTTAGATATAATTAGGCCTAATTTGCGGACTTTTCTTTATTCAATGTTCGCTTCATTTAAATGACTGAGTGCAATGAATGTTACTGTAAGGTTTATCGTTCAAAACCACCATCCGCAGGCATCTCTATCCATTTTCTCATCAAACCTGTATGAGGTGGGATAACGCACCAAGATGCACAAAAGTTGTATGAGGAATGGAAAGAGAGGTTTGAACCTGCGTAACATTTTTCTTTCAGCATCTTCACTGCTGTGAACTTTGTTGAATCCTTTCCTGATTCAAAAACAGTCTCCCATGAATTTCAAAGGCCAAACTGATGGGTTAGGCATGCTTGAAAAAGATTAAAGATTATAAAGCACATCACAATGCAAATATAAAGGCATTGCAACACAACACTCTAGCCCTCACTTTCTGTATCCCAAAATGACAGAGATCTGATTGTGGGTCACAAGCTAGATGCCACCTGAAAATGAATGGTTTTTGCTGTGGAATCTCATCATCCAATTTAAATACAATTTAAAGAACCAATACTTTCTGTTGTTTGCTTTCTTGATTGGAAATGTACATTATCTGAATTTACTAGTAGAGTAATTTTTAAATTTAAAAAAGGAGGATTCAAATTCATAGTAGTGCAAGCATTGTTTCAGGCAAATGTCTTTTGGATCAACTCCTGCTTCTTTGATCTCTCTCCAAGGTCCTGAAATATTTGTTAGGCTGCTCTTAAAATGGAGATAAACATGAAACCAGAACTTTTCCTATTGGGTCTAATGGAAAAAGAACGGGAGAAAAAAAAACTGGAACTTTGCTACTATATATGTCTACAGCAGCAAGACTATTGTACGTGCAAAAATGGAAGGATGCTTCCATTCTTACTATGGAAGAATGGTTACAGAAGTTGATGGAGTTGGCTGAAATGGCAAAACTCATTACCTTGATCAAAGAAAAGGACATACCGTTAAGTACTTTTGTTTCCACATGGAAACCGCTTCTGAACTGCATGCTTGATGTGGAAAAGAATGAAACTTTGATTTGGGGTTTTACAGATTAGATTGATAGATCTTTATAGAAATGACTTGTTCATACAATTATGGAAAAGCAAAAAGCTTATTCTACTGTAACAGAATCAGAAATCAATGCTAATTTTTCTTTTTCTTTCCCTATCCTTCCTCACTTTTCTTCTCCCTTTCCACTTCATTGTCCCCTTATTTACTTTTGTATTTTGTATTTTAATAAAATGTGATAATGATAAAAAGAAGAAAAAAAAACAAGTTGTTCTCTTAATGCTTATGGAAGGGCATTAAGGCAGGCAATTTTGTGATTGCTACCTTCCTTCCAAATAAAGCTCAAGTAACCCAAACTAGCAAACTTGGTTTCTGGATCTCCCAATATTACATTGCCCAAAGACTAACATTAAGGCTGAACCATTCACAGGATCCTGATCATTGTTCAATGCACTAAAGCAGCTGTCTTCAAACTTGACAGCTTTAAGACTTTGTGGACTTTAATTCCCAGAATTCCTCCTCCAGTCATGTTAGCTCAGGAATTCTGGGAGTTGAAGTCCACAAGTCTTAAAGCTGCCATGTTTGGTTGGGTGTTGTCAGAAGTTGAAGGCAGGGTTCTTTAAACATGGCAGCTTTAAGACTTGTGGACTTCAGCTCCCAGAATTCCTCCTCCAGTCATGTTAGCTCAGGAATTCTGGGAGTTGAAGTCCATAAGTCTTAAACTTGCCAAGTTTGAAGACCTTTGCACTAAGGCAAGGGTGTCAAACTCAAGACCCGGGGACTGGATCCAGCCCACAGGGTACTTAGATTTGGTCTACAGGGCTGGCCTGTAAACAGTGAAGGACCAGCCCACGGTGCCTCTGCCAGTGAAATCGAAGTTTGTGAGGGCCCCCTGGAGTTACATTTTCACTGACAGACCATTGCAGGAGGCCGTTGCATCCAAAAAATGGAGCTCAGGAACCCATTTTCTCTGGCAGGGCACTCAAGCCACCACAGGCACCCCCTGAGATGAGTGACAGCATACTGGCCATGCCCACTCCAATGCCCCAAGGTCAAACACAACCCTGGTGCAGCCCTCAATGAAATCGAGTTTGACACCGCTGCACTAAGGAGCACTAGCTCAGAACTGCAGGAAAAGCTTTTGTAGCCCATTGTACTGACTCTAGGCCAAATGAATAAAATGAATAAAACAGAGGTCTCCAACCTTGGCAACTTTAAGTCTTATAGACTTCAAACTCCCAGAGTTCCTCAGCCAGCAATGGAAGGGATGTAATGGACATTTTAGGCCAGGGCTCTCCAACCTTGGCAGCTTTAAGAGTTGTGGACTTCAACTCCCAGAGTTCCTCAGCCAGCAAAGTTGAAGTTGAAATCCACAAGTCTTAAAATTGCCAAGGTTGGAGACCCCTGTTCTAGGAGGTGATCTTGGAAAACCAGGCACAATTAGTGACAGTAACACAAAGACAAATCCAGGCAACAGTGAATTCTTGAGAGGGAAACTCAGACAACTTCTCTCCTAAGTCACAAAAGTATCTGAGTGAATGGCTAGTGAGCTTTCTGCATATTAAATACTGTAACAGATGGTTAACTGGAGCTTTAAACATTAGTTTTACTTTTGGGGTTACCTATTGACTGCTTTTTGATGCTGGGTCTGTTTGATTGATAGACAAATAGGTTGCCACATTAGGGGCATATTTTTATGTAATGTAGCATTTTTTAAAAATTAAATATAGATGGGTAAGTATGTTATTACTTGTGGACCTGTTATGTAAGGGCAGGAAAATGTATCCATTATTTTTAGTATATTTTTCAGCATTCAACCAGAGTGGACTTTCTAGGTTTAATGTCAGTGTGAATGATATATTTGTTATTTTTGTGTGCTTGTGTATACACATTTCTATTGTTGCGCTTGATGGTTGTTAGTTTGTTTCTCCTTTTTATTTCCTTTATTTTGTATTTTAATGCTGGATATAAATATTTCGAAAACCAAAAATAGTGAATGAAAAACTCAGTCCAGATTTCAGGATTGTTCTTGTACCTATGTTATGTTATATCAAGAAGTTACAGTTCTAGTCAGATCTGTGGGGTCTGTTTCCCAACTGGCCTAAACTTGAAGGGCTACTACCCATCCTCATCTACCAGTTTAGTGTAGAGTAGAGTACAGTAAAGTAGAGTAAAGTAGAGTAGAGTAGAGTAGAATAGAGTAGAGTAGAGTAGAGTAGAGTAGAGTAGAATAGAATAGAATAGAATAGAATAGAATAGAATAGAATAGAATAGAATAGAGGAGAGGAGAGGAGAGGAGAGGAGAGGAGAGGAGAGGAGAGGAGAATAGAATAGGTACTGGAATGAAGAATGGAATAGAATGGAATAGAATAGAATAGAATAGAATAGAATAGAATAGAATAGAATAGAATAGAATAGAATAGAATAGAATAGAATAGGTTTATTGACAAACTTAATTTAGTGGCAAGTGTGAATAATCTACAAGGATTCAGGAAAATGCTTATTTGAGCTCCTTAGGTTATGCTGTGGGAAAATCTAATTAAATTACTGTGGAGTCCCCTATATCTCTCCTTCAGGCTAACATTATTCATTCACCCTACAATTACCTAGGGATAACTTTGTGGCAGGAAGGTTAATGCACATGCTGTTTTTCAAGGCACATTTGAGATAGATCCTGCAATGGATCCATAACTGGCAAAGAAGAAGAATCCTGTGTATGAAGGAAGCTTTTTCTCATGTTTTTGGTACAGAATTAAACATGGAAATTTCAGAATTTGAAATGGTGGAATTAACTCTTAATGTGATTAAAGGAGATGATCTAACAAAAGTCTGGGGGAAAAAAGGTGTGCCAAATACCAGATTTATCTCTTTTTTGTGGATTTGTCAAAATGATATTCATCTTTTCCCATCAGCCAATAATCACTGGTAGATTTTTCCATCTGTCATCTTAAAACATGATTTGTTTAATTATAATTGCGTTAGCAATGACTGACCAAGTTCGAACTACATTCTGAAACATGACAGGGTAATATATCCAAATACATCGATTTTCAATCTTTTAACGTTCACCATTTCTTTCTTTTCCAGAGTTTCTCCAATATTTCTCTCTGTCCCTTTTGACATCACCACTTCACTAGATATGTTGCTTCAAATACATGTAAATACTTTTCAAAAGGGAGCAGTTCTTGTCTGGGAAAAAAATCACCTCCATTCATCTTTAAACCACAATGGGCAGCTTCATACAACACATTTAATCATTACTGAAAAGAAACTACATGAACCTTTAGCATAATCAGTGAATGCAGTTTGGTTTCTGATTTCAAATGACAAAGGCATGGCTTTCTTCAAACTAAGGATGCAGTGGTTGCTTGCACCCAACATGCTAAACCTGGTTAGTATCAATTAGGGTTTGTGGCATCAGGGATAAAGCCAGCTCATATATGAGTTTATGGTTTGGTGCATTGTGCAAGCCAAGAAAATGGGTTTCTTCAATAACCAGATTAGGTTTAAATGGAGTGTGAACTGAAATGATTTCAGTTACACATCTTTTTTCCCTGGTGATTTTTTTTTTTTTTAAAGTTTAACTAGCTCAATACCCATGCTTCACTACAAAACTATGTGGCCAGATTTAATTTTGGGGGAGGAAAATAAGGGGAAAAAAATCTGCCTCTGCCTACCCGCATCCATCAGTATTCATCTGACTAGGGTCATGTCAGTGTGTGAGAGAGTTGAGGGTTGTTTGGAAACTGAAACGGTATTTGCTGTGTGAGTGAGAAGAAGACAGCAAGGAGCCTGGGCGTGGCTTAGCTCAATTGTTCTGTACTAAAGCTGGCTGGTGCTGTGAAAACTGAAACTCCTCTCCTTTGCTTGTGTTTTGCATTTGGAAGAGATTTCTTTTCAGGTGGAGAAGGGGAGTAGAACTCCTTAGCATCAGAGCATGTTAATAATAGTATACGAAATACTAATGCTCTGATGGTCATTTGAAAAAATCCTTTCTTAGTAAGCATCTAGAAGCCAAGAGGAACATACGTGCCAAATATCAAGTTTACAGTTGACTTTATGGTTTCACTTTATGTCAAATTTTACGGTTCTGGAGATTTTGTGATGATGGCGTGAGTGGTATTTCGTGTATATTTATATATATATATATATATATATATATATATATATATATATATATATATATATATATATGTGTGTGTTTTCTTAAGTTTTCGCGGGTACTTACATGTCTGGCATTCAGCTTTGTTCGGGTATTTTCCCACGTGGTGCTTTTAAAGTTGTAGCAACGTTTCAGCAGAATCTCATCTGCCATCATCAGGCTTCTGTATGGTGTTTGTCTGTGAGACAAACACCATACAGAAGCCTGATGATGGCAGATGAGATTCTGCTGAAACGTTGCTACAACTTTAAAGGCACCACTATTATGACGTGGGAAAATACCTGAACAAAGCTGAATGCCAGACATGTAAGTACCTAGGCAACGTTTCGATGAAGTCTCATTCATCATCTTCAGGCTTGGTCTTTGGCTCTGTGCTTCTCAGAATGATGTGAGCTTGCAGCTGCTTCTTCCTTTTAACTGCTACTTAACTGCTAGCAGTTAAAAGGAAGAAGCAGCTGCAAACTCACATCACTCTGAGAAGCACAGAGCTGAAGACACAAGCCTGAAGATGATGAATGAGACTTCATCGAAACGTTGCCTAGATACTTCCAATCTTACGCGGGAGAAAACCCAAATAACCAAAGATCCATATAGAAGACATATTTAGCCAGAATCTGCGACCTCATTCATGCCAGCAACTGATCCACAAAATGAGTCAGAGGCGTCGAGTGGGGAAGCTGACAGATCGTGGTTTGATACTAGAACTAGGAGGAGTCTGAAACGTCAAGTTGGGGGGGGGGGGGAGGCAAGCCAGAGGCTGATTAGGGAAAGTAGCACGTTGCCTCAATGAGTATAAAAGGACACAGCTGGGTTTGGAAAACTTGTCAGGAACAAAGTGACTGATTGTGTGAAGAGGTTTTCAGCAGGGGCTCTGGGGGTTTGAGAATTTGTGCCAGGACTGGTTTGCTGAACAGAGCGTGTATTATTGCTGTGGAATATAATTTATGACAGCCGTTATCTTGTAAGATTCCTTTCTGTTGGATTTAAGTTTTGGAACGGCTGCTTTTGGTTTGGTTTGGTTTGAATTCTGAAGGGGGAGCCATAACATATATATATATATATATATTTTCTTAAGTTTTCGCGGGTACTTATATGTCTGGCATTCAGCTTTGTTCGGGTATTTTCCCACATCATTGTAGTTGTGCTTTTAAAGTTGTAGCAATGTTTCAGCAGAATCTCATCTGCCATTAACAGGCTTCTGGTTGTGTCTGTCTGACGGACGGACACAACCAGAAGCTTGATGATGGCAGATGAGATTCTGCCAAAATGTCGATACAACTTTAAAAGTACAACTACAATGACGTGGGAAAATACCCGAACAAAGGGAAGAGGAGCAAAGGAGCTGATTTGATCTAGGAGTCAAGCAATCGTTCTGTCCCCTCCGCCAAATGTTTTTTCTGTTTACACTGTGGCTTGAAGCTGCTTTTCATTTCTTTAAAAACAAGCTGTCTGGAGAAAGAGACGCAGAACAAGAATATCATGTCCAGCTTGGCTCATCGATTGCAAGCTTGAGGACAAGGTCTCAGTTGGTTTGATTTATCCACATAATCCTACTAGCACACATACTCTAGTAATACATATTTTCCATCATCGCAATCGTACAGAATCAATCAGGCTAAAACTCTAGTCTCTCTACCACCTATGGCCATTCTCAAATGAGTACGTTGTAGGACAGGTGTCTCCAAGCTTGGCAACTTGTGGTCTTCAGCTCCCTGCAAGCTTAGCATATTTTGGAAGCTTTGGAAGTCCACAAGTCTTAAAATTTCCAAGTTTGGAGACCCCTCTTATAGGAAATGGAAACGGTCTGTTGAATCTTCAGAGGCTGCAGAGTTAAATACTAGCTAAGGAGCAATTTCCTGACAATTAAGAACAATTCATCAATGGAACAGTTTGCCTCCTGGTGTTGTGGTTCTCCACAGGGATGGGATTCAAATTTTTTAACAACTGGTTCTATGGGTGTGGCTTAGTTGGTGGGCGTAGCTTGGTGGTCATGTCACTGGCTGGGCGTGGCCAACTCAACATCACTCACATCAAGGCATGCATCTCCTCGCCTGGCCTCTCATGACTGTGGGGATGCTGCAACAGTCGTAAGTGTGAAAAATGGTCCTAAGTCACTTTTTTCAGTGCCATTATAACTTTGAATGGTCCACTCCACACAAGCAAAGTAACAGCAAAGGAGGGGAAAAAACTCCAGAGAAGTTCCTGAGACAGGAAGTCTTGTCCTGCCAAGAATGTAATAAGGGTTAACGGAGAGGCAGTTTCTGTAAGCAACACCAGAATGTTTCCTTCCTGCCTTTCTTACAGGATTAGGCCAGTAAAAATTTCTTCTAACAACCAGTTCTCCAAACTGCTTAGAATGTTAACAACCAGTTCTTGCGAATAGGTGCGAATTGGTAGAATCCCACCCCTGGTTCTCCATCACTGGAGGCTTTTAAGAAGAGTCTGGGCAACCATTTGTCCGGGACGTACAGGATCTCAGTGGCACAGTGGTTAGTGTGCTCTACTGCAGGCCACTTCTGCTAACTACCAGCTGCCTGCAATTTGGCAGTTCAAATCCCACCAGGTTCAAGGTTGACTCGTCCTTCCCTCCTTCCAAGGTGGGTAAAATGAGGACCCAGATTGTTGGGGGTAAATAGGCTGACTCTGTAAACTGCTTAGAGAGGGCTGTAAAGCATTGTGAAGCAGTATATAAGTCTAAGTGATATTGCTGTTGCCCTCCTTTCCTCCTTCCCTCCCTTCCATCCAGGCACCAGCCAATATTACAGACTGACTCTGCCCACTGCTAACAGTTCGATTCTGACCAGCTAAGGTTGATTCAGCCTTCTATCCTTCCAAGGTGGGTAAAAGGAGGATTCAGATTGTTGGGGGCAAGAGGCTGACTCTGCAAATCGCTTACAGAGGGCTATAAAGCACTGTGAAGCGGTATATAAGTCTACGTACCATTGCTATTGCCCTTCCTTCCTTCCTTCCTTCCTTCCTTCCTTCCTTCCTTCCTCCCTCCCTCCCTCCCTTCCTTCCTTCCTTCCTTCCTTCCTTTCTCCCTCCCATCCATCCATCCATCCATCCATCCAGTATTGCAGGATGACTCTGCCCACTGCCAACAGTTCATTCCTGACCTGCTCAAAGTTGACTCAGCCTTTCCCTCCTTCCAAGATGGGTAAAAGGAGGACGCAGATTGTTGTGGGCAAGAGACTGACTCTCTGCCTACCAAAAATAGCAACAGCACTTAGACTTGTATACCACTTAGAGAAGGCTGTAAAGCACTATGAAGCGGCATATAAGTCTAAGTGCTATAGCCATAGCTACCTCCTGCTCAAACAGGGGATTGCATCCAGCCCTACGATTCTCTGATTCATCCTTTTGCTGGTGAGATTTTCTGAGACATTTTCCATGATTGGGGCTTGAGCTCTCCAGCAGATTACGTTCTGTCTTGACATCCCAGGGAAGGCCTCCAGCATCCAGAAGCATCATTTATCTGTGAATTTCCTTTACAAAATGACAGAAGTGGGCATTCGCTGATCTGAGCAAAACAGCTCCGTCTTGACTCAGACCAGCTGGATCTTGAGAAAGCCTCCTCCTGGCTGGTCCACTGCTTTTTTTTTAATTATTATTTTTATTGCCTCCTTCACAATCTTCCACCCACTCTTGTTCTCAACCCGCTGAGGTTTCATTCATTGACTTCTTCCGCCTTTGCAATTATACTTGGCTGCATCCACTTCAGCTATTAAAATAAAAATAAAAATGGCAGAACTGAAGCGTGAAGCGTAACTTCTTTACTTTTCCCCATTCAGGGTTATTTTGCATCTGTATGACTCTCGTCTTGGACTTGGATCTTGAGAAAAGAGTCACTCGTTGTCTAAAGGATATTGAGGATTCCCCTTCAGAGCAGCCTCCAGGGGAGAGTTTTCAGGAGACCAACCCTTCTTGCAAAGACAATGGCATCAAAGAAGCCCATGAAAAAAAGCCAGCTGGCCTTCATTTTGAGTTTTATCTTAAATGCTCACACGGAGGCTTTGTGCCATGACAGTTTTGCCATGACAGTTGCTGCTGTTGTTCACTAAGGGCCATAAAGGGAATTGGGTGAGAAAATGTGCACCATATTTAAGCAGCAAAGAATCTGTCTCCCTCTCTCTCCCCTTCCTTCTCTCTCCCCCCTATCTTTCTCTCTTTCCCTCCCTCCCTCTCTCTCTCCCTCTCTTTTTCTCCCTCTCCCTCTCTCCCTTCCTCCTCCCTCCCTCCCCTCCCTCCCTCTCTCCCCTTCTCTCCCTCTCTTTCTCTCTTCCTCCCCCTCTTCTTCCTCCCTTTCTTTCCCCCTCTCCCTCCCTCTCTTTCTCTCTCTCCCCCTCCCTCCCTCCCCCTCCCCCTCCCCCTCCCTCTCTTTCTTTCCCTCCCTCCCTCTCTCTCTCCCTCTCTTTTTCTCTCTCTCCCTCTCTCCCTTCCTCCTCTCTCCCCTTCTCTCCCTCTCTTTCTCTCTTCCTCCCCCTCTCCTTCCTCCCTTTCTTTCCCCCTCTCCCTCCCTCTCTTTCTCTCTCTCCCCCTCCCTCCCTCCCCCTCCCCCTCTTTCTCTCTTTCCCTCCCTCCCTCTCTCCCTCCCTCTCTTTTTCTCCCTCTCTCCCTTCCTCCCCCTCTCTCCCTCTCCCTCTCTTTCTCTCTCTCTCTTTCTCTCTCCCTCTCCCCCCCCTTCTATCTCTCTCCTTCTTCTCGAAGATACTTCAGCCCATCTAGACAACTTTCGACTGCATCTTGCTACGTAAAGGCCAAATATAACCCTGATCAGAAGGGATGGGTAGGGG
The DNA here is from genome assembly GCA_033807585.1 of Hydrophis major. Lineage (NCBI taxonomy): Eukaryota > Metazoa > Chordata > Lepidosauria > Squamata > Elapidae > Hydrophis > Hydrophis major. Next base: position 7,641,308 of record CM066338.1, read on the forward strand.
CATTTTTCTCTTCCTCACTCAAACAGCAATCAAGGAAGAAACAAGCCCCCATCTCAAAGTGGGCTGGTCTTCCCCATTCCCTTATGAAGTTGCCAAGCTTGGTGATCAAACTTCTGCAAGAAGAAAGGCAAGTTCAGAGAACATAATGATTTGTCTCTACTTTTAAGATATGGCTGAGACGGGTTTTCCACCTGTTACACATTTGGAGGATGTTCTGCTAATTTGCCACTGACCAACTTCACAAAATGGATGTGCATTTATCTTAAAGGCCACCAAGTTTACTGGTTTGTCTGTTCGGTTTCTACAGCCACCCAACTCGAGCAAGTCACTCTGGGTAGCTTACAATTCTAAAATTCTAAAACACTTTAAAAGACAAAACAACAACAACCATAAAAACATCCACTAAATAAGTATAAACAGTTTTAATGAATTTGACAGCCTACTTATTTGAACATCAAGAGAGCTTTCTTCCTTTCTTCCTCTGTCAATCAAATGCACTCCGGACCTTCAGCATAATGATAATCATTCATGATATTGAGTCAAGCAGCAATATGAAATGAGATGGCCACCCACCTTGTCATCTCTTGACATCTCTTGATGTTCACCATATCAAAGTGGAGAACATCAAGAGAGGACACGGTGAGTGGCCATCTCATTTCATATTGCTGCTTGACTCAATATCATGAATGATTATCATTATGCTGAAGGTCCAGAGTGCACTTTTTGGATCCTGCCTGTAGATCTGAGGTCCAGTTCTTAATGATCAATAAAAAAATATGCTGAAGCAGTGAGCATTTGATGGTTTCCTTGGCCTGCCTTTAAAAGTAGCAGATAAGAAAAAAGATTGTTGGACTAGCTGATACAAAATCAGGCAGGGGAGTGATTGTAGCCTGGGAAACAGGCCCCTTGTCAGTCAACAGGAGTGTTGATTTACCACCAGCTTATCATGTGCTTAGAAGGCAAGGGCTTGGCAGAGCAAGGAAACAACAGCCAATGACTTAATAGCCAGACATCAAAACCCTAATAAACAACTAAAAAGCCAACAGGCACCATATAAACGCCACACAAAGAATAGCTCAAAGCACAAATTCTGCTAGAGAGAAGTTCCCTCGAATCCAAAAGCTAACAGAAGACAAAACCGTATTGACTAACCCAGATTGTATCCTGCAAACATTATCCTGGGACACATATATTCACCTTCATTCGTGAAAGAGACAGAGCTTACAGCCAGTCTGGAATTCTCCAAGTGATGGAAGTAAGTGTGCCTTTGCTTACAGACTCATCTGCAAAACCACCATCCTCTCCCTCTTTGACTCATGTCTTCCTTTCTGCATTTTGTGTGTCCGTGTGTGCACTCAACATGCCAGTTGGTGGAAATCCACCCTTGGAATTTAAATCGGCCCTCTTCATCTGCCAGCAAAATAGCCCCCAGAGAAAGTTCAGGCACCGACTGGAAATTGCAGACTTCTCCATCCCGCTGCAAAAACCAACAAGTTGTCCTATGTGTACAAATAGAACAGATTTATGGTGACACTAGCTTTTCATGGACACAATAAATTTAAGAGTATTTAATCTGCCATGGCAGTTTGACTTGTTTGGACTGTAGGAAAATAACACAGCTACCCTTCTGGATATCATTATGAACTGTCACAGGGTTTTATGATTCTCCCTTGGCTACCTAACTCTGCTTGGGCAATATTCTTATGACCAGGGCTGGGCTGCTGGGGGTTCAGAGGGGTTCAGGAGAGTCCCCTAGCAAAGATTCTGCGCAGTTCAGAGAACCCCCAAATCCCACTCTTGGCTGGCCCCGCCCAGCCCCCCAGGAGTCCCCACGTGGCCCTTTTTGGATGCAGGTAAGGGTGAAAAACAGGCCTCCCAATCCCAGAAGTTCAGGAAGGCCAGAAATGGGCCCATTTCTGGCTTCCAGAGAGTCCACGGAGCCCAGGGAAGCCATTTTTGCCCTCCCAGAGGCTCAAGGAAAGCCTCCGGAGTCCGGAGAGGGCTAAAACGCCCCTCCATCATGGTCCAGGAGGCCAACTAGGCCACATCCACCATTGTAAGTTATAAGTCTATACTGCAGTGGTGGGCAACAGGCAGCCACAGAGACCCATGAACCCGCTGCTCTAATCAGAGTTGGCAAAACTGGCAGGCTTTACACTATATTTAAGGTGGAAGATGCGAATCCTGAAGGAATGTTAACATGGGTTTTAAAATAATGTTTTAAAAGGAAAAGGCGTAATCTCAGAACAACTGACCTATATCTTTCAAAGATCTTGGAAAGCAGGGAATTGCCAGAGAACTGGGAAAGAGATGAAGCAGTCTTCATCTTTTTTAAAAAATAAAATAATAATGGGGAGGTGAGGAATAAGTGAGAAATTTATAGTTTTGCCCCATTTTACGACATTTGTAAAGTGAAGCACTACCGTTGTTAAATGAGTAACATGGTTGCTAAGTGAATCTGGATTCCCCGTTGATTTTGCTTGTCCGAAGATCCCAAAAGGGATGTCGCATGACCCCAGGGACATTGCAACCATCATAAATGTGAGTCAGTTGTCAAACAATCGAATGTAAGCCACATGACTGAGGGAAGGCTGCAACGGTCATACATGTGAAAAATACTCATAATTCACTTTCTTTCAATGCTGTTGCAACTTCAAATGGTCACTAAACAAATTGATGTAAGTCGAAGACTAAAGGTAAAGGTTCCCCTCACACATCCGTGCTAGTCGTTTCTGGCTCTAGGGGGCGGTGTTCATCTCTGTTTCAAAGCCGAAGAGCCAGCGCTGTCCAAAGACGTCTCCGTGATCCTGTGGCAGGCAGGACTAAATGCCTTCAAAGGCACACTGAGCTCTGTTCCCTTCCCACCAAAGTAGTCCCTATTTTTCTACTTGCATTTTTACAGGCTTTCAAACTGCTAGCTTGGCAGAAGCTGGGACAAGTAACGGGAGCTTCCTCTGTTATGTGGTGCTAGGGATTTGAACCACTGAACTGCTGACCTTTCTGATTGACAAGCTCAGCATCTTAGCCAGGAAGATGCAGCACGACCACCATGAAGATGTACCATGAAGATGCAGCACGACCACGAACTCGAAGCCAAACAGCAAGATCACAGCTCACCAGCTCAAATCCTCCAGCAACTAAGACTAACCTGAGCACAACCAAGCCCCCACCTAAACAGAACACGCCTCCAGCCAATCAGAACACAGCTAACCCCCCAACCAATCAGAACACAGCCAAGCCCCCACCCAATCAAGTCACACCCCCACTAGCAGTTAAAAGGAAGAAGCAGCTGCAAGCTCACATCACTCTGAGAAGCACAGAGCTGAAGACCAAGCCTGAAGATGATGAATGAGACTTCATCGAAACGTTGCCTGATACTTCCAATCTTACGCGGGAGAAAACTCGAATAACCAAAGATCCACATACAAATACCTGCGAGAACCTCAAAAAAAACACACGCACACACATACATACTTAAAGTTGTAGCAACGTTTCGGCAGAATCTCATCTGCCATCATCAGGCTTCTGTATTGTGTTCGTCTGTGAGTCAGACTTTCACAGCCGTTTCTGTTTTAAATTTGGTGCTAGCCTACTGCTGTGTTAGAATGGTTTTTTCTTCATTCTGATTGGTTGGGAGTCTTGGTCTATGTTTATTGGTCTTGGAGTTTGCTGTGTTCTGCTTGATTGGTGTTTCTAATATCTTCTGTCTGTTTTGTAGCATTTTTTTTTGTCTTGATTTGCTGGCAACATTGTGTTTCCTGTATTGGGGGCTTGTAGCGTGGCTTGGCTTTGGGTGAATGGCTGGCTATTGTTTATTAGGAAGCTAGGTTTCATCTGGGTGGCTGATTGGGGTATGTTTTATGTGTAGTTGGAGGACAAAATATTATGACAAAATAGTGCATTTCCACCCCCGTCCCTCCCAATGATGCAGGCAGTTTCTCTGTAGGCTTGCCAGCATGTCCGTGATCACAGGCTCATCCAAGGAAAGGTGACAAAATGGCAGAAAGAGGATTGAAACGAAAGGCCCTGTGGAATATTGCCCTGCACAGATCATTTCTTTAAAAGGCCTACTCTGAACCATGAAAAACCACATCCTCTCGGGAATTCTGGCCTTGGAAATCAGCTGGAGACATTTGTCTCACCTGTGGAGACATTTGGTGGAATTGTCCACCGAGGTTTTCTGCTCACAACATTCTGCACTGTGTAAATGTCATAGAGGTGCAGCTTTATTTATTTTTATTTTTTGACAAAGGAAGTCATCCTCATGGACCAAAAAAGAGATGGAGATTGATTCCAATGGGAGTTTGATTCCAATGGGCATTTTTATTCCTCCTGAACATTCTTCCTTCCATGCACAAACACCATAACTGTATAAGTGGAAAACAAAGAACTGATGAATCAGAGCCCAGCAGGCGAAAGGACTGAGTTTCCCAAATAATAGCGGTTTTGCCTAGAAAGGAATATGTTTTTCTTTCTCTCTCCCTGTCTTGATTTAGTCATAATCAATTGTAATATCTCTGAAGTCTTTATAATCCCCTTGTTTTTCAGGGAGCGAACAAAGGAGCAAAAATTCTCTTCTACGCGTCTTGCCCTCAACCTCCCCTTCACCCAAGTGTTGTTGTTTTGTCACTGGCGGGGAGAAAGGGCAGGATATGAGCTTTAAATCACAAAATTCACAATTAAATAAGATCACCTCACTGGCCTATTGGGACACGCCAGGGAAAAAAAAGATTGGGCGGGTTGATAGGGGACTTTGTGAGTAATGCTATGAATTTGTCATGGTGGTGCCACCGTGTCCCGGTTCTCAACAAACATGCTTCTTCCCTGTCGGGATGTGCAAATGAGGCTGTCCTGCTTTGATCTCTATCAATTTAAAACAATTGAGCAAAGTGGACCAGAGGGAGCCCCTCAGGAATCTCAGAGAAATCTGGAAACCAGGAAGAAGAAGAACCTTGATCTGAACTGAGCAGAGAGCAGGGTGGTTTCAAAAGCACCTCAAATGTTGGGAAGATGAAGAAGATGAGCCATGGTGGCACAGTGGTCAGAGTTCAGTACTGCAGGCTACTTCTGCTGCCTGACGGCTGCCTGCAATTTAGCAGTTCGAATCTCACCAGGCTCAAAATTGACTCAGCCTTCTGTCCTTTCCAAGGTGGGTAAAATGAGGACCCAGATTGTTGGGGACAATAGGCTGACTCTGTAAGCTGCTTAGAGAGGGCTGTAAAGCACTGTGAAGTGGTATATAAGTCTAAGGGCTATTGCTATTGCTAAGATGGCCACCTGAGTGAATTCCCCCCCTGCAGGAGTTGACCAGTCTGAGCCTGAAGGAGGATCCAGGCATGTCATCAGTTTGAAGTCCTTTCATGCGCTAAGGAGATCTTCGTGAAGGGACTTCAAACTGATAAATCCCTCCCTCCCTCCTTGAATTCCATTGACTCTTATCTACCACCAATTTCCCTTGACCATCAGTAGCTCAGATTCTTGAATAACAGCATAACAGAACTAGTCCAACCCCCTGCCTAGGTAGGAAACCCTACACCACTTCGGACAAAGGGTTGTCCAATCTCTTCTTAAAAACGTCCAGTGATGAAGCACCTACAACTTCTGAAAGCAAATTGTTCCACCGGTTGATTGTTCTCATTGTCTGGAAATTTCTCCTTAGTTCTAGGTTGCTTCTTTCCTTGATTAATTTCCACCCATTGCTTCTTGTCCTGACTTCAGGTGCTTTGGACAATAGCTTGGCTCCCTCTTCTCTATGGAGCCCCTCAGATATTGGAAGACTGCTATCATGTCTCCCCTAGTCCTTCCTTCTTTTCATTAAATTAGACATACCAAAATTCCAGCAACCCTTCTTCATATGTTTAAACTTCCAGTCCTCTCATCATCTTCATTGCTCTTCTCTGCACTTTTTCCAGGGTCTCAACATCTACAAGAATGTTGCCTGGGTGATTAATCACCAGGAGGTGGTGAATTCTAGTCCCAGCATTAAAAACCACCCAGATGACTTTGGACCAATCCCCAGGAGACCTGAATATGCTTGTACTCATTGGAACAGCCTTGGCTCCTGATTTCTTCTGCCTGATACCACCTGTTTTTACCTGAGTCCCATCACAGGCATGAAAAGGGGGACGGGGTCCCATGCAGTCAAAAGTGCCACCTTGACTTTCGATCCTCCTCTTTAGATGTCCCTGCTGAGGTGGCCTTGGAAAACAGTTCCACCTATCGTGGATTGACCAAGAGTGCAACTAATGGTCCCTTGGCCATCTCCCCCCCTCCCCCAAAGGAGGTTGTTCAGTGGTGGGATTCAAAAAAAATTTACTACTGGCTTTGTGGGCATGGCTTGATGGGTGTGGCGTGACTTGGTGGACGTGGTAGGGGAAGAATACTGCAAAATCTCCATTCCCACCCCACTCCAGGGGAAGGATACTGCGAAATCTCCCTCTCTCCCCACCCCACTCACCTGCTTTCCAGCTCCATTTTCCTGTGCAGGGCAACCAAAGAAGACCCAGCCGATCAGCTGGGACTCAATGGGAGGCAGAGAAGAGATGGGGTTGACAGGGCCAGTCAGAGGTGGGATTGGCCAGTTCTCCGAACTACTCCAAATTTCTGTTACCAGTTCTCCAGAACTGGTCAGAATTTGCTGAATACCACCTCTGGAATTGTTCACAGGCCTGCACAATTCTTCCTCTGTTTATCTCACTGATTTCACAAACCTCTTGGCAAATCACCAAAACTCTTATTCTATTAGATTGCAAAAAGTGACAACAAACCTTCCCTGGAAGTCATTTTGCATATCCAGTATGTACACAGAAAAGTCCCTCCTTGGCCAAGAGACTTGGAATGAAATCAGTCAAAGGTTAATCTTTGCCACACAAAGGAAAATAGAAAGTGGCAGAATGCCAGTGGATTTTTTCCTTTATTAAAATCATTTCTCTCTCTCTCTCTCTGTGTGTGTGTGTATAAGGAACTAAAATTCATAATTTTAGTTCCATAATCCAAGATATAAGAAATAGGTTTCTTGGAATATAGGTAGATCAGTTTCTGCAGCCAGTTTGGCATAGTGGTTAAGTTACCAGGCTAGAAACTGAGAGACAGTGAGTTCTAGTTCCATTTTGGGAATAAACCAGCTTGGTGACTTTGAGCCATCCATGCTCTTTCAGCCCCAGGATGGAAGTAATAGCAAACCACTTTCATAAAACTTTGCCAAGAAAACTTGCAAAGACTTGTCCAGGCCGTGAGCAGGAACCAAAGAATGACTCTAAAGCACAAGCACACACACACACACACACACAAACACAATTACCCCAGAATATCAATAACAAGGTATCAGTCAGACTTTCTGTTAGCTAAGGATTTATGTGCATTCCTTGGAATGGAGATAGCTAAAGTTGATCAGATTGCATTTTTCTATTGATTTTCTGAAGTCTGGGGGACCAGACCATTAAGTGCATATTTTATTTTTGATGTTTCTTTCTGACTTTGAAACAATCAATTTATCAATTATGTATACAAACTTACTGGGCACCTTTGTTTTCACATCCTTAATGGAAAGGAGAACTTCTTTTCTACCATAATTTAATGCTTCAGTTTTCTAATTCATACAGTATTTGTGAGAAAGTCCTTCATGAATCTGTCGGGATACACTTTGGAACTATGGGATGCTAGGTGCATCTGAAGACTTTGTTTGCTTGTCTAGAATTTTGGTATCTGCTGGAAATGTCCACTTGAAATCACATGCAATGCCCATTAAAAAGAAGAATGGATTTTTATCCATATTATTGTAGGTTTCATCTTGATTTTTTATTTAACCACACCTTGCCAATAGCATTGTAAAAGCTGAGGCAGATATGAATGAAGAAAGGAAAGAATCAACTTCTCATTTTCTCCTTCAAAACTTTTATGCTCCACAAAATGTATTCTTTATTTGTCCATCACAAAAGAATTGGAATCAACAGGGAATGGGTAATTTTAAAGCCTTGGAAAGACCAATATATACATATACATATACATATACATATACATATACATATACATATACATATACATATACATATACATATACATATACATATACATATTCACATACACATACACATACATACATACATACATACATACATACATACATACATACATACATATATATATATACAAAAGACAGATTCTTCATCCTAGATCTATGTTTAAAACTATACTCATGTTTTTGAAACATGTGAAAATTTGCAAGGCTTTGATCTCTCCTTAAGGAATACTCTCATGTAATGGATATAAATATAGCTATATATAAATACAATATAATAGCACTGTGGTGGTGCGATGGTTAGAATGCAGTATTGCAGGCTAACTCTGCCCACTGCCAGCAGTTCGATCCTGACTGGATGGAGATTAACTCAACCTTCCGAGGTGGGTAAAATGAGGACAAAGATTGTTGTGGGGAAATAGGATGACTCTGTAAACCGCTTAGAGAGGGCTGTAAAGCACTGTTAAGCAGTATATAGGTCTAAGGGCTGTTGCTACAAGATAAATATAACTATAATATATAACTGATATAAATCCAGGAATCTGTCCCTCTTTGAATATTAAAGTCAATGTTTGGGGTTGTACCATCGTTTGTTTAGCTAAAAGAAGAGTGTGTAGTTAGTAGTTCAGTATATATAATGCGTTATCCAGCTTTTGTTTAAGTGTGTTGTGTAAGCTACCTCTCCAAGCCAGAGGTTTTCCACTGTTGTGAATCTGTGACCTCTAAAATAGTCAACATGTTTCTGCAACCCCTGCCACCTCATGTGTAAAACTATTTTACTGACATTAAATATCCGAGGTGCTAGGTAACCACATCAGTGCTCGATGGGAGTGAGGCTTGCTCTCATTTTGTACTCTAGTGGCTTGCCCTGTCGGTGTTGATGGTGTATGTGTGTGTGTGTGTGTGTGTGTGTGTGTGTCTTGGGTTGGGTTGGGCTGTTTACTGTCAGTATGTTTGACAGTTCCTTGAGTGGAATATTGTTTGCTACCTGGTTTGGTAATGAAACACCTGCAAAAAAAGCAACCAAGCTCAGAAAGCACCAAAGATCCTTCACTTTTGAAATGGTTCAGAGGTGGCATTCAGCCAGTTCTGACCAGTTCTGGAGAACGGGTAGTAGAAATTTTGAGTAGTTTGGAGAACTGGCAAATCCCACCTCTGACTGTCCCTGTCCCCATCTATTCTATGCCTCCCATTGAGTCCCAGCTGATCGGCTGGTTGCCCTGCACAGGAGAACGGAGCTGGAAAGCAGGTTAGTGGGGTGGGGAGGGAATGGGGATTTTGCAGTATCCTTCCCCAGCCACGCCCATCAAGCCATGCCCACAGAACCGGTAGTCAAAAAAAATTGAATCCCACCATTGAAATGGTTGCCAAAAAATAAACCTTATTAGTCCAGGCAGTTTTCAATAATCAGACATGATTGATTGATTAATGACACGATAGAAGTGACAGATCAGAGTTAACAATGTTCCAATATTCCAGGGGCCTATTTTCCAAAGCCCCTGAAGGCAGGACAAGAAACAATGGATGGAAACTAATCAAGGAGAGAAGCAGCCTAGAACTAAAGGAGAACCTTTCTAACAATGAGAACAATTAACCAGTGGAACAGCTTGCCACTAGGAGTTGTGGCTGCTCCATCACTGGAGGTTTTTAAGAAGAACCTGGACAGTCACTCCTCTGAAGTGGTGGAGGGTCTCCTGCTTGAGCCAGGGAGTTGGACTAGAAGACCTCCAAGGTCCCTCTTCTAAGTTGGTTATTCCGAATGGAAGGGGTGGGGGGGGTGGGGAAATCTGAGATGGCAGATCTTTCCCCCATGAATTCAACTAAGTGTGTTGAGACAGACAGAAACTGCAATGGAAGCCTTCCTTTCATTTGAATGCCTGAGAACAAAGCCTCAAGGAGTTTTTTTCACGAAGGGCTCAGGCCCCTGACCACGCTTAAATGATCCTGCACAGCTGTCAGTTTTGCCGACACTCTCTGCATGGCCCCCTCCTGCAAGGATCAATGAACAGGTGATGAATAATGGAACCGATCCACATCAGTTAGGGATGCGTTCAACTGCATTTTGCATCTAATTTGTTTTAAGCCCATGCCATATCTACACCTAGGATTGCTTTTATCATTCACACACGGGCACCCTCTCCCCTTGCATTTTTATCGTGATTGCTTCTTATGCATGCCTACCGTCCTTCGATCCCTGCAGCTTTTGCATAATTCTCTTTAAAGTTACACCTCTGCATGCACCTTCGCCACAGAATTTGGGAGAAGGAGTCTAGAGTGGAGAAATAATTGTTCATGTATTCATTGCAGAAATGCAAATTCAGTTGATTCGCTTACAACAGACGGGACCGATCAAAATTCTTCATGACACTCCACGGTTCCTCTTGTTCCTTAGCTCCTTGGAGTCCTATCCTTCCTGCTTACCAGTTGTGGGGCAATGGGAATGAGAGGTTAGCATGGCATTAGCCAGTGGTGGGATTCAAGAATTTTTACTACTGGTTCTGTGGGCATGGCTTGGTGACATGGCTTGGTGGGCCTGGCAGGGGAAGGTTACTACAAAACCCCCATTCCCTCCTCACCCCACTAACCTGCTTTCCAGCTCCGTTCACCTGGACAGGGCAACCAAAGAAGACCCAGCCAATCAGCTGGGACTCAATGGGAGGCAGAGAAGAGATGGGGGCGAGGCCAATTAGAGGTGGGATTTTCTGATTCTCTGAACTACTCAAAATTTCTGCTACCAGTTCTCCAGAACTGGTCAGAACCTGCTGAATCCCACCTCTGGCATTAGCTTTGGGGGAGACAGAATGCAGAGCCCATCTAATGCAGCACGCCTCTCGTTCTGTCATGTTCCTCTTCTCAGACTGAGAATATAGAATATCAGAGTTGGAAGGCACCCTGGAGACAAATGTTTATCCAATCTCTTCTTAAAATCTTCCAGTGTGGGAGCATTTACAACTTCTGCAGGCAAATTGTTCCACTGATTAATTGTTCTAACTGTCAGGAAATTTCTCCTTAGTTCTAAGTTGCTTCTCTCCTTGGTTAGTTTCCACCCATCGCTTCTTGTCCTGCTTTGGAAAAGAGCTTGACTCCCTCTTCTTTGGGGAAGCCCCTGAGATATCTGAACACTGCTATCCTGTCTCCCCCAATCCTTCGTTTCATCAGATTAGACATACCCAATCTAGTATGGATGGAAAGGGATGGACGTGTAGATCCGAAGCATAGAAAGAAACGGCAGAGAAAGAGACCTTGTAGATAGAGAAAACAAAGATGCGTAATTGGGAGGGAGAAAAGTAATCAAAGCAGAGATGGGTCATTAGGCAATTCCCAGGTTCCATTCCTAATCATCTTTAAAGCCTGAAATGGCCTGCAATCAGGTTCATGTTGAGATCCTGATCAGAAGGTGAATCTTCCTGCAGAGAACAGAATGTATCCTTAGACACACATTTCCCACAATACATCCTTTGTGCTAAAAGCAGAACATCCACAACAGTTGGATACCGAAAGAGACACAGAGCACCCATGTTTTCGGGAGGTCTGTTGGATTGACAAGGTTCTTCACAATTTTCACTGCATCTCAGACTGAAGAAGAGGCTATAATAGGGGGTCTCAATACAGATGGACCAGATCCTCAATCCCTGAAGAGGTTAGGGAATAGCAAGAGGTTTTGTGTCTGGATCCATGTCTATTTGCCTTCTGCCATACAATTAAATAGTTGCCATTCATAATTGATTGATTGATTGATTGATTGTGGGCCAGCAAATGGTTTTTCAACTCCTAGAGACCACATAGATAGGTTTTCTCCATGATGATCTATCTCTAATCTCATCTTCCAGATCTTTCTACCCTTCAAATCTTCCTCCGTGACCATGTGACTGAAGGCCTACCTTTAGAATAGAATAGAATAGAACAGGAAAGAATAGAATAGAACAGAATAGAATAGAACAGAACAGAACAGAACAGAACAGAACAGAACAGAACAGAACAGAACAGAACAGAATAGAATAGAATTCTTTATTGGCCAAGTGTGATTGGACACACAAAGAATTTGTCTTGGTGCAAATGCTCTCAATGTACATTTATTTTTTTTTACATGTGTTGCACAAGCAATACGTGAAAAAAGAAAGGCTTGGGGACACCATGTTGACATTTTGATTCCCCGTTCTGGATAATCGTGCTCTCAACTCTTCCTGTAATTCATGAAAAAGTGAAGAAGCTTCTTGGATGAGAAGCGAAACGTCTTCAAGGAAAGTCCAGCTGCCTTTTGAAAAACCACCTTGGGGACAACCATGATCTGGGTGACTGAGAATCTCCATAAACATGTCATATCAGACATAGAAGAGAAATTATTTCTTCTCCTGAATACAGACATTTTTATATTGTTAGTGTTGAAAATTGACATTTGGGTTGGATTATACACTGAAGTCCCCTGAAGATCAGACAAATTCTATGTATTCTCATTGACTGCAAGAATGACATCATTTTTCACATTACCAAATTCTACTTAAGAACTCACATTAGTCAGAAGCAGGTAATGGCCCAAAACAATTATGACATAGACTAGGCTAGAAAGAAATAATTTGAATGGGATTTGGAAATTCTATCTAAATGTTTGTGGAGTTTTATAGCATTCAATATTATGTTTTCTTTTTGTACTTTAGCAAAATGGATCTCTAATATAGTGATTAGTCTTAAGGGTTTAATTTTTTTAGCACACTATCAGGTGTATCTTACTGCTTTTTTCCTGGTTTTGTTCAGATTTTTATCTCTATATTTACAGTATCTTATCATTTCCTATCTGATTTAATTAGAAATGTTTATGCAATTTTACTCAAGTGCTATAGAGTCTGCTGTCTTAACAGTACATTTTTTTCTGGTTGCTGACTATAACAAATATGTATTGATCTGTTTTAAATTGTTACTTCTTTTTTTGCAGATTTTATAAATGCCCACATTGTTTGTTTGTGTTAAATTAGTCTGCTACCTGTTCAGAGGCATCTTTTAACTGTTGCTCTGTGTATCTCTGTGTTTGCACACAATATTAGCATTGCTTAATTTAACTGATTTTGTGATTATGGGGTTTTCCCCCATTATTCCTATCAACAGATGTATCCATATTTCTGACCAGGCTTATTATTTTCACACAATACTAACAGATAAAAACATCAATGCTGCATTTGAACAGCAGGTGAGGTTTGGTGAATTCTAACGTAGTTTATTTTTCAGTGGTTGAACTCTTTTGAGCAAGCTCAATTTGGTTCCTTAAATATTAAATCTATTCCTTAAATTAAATTCCTTCAAATTAAATATATTGTGAGCATTTGAGTGGCCAGACCTGGCAAACCAAACAATGGAATTCCACTTATAAAGGAATTAGACATAAAATGAGGACTGCCTGTAAGAGACACACATATTAGAGGTAGTCCTCAGTTTATGACTACCATTGACACCAAAATTTCCATAGCTACCTACAAAGCTGTAAAGTGGGACACGCTAAATTTTAGGATCATTTTTTGCCAGTTGTTAAGCAAATCATTGCAAGTGTTAAGTGAATCATGCAGTCATTAAGCAAATCAAGCTTCCTCCCATTGACTTTGCTCATCAGAAACTGGCTGGGAAGGCTACACACATGCCAGTTGCCAAGTGCCCATATTTTGAGCGGGAATGCTGCAGCCATCATAAATGTAAGGACCGATATTTTTTTCCAGTGCTGTAGCTAAATGAAGGGTTGCAAGTTAAAGATTACCTGTAGTCTGATTCAGGGGTGGGATGCTACTGGTTCTGCCCAACTCTGTAGAACCAGTAACTGAAGAGCAGCAGACAATGAACCAGTTCTGTGTCTACTGCTATTTGGCCCACCCGCCCACTTGGGCTCTTACCTGTCCTTTATTTCCTGCTTTTTCAACCTCAGCCGCTTGGCACGGCACAGCTGAGGTTGAGAAAGCAAGACAAAAGAGGCTTTTCAAATGATGTGCACCCGCGCACAGAACTTTTCAGCTGTTCGGGCAGCACAACTTAAGGTTTTTTACACACATGTGCAGCAAAGCATAGTCACCGGACTGGTAATAACACCGGTTGAATCCACCCCTGGTCTGATTCAAGCACTGATGAGGAGAAGATAACATAATCTTCCTTTACCATAAAGTGAGGTGTTAAGACCACTTTATAATGCCTTGGTAAGGCCACACTTGGAATGCTGCCCCCAGCTTTGGTCGCCACAATGGCAAAAAGATACTGAGAAACCAAACGCACAGGTACCTTATACGGTATGTGGTACCTTGCTCAATAGTAGTAAGTGTGAGAGGGATCTTGGAATCCTAGTGGATAATCACTGAAATATGAGCCAGCAGTGCACTGCATTGGGCAAAAAAGCCAACGCGGTTCTAGGCTGCATAAACAGCGGGATAGAATTGAGATCACAGGAAGTGTTAATACCACTTTATAATGCCTTGGTAAGGCCACACTTAGAATACTGCATCCAGTGTTGGTTGGCACAATGTAAAAAAGATGTTGAGACTCTGGAAAGAGTGCAGAGGAGAGCAACGAAGATGATTAGGGGACTGGAAGCTAAAATGTAAAGAACGGTTGCTAGAATTGAGAATGTCTAGTCAAGTGAAAAGAAGGACTAGGGATGACATGATAGCCGTCTTCCAATATCATCGGGCTTGCCCCAAAGAAGAGGGAGTCCAGCTCTTCTCCAAAGCACCTGAAGGCAGGACAAGAAGCAACAGCTGGAACTACTCAAGGAGAGAAGCAACCTAGAACTAAGGAGAAATTTCCTGACGGAATAATTAATCAGTGGCACAACTTGCCTCCAGAACTCGTGAATGCTCCAACACTAAAAGTTTTTACGGAGAGATAGGACAACCATTTATCTGAAATGGTATATATTTCCTGCCTGAGCAGGGGGTTGGACTAGAAGACCTCCAAGGTCCCTTCCAACTCTGTTATTCTGCTCCGTATTTTGATCTGCTCAGACACTGAAATGGAGTCAATAACTTACATGCCATTAAACTGCCCTTTACATCATACCTATCATCTTCAGCTCACTTGACCTTTTGTTAGTAAATTCCTAGACCAACAAAATAGATGATTATAGCTCGCCTGCTGAGCGATCAAAATTTGAGGTCATTGCAATTTCCAGGAGAAGCTGTTGGGCAGTCCAACCACGTATGAAGTAGAGTCATCTGATCATTGTTGCTTTCTGAGTTTTTAAAATAATTTTTATTTGATTTTACTGAACCCTGTAATGACAATGTCAACAGCATATACAGAATATTTGTATAAGATGTTTTTTACAGGTGGCATTTTCCCCCAACAAGAATAGCAAGAATGTTCAAGAATAAATCTGAAAAATGTTGAAAATGTCATCAGACACCTGGCTCATTTTACCATATGTGGTGGATTTGTGCGGATGCCAAAAAATACTGGACAAAAATCCACATGTGGTTGGAGAAAATGACGAAAAAACATATAGACTTGAAACCAGAGATATTTTTATTGAGAATTTTACCTGAAATATATAGTGAAGACTTGAAATACTTGATTGTAAATATATTAACAGTGGCTAGGATTGTATTTGCCAAAAACTGGAAAAATGAGAAGATACCATCACAGGAGGAAATCGTTAAGAAAATTTTGAAATGTGCTGAAATGAGTAGATTGACGTTTGAAATTAGAGAACAGGAGGATAAACAATTTTATAAAATTTGGGATATTTTTTATCCTTGTAAAACATGAATGAATAAAAGTATAGTCAAATGATTGATTAATAATGATACTAAGGTATTTAGTTTTTGATTGACAATATGAGATTATATGTAATGTGATTGTAATTGAAGACTACGAAATGGAAGCACAAAATAATTTGCAAACCAACCGGCACACTGTATGTACACCTATGGAAGATAGCCTGATGTTTTTATGTTTTGTTTGTTTATGTTTGTTTTTAAAAACCAATAAAATTTATTTTTTTAAAAAAAGATGATTATAGCTCGCCTGCTGAGCGATCAAAATTTGAGGTCATTGCAATTTCCAGGAGAAGCTGTTGGGCAGTCCAACCACGTATGAAGTAGAGTCATCTGATCATTGTTGCTTTCTGAGTTTTTAAAATAATTTTTATTTGATTTTACTGAACCCTGTTCAGATGGTTGTCTCCAGAAGTCATTGAACTGAACCTACTCCCTTGCTGAATTCACAGTGTCTTACGGTTATACATCATTTATGGCATGTGCTATATGTTATCTTGGTATTGGAGATGACTCTTGAGAGCCCCTTGGACTGCAAGGAGATCCAATCAGTCAATCTTAAAGGAACTGAACTGAATTGTCCTTTGGAAGGAGAGATCCTGAAGCTGAAGCTCAAACACTTTTTCTAATGCGAAGAGAAGACTCCTTGGAGAAGACCTTGATGTTGGGAAAGGTGGAATTTTTTGTGAGCTGATTCTAGTTCAATGGGATCGTCAAAATTTAAGCACTTTAATCAGTTTGCTTCACCGCTGATCTGAGAGCTTCACACAGAGATATAATGTAAAATAGGTCAAGATAGATGGAAAGAGAAAAGCAAACTGATTGCTGGTAACTGGTTGTTGATTGAAACCCATTTTTGTTCTAATTGGCTAAAAGCCTGTTTCCTATTTTTGCAGTGAAGTAGTACCCAGTTTATTCCCAATCCTTACACATTTAGAAAATTCCCTGCTGTTCAGAACATATTAATACCTCTTTGTCATCAAGCAGAGAAACATTTCCCAGCTGGAACGCCATTAAAAATACACAGAATGCACACCGAGAGGTTGGCCTGCTGTTCAGAACATGATCTACATGACCAAAATTGTCTAGGGCAGGACAAAGTCAGCAAATGAAAGCAAAGAAGATGGCATTCATTGTCACCTCCTTGTCAAATAAAGCAAAAATTATTTATCATTTATTTCTTAAATTTATCTGGCTGCCCATCGCATACAGAGGATTCTGGGTGGGTAACAATTAAAAACAGAATAGACTCAACCATTTTTTTTTTAAAAAAAGAAGCACCATATAGTAGCGGGCGATAACAGTTGATAAGGCTCCAAACACCCCACACTTAAATTAATCATGAAATGGGCTTGTCCATAACTCCCAAGACCAGACAGTTGGATGGCAAAGCCAGGTTTCCAATGTCTTATGAAAGGTCAAAAGGGGGAGTGGTGCAGTGGCCTAGAGGTGCAGCTCTTGCCTCACAATCAGGAGGCTGTGAGTTCAATCCTAGGTGGAGGCAGATATTTCTCCCTCTTGGCACAATGAGAATATATCTGCTGAACAAAACTCCACATTGGCAATAGGAAGGGCATCTGGACAGTAAACAATCTGCCAGCTCCATCAATCAGGAGGCTGTGAGTTCAATCCTAGGTGGAGGCTGTGAGAATATATCTTGGGTAGACAGCATTGGGGAGAGACCATCCCATAAATAACCTGGTCCCAAGCCATGAAGGATGTTAAAGGTAACCACCAGAATCTTGAAGTGCACCAGAAAATATACTGGGAGCCAATGCAACCCATAAAGCAAAAGATGTCACATGTGCTTGAATGACCAGTACCCCAAATTCCCTGCACCACTATATTTATACAGTAGGTATAATTTCAGAATGTCCTATTATGACAGGCAATGAGACATTGACTTTCTTCTTATTTTGTGTTTCTATTTAAAGGGAACTTGGATCCTGGCAATATTCACCAATTTCTGGCTGAGAATGTATTTCAGGGTTAGCCTATTCCTCAATTTGTAGGATAGATCTACCTATCTGAGACACTGTTTTGCATTTGCCAAATGCTTGGTAGGCTTCCAAAACTATCTCCATCTGAAGCATCTCCCAGAAACTTGGAACATATTCTCACAAAAGCTTCCAAGAAAAGATTTTTTTATCATATGATGCTTCCCAATAACAAAGGCATTAATGTAATGTAATGAACTAGAATTTCCAACCTTGGCATCCTTCATGCTTATAAACTTTGACTCACAATTCTCAACAACAGCCATGATGGGACAATCCTAATCACACTTCTCAGTATTGCTGGCACACAAATCCAACCATGG
The DNA here is from genome assembly GCA_033807585.1 of Hydrophis major. Taxonomy (NCBI): domain Eukaryota; kingdom Metazoa; phylum Chordata; class Lepidosauria; order Squamata; family Elapidae; genus Hydrophis; species Hydrophis major. The sequence goes on from CM066338.1 coordinate 7,659,387, forward strand.
AAAGCTTTGTAGTGCAAGAAAAGAGGCAAGACAGATGAGATGTCTCTGCTTTCCCATTATCATGTTTCCTCCTCTTATTATTTATGAAATCACAGAAATACCATATAATTTGCAACCAACCAACCAACCAATCAGAATAGAGCTAGAAGGGACCTTGGAGGTCTTCTAGTCCAACCTTTTGCTCAAGCAAGACACTCTATACCTCAGACACAAGTGACTGCTCAGTGTTGAAGCACCCACATCTTCTGAAGGCCAGCCGTTTCACTGATTGATTGTCCTCCCTGTTGGAACGTTTCTCCTTAATTCCAGGTTTCTTCTCTCCTAGGTTAGTTCCCATCCCTTGCTTCTTGTCCTGCCTTCAGGGGCTTTGGAGAATAAGTTGATCCCCTCTTCTTTGGGGCAGCCCCTTAGATATTGGAACCCTGCTATCATGTCATCCCTAGTCCTTCTTTTCTCTAGATTAGCCACACCCACTTCCTGCAACCATTCTACATTTGTGTTGAAGTTCAACTTCAGGACTCCAGGAAATGCATTCTGGTAAGGGAGAAGTTCTCATCTGGATGGGCTCCAAAAGCTCAGAAGATTGATCCAGATTGGATCTTGCAACAAGATCCCGGGGCACATATATTTCTGTTCATTAAAGTTGTTGATAATGGGGGTACACATTGCACTCTGTCTTTCCCTACAGTGATATTTTCTCAGTAATAGTTAAAGGAGCCTGCCTGCCTATCGTAACCATGTGAAACTGTCACTGGATGTCGTTACAAGTTCCTTTTTTAATTTGCGTTGGAAGGGATCTTGCCTGCCATCAAGTCCAACCCCATGCTTGGTGCAGAATCCACTAGAACAGTTCTGAGAAATGATGATCTAGTCTCTGAAGATCTCTAACGACCATGAACACAAAAGGTGCAGCTTTTCAGGAAAAATGTCAGAGGTGGGATTCAGCAGGTTCTGACCAGTTTTGGAGAGCTGGTAGTGGAAATTTTGAGAACCGGCTAATGCCACCTCTGACTGGCCCTGCCCCCATCTATTCCCTGCCTCCCATTGAGTCCCAGCTGATTGGCTGGGTCTTCATTGGTTGCCCTGCACAGGAGAACGGAGCTGGAAAGCAGGTTAGTGGGGTGGGGAGGGAAGGGGGATTTTGCAGTATCCTTCCCCTGCCACGCCCACCAAGCCACGCCCACCAAGCCACGCCCACCAAGACATGTTTACAGAACTGGTAGTAAAAAAATTTGAATCCCACCACTGGAGAATGTCATATATGTGTTTGCTTGAGGCTTTCCAGAAATTATTCCAAAGTTGTCATGTTTCATGGGACAGAAGGGGGAAATGACTGAATACATGGGGAATAATTATATTTAAGGGATCCAGCTGATATGGTTAAAGCATTCACAAGCTTGGAAACTGGGTTTTCTAATCCTGGCTTAGATGCCAAATCTAGTTGCCTTAGACACAAAATACACAAAATGCCAGTTTCTCTTTTGTAACCTAAGCAGAAGACAAGGCAAAATCACTTCTGAAAATGTTGCAACAAAACAGCAGAGTCCACAGCCTTTAACTGTAGAAAATTCAGTCCAAATTACAAATCCAAACAAACAAAGCTGCAGTAATGAACTTGATAGGGTAGGAAAAAGACTTTCAGACTTGAAAGCACGGCAACACTCACACAGTTGGGAAGATGCCAGGAACACAGATAAGCCATGACAATACAAGCAAATTCACATTTGCTACCAACAGTTTGCTGTGCACAGCTTCCTTTTTTATACACTGTGTTCCCAGCTGCAGCTAATGAAGGGAATCAGGGCCTTTCCTCCCCCGTAAGCCATGCAACACAGGTTGCTCCCTTCTCCATTCCTCCCTGTGTGCCCTAGGATGAAGAGGGGTGGGCCTGAATTCCCTCTCCCTTGCTCTGAATTCCCTCTCCCTTGCTCTAACTCTTCCCTGCTCTGCCCAATCAAACTTTGCCCTTCCCCAGTTCTTTCCACAGCCAATGGAGCCACACTCCCACTCCCTGTCAGCTGCTCAGCCTCCCCCTCCAAATCTGATTCCAACAGGGGCATGACAGGAGCTCACCCCTTCATGGGGAGCTTGGGTCTCGAACTGCCAATCTTCTGGTCAATATGTCTTAAACGCTAGGCCATCATGGTCCCACATCTATCAAATGAATAAAACAGAGGTCTCTAAACTTGGAAAGTTTAAGAGTTGTGGACTTCAACTCCCAGAATTCTCCAGGCCAACTATGTCCACAAGTCTTAATACTGCCAAGTTTGGGGACCCCTGGAATAAAACATTTGCCTAAAGAGTTCATTTACCAGAAGGGAATCCCGACTCAACTCCAATCTCATTCTCCTTCTGTCCAACCTATCATTAGTGTTGTAGATATTGGGGGAAAATTAGAGCAGTCTCTTCACAAGAGTGAATAGTGTTAATAAAATACAAAGCGTTGAGGATTTATTCCAGACTTCTATTTTGCTTCTTTCTTAGCTGGGAAAATAAACTCCCCCCACCTTTCCTTCACCATTGTTTTACCTTCCTCCTCCACTTCTTTATTTTCTATTAAAGAGTAGGAAAAAAAATACTAAAATCTCTGCTAAGCTCTTACTTTCAAGAGCATTCTGGGGAGGAAGTGAATGCTACCAGATTTATGCATAGTTAGAATCCTTCTCAGTTTCTGGTTTTCCCCAGTTAAGAATGGAAAAAGAATGCCTAAAACTTTTTTTTTAATTCTGCTGCTATAAAAGGCCTCTTAAAGCCAGGCTGGACATTTTCACAGTTTTAATTTGAAATATATTCAAGAGGAAGGGGAAAGGAAAGGAAGATAAAAGGGGAAAGAAAAGAAAAGAAAAGAAAAGAAAAGAAAAGAAAAGAAAAGAAAAGAAAAGAAAAGAAAAGAAAAGGAAGATTAAAAGGAGGAGGAAGGGAAGGGAAATCCACTGATTAAGTTGTATGATCGAAATTTGTGCTTCAATATTATACATTTCCTTTTGGCGTTATTTAATTTACTAAAATCAGAGGGATAAAAGGATGTCAAAAAGAAAAAAATAGCAGGAAAAAGGAAAACAAAAACAAATATGCAAACAAACATAGTATAGATGGAAGACAACTCTCTCTTTTTTAAATACATCAAAGGAATACATTTTCCACTCTTGTTGGGTTTGCTTCATTAAGAAAAACCCCAAAGACTCCTATCCTTACTTTTCACAGGTAACTTTTTATTTCTTCTCTTCCTCTTGACTGTTCCTTTCCTATTCAGCAATGACTTCTTTTTTTTTGCTAGAAACCAAAGTACTGTAAGGGCAACATCCCTTGGCTAAAGTATTTCATATTAGCAACACAAGCTGTTTTTCCCCTTCAACCTCCTGATTACCACAATGAATTACAGGGTAGGCCAATGCCAAGTTTTAATATTTTAAAAGAACAATGCTGACTTATTGTTTAGAGGAGTAGTGTAAAATCCTGCTCTTATTTGGTGCTATGAACACCACAGAACTTATGCTTCAGAGGCAGATACTGGTCTCAAAATCCACCCTGTTTGAACCAAAAATGCTTTTTCAAGAGGCAACTGTAATTTCTGGTTTTAATTTATTTATTTGATTTGTCAATCGCTTACAAGATAATATATATAAGTATAAACATGGGTAAGAATACAGAAAATAGGTATGAATAAATGGGGACAATAGGACAGGGACGGTATGCACAATGGTGCACTTATGCATGCCCCTTACAGACCTCTAAGGAATGGGGTGAGGTCAATAGTGGATAGTCTGAGGTTAAAGGAATGGGGGTTTGAGGCTCTAACAATAGAGTCAGGTAGTGCATTCCAGGCATTGACCACTCTGTTGCTGAAGTCATACTTTCTTCAATCAAGTTTGGAGCGGTTTACATTGAGTTTGTATCTGTTGTGTGCTCTTGTATTGTTGCAGTTGGAGCTGAAGTAGTCATTGACTGATAATTTTGTGTGCTATGCTTAAGTCCAACTGTAGGCGGCATAGTTCAAATTTGTCCAAGCCCAAAATCTCAAGCCTGGTGATATAGGGTATTCTGTTGTGAGCAGAGGAGTGTAGTACTCTTTTTGTGAAATACTTCTGGACTCACTTGATAGTATTAATGTCTGATATGCAATGCAGATTCCAGACTGATGAGCTGTATTCGAGTATTGGTCTGGCAAATGTTTCGTATGCTCTAGTTAGCAATTCGATATTTCTGGAGGAGAAGCTTCATAAGATTAGATTTACAACTCTTAATGCTTTTTTGGCAATGCTGTTACAGTGAGCCCTGGTGCTTAGGTCATTTGATATGAGAACTCCAAGGTCCTTGACAGAGTTTGGATCATCAACGAGGTCTTCTTTGAAGATGTTTCACTTCTCACCCAAGAAGCGTCTTCAGCTTTGACTCAATGGTGGGGAATGGAAGGATTTATGCTCCTTGCAGATAGCTGGTCATTTGCATCCTTTTGGAGAGTAATTGAGGCTGCGTGGTGGTTTATCTGTGTCATCAGGGTCAAATACTGTTCTTTTAACAGTTTCAAGAAGGTTCCACACCCATTTGTACCACCCATCTGACTCTGACGACACAGATAAACCTCCAAGTGGCCTCAAAGACCCTGTACAAGGATGCAAATGACCAGCTGTCTGCAAGGAATATAAATCCTTCCATTTCCCACCATCCAGTCAGAGCTGAAGAAACTTCTTGGATGAGAAGTTAAACATCTTTAAAAAAAAGGATCACTGGTTTGAAAGGAATCAAAAAGGCCATCTATGTCCAAACTAAACAGCCCTCTCTCAACAGATGGGAATGGATATGACATCATCTATTTCCAGTCTACAACACAGTCCCTTCAGCATTTCCAAGAAGGCTCCATACCCATTTGTGCTATTCAGGTGACCCTGATGAAACAGATAAACCTCAAGGTGTCCTCAGCAACTCACGAAAAGGATGCAAATGACCAGCTGTCTGCAAGGAATATAAATCCTTCCATTCCCCACTATCCTGTCAAATCTGAAGAAGGTTCTTGGATGAGAAGCATCTTCAAAGAAAAACCAGAAAGTCCAGGTGCCACTTGAAAAAAGCACATTTGGGACAACCATGACCTTGATGACTGAGAATCTCCATAATAAAATGTCTTCTCAGCCATCTCCTTATTCTGAGGTAACATAAGACTCAGTAAGCAAACAAGAATCTCCCATGATAAAGGTACCACAAGCCTAGATCTTCTCTGATCATGCTTCATTATTCAAAGGCCCTCAGATACTTTTTTTAAGGCCCAGTGTAATTACAGAGATCCTGTTGCTCAGAAGAAACCAACTCTGAAACTTAATGCTTTCAAAAGGAACATTGATGTCTCAGCAGGAACTCAGTCTCTGGTTCTCCCAATACTAATGAGAATAACCCCAGTGGGACTTCTTCAAAGAGGTCTGTTTTATCTTTTGAAGGATGCTCGTGAACAACTCCTAGCTGGAGTCCATCAAGGTGTGTGCTGCTTTTCTCTTGAGGAGAACATGTTCCACAGAACAGCAGGAGAGGCCATGGGAAGGAGCTGGGCAAAACCAGAGCCAGACAAAACATTTTGGTTTCATTTTTATGTATAGAATATGAATGCAATTAAAACAGAGTGCTTTATGGATTCCTTATAAAACAATATCCCGCTTAAGGAACTACATACTCTGAAAAATAATCAAATGGTAGACAATAGCCTAATCAAGAAATTACACCCAAAAACCACTGCATATAAATGGAGAGCCAACCCTGCCGCCTTCTAGCACTGATGATGTCACTTAGTTGGGTAATGAAATGTCTGCAGGAAAACAACCAAACTCAAGGAGCACCAAGGACTGTGGAGTTTTAAAGAATTATAAGAGTTATAAAGAATTATAACTTGTCAGCCTCTTGGGGATAGCAACAAACAACAGAGTTGGAAGGGAGCTTGGGGGCCTTCTAGTTCAACCTTCTAGCTCAAGCAGGAAACTCTATGCCATTCCAGAAAAAATGGCTGTCCAATCTCTTCTTAAAGACCTCCAGTGATGAAGCACCCATAACTTCTGAAGAGAAGCCATTCCACTGATAATTGTTCTCACTGTCAGGAAATTTCTCCCTATTTCTAGGTTGCTTCTCTCCTTGATTAGTCTCCATCCATTGCTTCTTGCCCTGCCTTCAGCTGTTTTACAGGATAAGTTGGCCCCCTCTTCCTTGTGGCAACTCCTTAGATATTGGGACACTGCTATCATGTCACCCCTAGTTTCTTTTCATTAAACTAGACCTTACTCTAAGGTGAAAGCACCCCTGTGGCAGAGAGTCCAAAAATCAAGAGGGGGACTTTTTATTTTATTTTTATTTATTTATATATTTTGCTCATGAAGCACATATACTGTTATGTATATGTATATGGCAGCTTGGTGCTTATTTGTTTTTTGTTTTTTTTGTTTTGTTTTTATCAAGTTGTGCTTTCAGATTCTAGCTGATTTTAGGGCTTATCTTCCAGATTGTCCAACTTCTTGTGGTTCTAAATTTCTCACTGGTTGATTTTTAAAAAAGCAAAGTCACAGTTTCTGAGGCTCTGGAGAGAAAGGAGATGGTGAAGAGGCACTATTTTTTTTCAACAATGTTATTGAAGATCACATTATACAAATCAAATTAGTACAACTGCATAACACAGAAATACATTCAAAATGAAAGAATTTTTAAAGCAGAGGAAAAAATCTCTGCATGCTTCAAATTCTTTAATTTTTTAAAATATATTTCTATATTATGCAGTTGTATTAGTTTTATTTCTAGACAAATAGACAATCTTTCGCAAGCTCAAACTCAAAACTGACTTGCTAACTATTGTTAAGCATTTCTACATCTCTGCAACCGTCTTTTCTTTATAGATAACATTCAACTGCTAAATAGCTCAGTTGGTTTGAGGGGGTCAACACAAGTTCTTTTTGGTATGGAGTATGATATTGATCAAAAGCTTTTAGCGTCATGCCAGGAACTTTTAAAAGGAAGCACGCTATCAAAGAACTCTTGGGTTTGCAGAAAAAAGAAAAAGGGAATCAGAAAAAAGAATCGATTGTTGACATCTTTGTGTCCCACTAAGTCAAATTCACCAATTCTGCATGGAGGCCCTTCAAGGACTTAGTCTGCCTGGGTTGTCATCTGGTGAGGACTTCCAAAACAGGTGGCTTTTTCCAATTTATTGTAAAAACACAATGAACAACAATATGGGAAATTTCGAATTAAACTAACAACTACAATATAGAAAATACCAGGGGAGGTGGGGTGTAATTATTTCTTCTCCTTTCAGCTCCATTTTGTATGGAAGAAAATCCCTGGAAAACCAACCCCTTCTTCCCAAAATATAGGATGCTGGTTGAATTATGGATTGTTATCCTGTTGTTGAACATGATGGCAGTCTTCCAATATCCCAGGGACTGCTACAAAGAAGAAGAGGTCAACCTATTCTCCAAAACACCTGAAGGCAGAACAAGAAGCAGTGGATGGAAATTAATCAAGGAGAGAAACAACCTAGAACCTAGGTTGAAATTTCCTGACAGTAGAACAATCAACCAGTGGAAGAGCTTGGCTTCAGTAGTTGTGGGTATTCCATCACTGGAGATTTTTAAGAAGAGATTGGACAACCATTTGTCTGAAGTGGTATAGGATTTCTTGGGTTGGATTAGAAAACCCCCAAGGTCCCATCCAACACTCTGATTCAGTGTTCTGAATTTTTAACCCTCCACACTGCAATTCTGCTCAGAATGTTTGAATAGTGAATTAGCTAGTTTGGTTTCCCAAGCAGAGAAAAACAGATATGAGAAATTCTGTGGACTATGTATCGTCTGCATCCTGTGTTTGACGATTAAATCCCAGTCCTCACATGATATAAAAGCAACTTGATATAGATTTCCGTTCCATTCACACCTTTTCATAACGGAGGGAGGGAGACCATGTAACTGAAACCATGCAATTGAAACATTTCTTTGTTTACATGCATGATACATGCAAGACATGTAAAAAGGGATGGTGATACAATTGTGTCACGAGGGCCATTGCTGGCATTTTTTGTTCCTCAATACCCCTGTTCACAAACAATGTGGAAGTGCAGATTTAAAATATTTTAGTAATTTGGTTGCAGTATAGGCCAAACTAACTGCTTTAATTATAGAGAAGAATACATTTAATTTTGTGCTTGAGGTAGGGGGAAAAATGAGGCTTTGATTTTGGAATGTACCCGTTAGACAAGATTTCTTTGAGATAGAAATGACTAATATATTCTGAACGTGCAAAGGAAAGAGTTGAGGCTGTAATGTTATTACGTTCATTCTACTGCTTCAACTTGGGAAGTTCAGACTGTCCCAGGCGCTGTTCATATAATTCTAAAGAGGAATGATTGAGACTGTCATTTGTATTTCTACTGTATAACTGTTTAGTTTGGTACAGCAACCAAACAGGACAGATGCAGACTTCACGGGATAGTTAGAAAAAAACAATTGCAACCAGCCTGCCTTCTATTGAGGACCTGTATACTGCATGAGTTAGAAACAGAGCTGAGAAAATATCTATAGACCCCTCACACCCTGGACATAAATTGTTTCAACTCCTCTCCTCGGGATGATGCTGTAGGGCATTGCATGCCAAACAACTAGACACAGTTTTTCCCCTCATGCCATCACTTTACTGAACAATGAATTCCTCCAGCAATGTCTTATGTCTATAAGGATATTTACTCATGTAGTAGGGCCGTGCCACTGTTATCTTTCTCAACTTTTCTACTACTTTCACCTATGGGTATTTTATGATTATATTACTTTGTTGTTTGTATGATACTGAGAGCTTATGCACCAGAGACAAATTCCTTGTGCATCCAATCACACTTAGCCAATAAAGAATATTCTATTCTATTCTATTCTATTCTATTCTATTCTATTCTATTCTATTCTATTCTATTCCATCCCATCCCATCCCATCCCATATTCTATTCCATTCCATTCCATTCTACAGTACTAACCCTAACCCTTAACTTTCTTTCCTCTTTAGTTTATACTTCTCACTATTTTTAATTTCATTTGTATTTTATACCCTAGTAAGTTTGATAAAATTGCATTATAAAATTTTTAAAAACTTTTTGTGACGATAAACAACACATTTCTTCTGTGTGATGTCTTAATATAAAATATCAGGTACAGATTCTCTCCTGTCTGTGATGAAAAATTATGCAACATTCCAGACATGGACAAAGCTTCTACAAACACTTCTATTCTTAGAAATGGGATAAAATTCATTCATTTGCAATGATTCTTCTAATTTCTTATTTTTGAACCAGTCCATGAATAAATTACAGCACCTACATTCATGTATGAATTTCAAATTTATACTTCTTCATTTTGTAAAATGGTTTGCTGTTTGTTTGTTTTTTAAAATATGTATTGGGGAAAATGTTTCATCAAAATGTATATATTTATGAAAGTAATGCGAAAATGCACTATACAGAGGGAATAGCTTGTGAAAATTGAGTACAGATAGTCCTCAACTTATAACAGTATATTTAGTTACCATTCAAAGTTACAACGGCACTGAAAAAAGTGACTTATGGCCATTTCTCACACTTATGACTGCTACAGCATCCCTACAGTCATGTGAATAAAATTCAGACGCTTGCCAACTGACTCCTATTTATGACGTCTGCAGTATCCTGGGGTCATATAATCCCCTTTTATGATGTTCTGACAAGCAAAGTCAATGGGGAACCAAATTCACTTATCAGATGATATAAGAGCCGTGGTGGCGCAGTGGTTAGAATGCAGTACTGCAGACTACTTCTGCTGAATTGCTGGCTGTCTGCAATTTGGCAGTTCGAACCTCACCAGGCTCAAGGTTGACTCAGTGTAAAGCACTGCAAAGCGGTATATAAGTGTAAGTGCTAGTGCTACTGCCGTTCCTTCTATCCATCCATCCATCTACTCATGATGGTTAGAAGGCAGTATTGCAGGTTAATTCTGCCAACTGCCAGCAGTTCGATCCTGACCGGCTCAAGGTTGACTCAGCCTTCCATCCTTCCCAGGTGGGTAAAATGAGGACTCAGATTGTTTGGAGGCAATATGTAAACCATCTAGAGAGGGCTGTAAAAGCACCGTGAAGCAATATATAAGTCTAAGTGCTATTGCTATTGCTACTAGTTTAATTAGATGGTTTGTTGATTCGAATTTGAAAGAAAGGGGAAATTGAAAAAAATTGTGTGTGTGTGTGTGTGTGTATTTCATATATGTGTGTGTGTGTATCTCTCTCTCTCTCTCTCTCTCTCTCTCTATCTATCTATCTATCTATCTATCTATCACCTTCTTGATTAATTTGTTCAAATCTCTTCGGAAGAACATATATTCCAGATCTTAACCCTATTTGATACAGAGAAGAAAATCTGCTTCTAACTAAGGAAGAGCAAGTTGATTCTTTTCTTTGTTAATTTCTCTGTTTTTCTTATAATCTTTTTTATTTGCTATTTTCTGTTTTTCTATAGCTTTTAATTCTGTAAAAAAATCATACAAAGACAGTAAGTGACTTGATCAATTGGAACAATAGCCAAATGCTATTTCTTTTGACCATGTCATCTGTATACATAAAAAAAAAAAATGAGTTTATTATCGAAAATATTTTCAGGGGATAAAAAACCTCATTGAGGCTTGTGACTACATCATTGATTTTTTTTATAAAAAATTTAAATTAAAAAAGTGGGCAAACTGCATCTTTGCTTAACTCCATTTGTGGGGGAAATATAATATAAAATATTGGCGGCTGCTGAAAATGTAATGTGGTATTTGAATATAAAACCTTTAGGAATATTAGTAGGCATAATTTGATGAAACTGAACATTTATCCCAAATATAACTATGTAGAGAAAAAGAAAAAGAAGCTTGAAAAATCAATAAAAGCAGCATAAAATTTCTGCTTTGGCTGTTTAACACCCTTTTCTATTGAATTATATAAGAGCAAACACTTGGTCTATTCATCCTGGAATAATCAGGATGAAACTTTGCTTGTTCTTCTTCTATGAAGTTCTTTGCCATAGTCCAATTCTCTAATTTAATCAGAAGGTATTTGATGAATAGTTTCCCACTAATTATATCCAACTGATAGGCTTAGAGCTGGAAGGTATATTTCTACCATCACACACATTCCAAAGAAGGAAATAACAATATTGATATTCTGATCTTCTAAAATACTATGGATGCAAAGTAGATTGAATAAAGTAATTAGAATGCAAATCTTTTTAACCCTACCTGAATAAAAACCTTGAAACTCATCATATGTGACTCTAGAACAGGGGTCTTCAAACTTGACAGCTTGAAGACTTGTGGACTTCAACTCCCAGAATTCCTCCTCCAGTCATGTTAGCTCAGGAATTCTGGGAGTTGAAGTCCACAAGTCTTAAACTTGCCAAGTTTGAAGACCCTTGCTCTAGAACATATGTAGGACATAGAATAATGGGATTGGAAGGGATCTTGGAGGTCTTCTAGTCCAATCCCATGCTCAAGCAGGAGACTCTATCCCATTCCAGACAAATGGTTGTCCAATCTCCTTAAAAACCTCCAGTGGTAGAGCACCCACAACTTCTGGAAGCAAGCTGTTCCATTGAATAATTGTTCTCCCTCTCAGAAAATTTCTCCATATTTCTAGGTTGGGTTTCTCCTTGATGAGTTTCCATCCATTGCTTCTTGTCCTGATCTTGGGTGCTTCAGAAAATAGGTTGACTCTGTGACGGCCTCTTGTATATTGCAACTAATAGTTGTTTCATTGATTTATTGTCACAGAATCCGGGGGTAGGGGTAGGGGTAGGGATAGAATAGAATAGAATAGAATTTAGAGTAGAAATTAGAATAGAATAGAATAGATATTAGAATAGAAATTAAATAGAATAGAATAGGAATTAGAATAGAATAGAATAGAAATTAAAATAGAATAGAAATTAAAATAGAGTAGAAATTAGAGTAGAGTAGAATAGAAATTAAAATAGAATAGAAATTAAAATAGAATAGAAATTAGAGTAGAGTAGAATAGAATAGAATTTAGAGTAGAAATTAGAATAGAATAGATATTAGAATAGAAATTAAAATAGAATAGAATAGGAATTAAAACAGAATAGAAATTAAAATAGAATAGAAATTAAAATAGAATAGAAATTAGAGTAGAGTAGAATAGAAATTAAAATTGAATAGAAATTAAAATAGAATAGAAATTAGAGTAGAGTAGAGTAGAATAGAATAGAATAGAATAGAATAGAATAGAATAGAATAGAATAGAATAGAATAGAATAGAATAACAGTTGGAAGGGACCTTGGAGGTCTTCTAGTCCAACCCCCTGCCTAGGCAGGAAGACCTACACCACTTCAGACAAATGGTTATCCAACATCTTTTTAAAAACTTCCAGTGCTGGAACATTCGCAACTTCTAGAGGCAAATTATTCCACTGATTAATTGTTCTAATTGTCAGCAATTTCTCCTAATTTCCAGGTTGCTTCTCTCCTTGATTTGTTTCCACCTATTGCTTCTTATCCTGCCCTCAGGTCCTTTGGAGAATAGCTTGACTCCCTCTTTGGGGCAGCCCTTGAATGCCAACACCTCATTTGCAGAATACAACTCACTGGTCTGTTCTTTATAAAAATCACTTTCTTGTTGACCTCAGCCAAAAGAAAAGAACAGGGCTGGCTTCAAATCATTTTGTCTGATCTGCAGCCAAATGCCAAAGGAGAATTTTTCCATGCTGAAATTAAGTTCATAAAATAGTATGCACAATGCTTGTCATTATTTTAATCTCTTTTTTTTAAAAAAAAAACTCTTGGTATACTTGCTATCATATACTTTATTGTCTTCACCATTGAATGTTTTTGACTTTAGTACTTTATCATTTTAATGCATAATGCCATAAATGCTCTAAAGATAAAATCATACTTTTGTTAATTTGTTCAACAGAATGAATTACTAGAATGTGAATTTTGGATGCAAAGGCCCATAAACTTTGGATAATGAAATGGATTTGGAGCTCTGAGCTGGAATGCAAGTGGATGTGAATTTTAATATAATATTATGGAACAGAGGGGAAGAATTATCATCTGAGGGCAGGACAAGAAGCAATGGATGGAAACTAATCAAGGAGAGATCAAGACTAGATCTTCTAAGGAGAAAAAGTGAGAACAATTAATCAGTGGAATGACTTGCCTTCAGTTGTTGTGGGTGCTCAACACTGTAAAAACAGAAAAAAGAATTGTTTTAATAATGATCCAGAAACCTGAAGAGAGACAGAGTTTTCTTAAAATTTGTACCTGGGGCTTGAATTAAAAAATCCTCATAGAGTTTTAAATCAAATGACTGCCCTTGGCCTCATCTTCATTCTTTGACAATAAGTTTTCTTTCTTTGCAAACACTAAATTCAAAAGAGTAAATTCCCATTGGGCACGATGCACAGTTCATTCCATTCCCACGACTGTATCGGATCAGGTTGTCAACACCTTGCAATCTTTAATTCACCAACCCCTTGGCAAGTTTGGGTGTTCTTGCCACAGATGGAGGCACCTGCTCCATGCAAAAGCCTTGCCTTCTTCTCATCTCAAGAACACATCCACATGAGGGGAAAGAGGTAAAGGGATAAACCCTGTTCTGAATACTGCAAGACAAGGATGGAGGGACTAAAGAAAGGGGAGTGCAAAGAGAAAACCATTTCTTTCCTAGTTAGAAGCATGAATGCTTCTAATTTTAGAAGGCAGCCAGGTTTAATATTTATAACACACACTTTCAATCAGCTGCTTCATTTCCGCTTTCAGGCAACAGGTTGTGTGTCCCTAATGAAGCTTTGTGCAAGCAGAATGTAAAGTTGGCTAGCAAGAAAAAGGAATCAGATTCAATAGAGTGATATTTATTTATTTAGTTATTTAAGGATTTGTATGGCTTCCCATTGTAAGTGACTCTGAGCAGCTCACAACACGTGACTTGGGCCACAGTGCATCAATTGAACAATGTGTTTTGTAAGATTGGACTCTTATCTTTGGTATTGTTCATTTTACTTCCAGATTAAAAACGTTGGGCCTTCAACAGCCTGACTAATGACTTCTTGTGGAAAGAATTTGGTTATTAAAAGCTTAGAAGAAGGGGAGGTCAACCTATTTTCCAAAGCACCCGAGGGCAGGATAAGAAGCAACAAATGGAAACTTATCAAAGAGAGATCCAATCTAGAACAAAGGAGAAATTTCCTGAAAAATGAGAACAATGATTGGAACAACTTGCCTCTAGGAATTATGGCTGCTCCAACACTGGAGTTTTTAACGAAGAGATTGGATAGCCATTTGTCTGGAGTAGAGCTTCCTGATTGAAAAGGGGCTGGTGTGGGGGTTGGACTAACAAATAGCAAATGTTTCACTTAGCAACAGAACTTTGCAGCTCAATTAACTTTCAAGGAATCTAAAGGAGTGAGAATATTTCCTGTGCATGGTTAGTGTGAGATTCCCCCCCTCCGCCTTTGGGATGCTATGACTTTGGTTTTGGGAGGGGAGGATATCAATTCGAGGACTACCTGTGCAGCTGAATAGCTTTTAACCCGACACAGTTTAATTGGGAATTGATTTGGATGGAATCAAATGGACAGAATGGATGAAAACCAATCATCCTGGGATTAAGGAGAAACTTCCTAACAGTGAAGACAATTAACCAATGGAACCGCTTGTCTTTGGAAATCATGGACGCTCCATCACTGGAGGTTTCAAAAAAGAGATGGGATAGTCACTTGTCTGAAAAGGTATAGGATTGCCTGCTTCAGCAGGGGGCTGGATTAAAAGACCTCCAAGGTAGAGGTAGTGTTATGCAGGTTCTGACCAGTTCTGGAGAGCCGGTAATGGAAATTTTGAGTAGTTCTGAGAACCGGCAAATCCCACCTCTGACTGGCCCCGCCAACCCCATCTCTTCTCTGCCTCCCATCGAGTCCCAACTGATTGGCTGAGTCTCCTTTGGTTGCCCTGCACAGGAAAACGGAGCTGGAAAGCAGGTTAGTGGGGTGGGGAGGGAATGGGGATTTTTAAATATATAACCTTCCCCTGCCATACCCACCAAGCCACACTCCCAGAACCGGTAGTAAAAAAAAATTGAATCCCACCACTGTTCCAAGGTCCATTCCAGCTGTATTCTGATTCTGAGATGAACTATCTAATTTGCAAAAAAAAAAAAAAAGATCAGAAATGATAGAGACAAAAAATGAACCAAGACCAAGATGAATGTTCAATAAATCAACATTTTTTTTACCATATAAGTGAACGTTTCCTTGTGAGGTGTCCCATAAATCCCTCACTCAATGTTTACCTTTTTTGAACCTGTTTTTGTTTTTTTTTGAAGTATGTCAATGCAACCAGATGCCCAATGCTGTATTGGCATTCATTAACTTTCTCTAAATTGGATTTTTTTTTGGAAATAACGCTCTTTCACGTTGCCAAAAGGATATGGCAATGTGACAGTGTTGCTGAGAGCAAATAAATCTCTTCCAGAACAAACATTTAGTCCCCATTCTGAATTAGTTTTGCTGGCTTTCATGAGATCATTGTGCAGGCAAATTGCCGGACAATTTACTTAATTCCAGAAGAAAAGAAAAGAAAAGAAAAGAAAAGAAAAGAAAAGAAAAGAAAAGAAAAGAAAAGAAAAGAAAAGAAAAGAAAAGAAAAGAAAAGAAAAGAAAAGAAAAGAAATAGGGAATGTGATTCTGGAAACTTTATTTAAATTGTTCTTGACAATCAGCAGTGGGTTGCACTTAAAAATATAAACATCAGATCCCATTAGCACTAAGAGCTCTTTTCTGTACACCACCTAACTCAAAGACTATTTAAATAAGGTTTCAATGAAATCAACTTCGAGCAATTCACAAGTTAAAGCTTAAATTCACATGGTTGGGATTCATCCCACTGCTGTGTTTTATAAGAGAAAACATCAGTTGGTTAGGACAAGTGAAATAAGACAGAATCATTGTTTCTGTCATTTTCTTCCTGAGGATATATAAAAAAAAACAATAAATTCCATAGCTCAGCCATAAAGAAATATCCAGAGCAATGTTTTTCAACCTTGGCATTTGTTGAGATGGGCAGCTAGAAAAAAAATCAAATCGATGGATGGATAGATGGATAAACAAACAAACAAATAAATATCATCAAATAAATATATGTGTAGAATTCAACTCCCAGAATTCCCCAACCAGCAGACTGGCTGGGGAATTCTGGGAGTTGAAGTCCACAAAACTTCAAACCACCAAGGTTGAGAAATACTGATTTAGGGTGCTACAGAATATTAATAAACCCATACAATACAAAGACAAAATATGAGCTCTGGGAACCAAGGGCTATTGAACAATAACTCTCTGGAAAGAAACCAGGATTGTGAAATGATGGTTTAAGATAATACTTTAACTTTCAAGGTTCAGGAATGGAATCTAAAGGAGTGAGAATATTTCCTCTGCACAGTTAGTGTGAGATTTTTTTTCCCCCTTTGGGATGCTATTACTTTGGTTTTGGGAGGGGAGGATATCAATTCTATTTGTGGTCCCAGAGCCATCATGGTCTTTGTAGTCCTTCTGTCATTATCTCAGCTACCCCGAGTAGATGGAAACTGAACAAGGAGAGATTTAACATGAAAATGAGGAGCAACTTTCTGACAGTGGGAACAATCAACCAATAGAACAGTTTGTCCTCGGAGGTTGTGGGAGTGCCATCACTTGAGACTTTCAAGAAGAGATTGGACTCCTATCTGTCAGAAATGGTATAGAGTCTCCTGCTTGGGCAAGGAGTTGGACTCGATGACCTACAAGGTCCCTTCCAACTCTGAGTATCTGTTATCTGTTATCCGTTATCTTTATCTGTTATCCTGACCAAGCATCTGTTTACTGCTCAACCTAATCAAATACTTCACTCAAATCTCAAATCTCTTCTTAAAAACTTCCAGTGTTGGCTCATTCACTCTGGAAGTTTTTCAAAAGAGATTGGGCAACTATTTGAAATGGTACAGGGCTTCCCACCTAAGTAGGAGGTTGGACTAGAAGACCTCCAAGTTCCCTTCCAACTCTGCTATTCTATTATCCAATCTCATGGATAATCTAATTTACAGAACTCTGTATAAAGAGTTATTACATCCTCTGGGAGCTACAGGTAGACCTTGACTTACAACCATTTGTTTAACAATTGTTCAAAGTTACAACACTGAAAAAGGCCAATCCTCACACTTACAATCATTGCAATATGTACTGTGGACAATATTTGAATTTAAAAACAAACAAACTAGGGGAGAAGTGTTTGTGTGTGAGAGAGAGGGGGGGGAGAGGGAGAGAGAGAGAGAGAGAGATTGAGAGAGAGAGAGAGAGAGAAACTGGTTAAATACTTTTGGACGTGTGGAGATACCTGTGTTTTGTTTAAGGAATAATTTTTCAAGCTTTGCTATTTTATATTTGATATACTTATCATTGTCCATTGCATTATCCACATTTGTGCATTTGCTATTTAATTTGACATAATGAAAGAGACTCCTTTTTTAAAATGAAAAGTTTGTTGTCCTTTATTTAAACACCCAGTATGAAGAACTGCTATATTTTGCAGCTAAGACTTTTCTGAAAACAGACTGCATTCCCACTTCAAAAGCCTTCTAGAGTGGCTGAAAAAGCATCCGGAAAGGAAATAAAACATCTGAAAAGTATTTGTTATGTAATTCAATCTTCTTATTTTCTACTAAGCTCAAAGAAACATACATGGCAATTTTCTGGGCTGCCTTACATGCAACGCTTTCCAAATGCATATTGAAATTAGAGACTATTTGGTCTAAATCTCTTAAAATATATTGTAAAGCTTGCTAACAAAGTGTCTGATCTCTACAGATTGAGAAATAAATGCAAAATTATGCTCAAATTTAAAGCCAATACATGCTCACCAAGCTAATCTCTCCTTTATCAAAAAGGGGGGGGGGGGAAATCATTATTATAAAATATTGGCGTAAAAGACAGATGGTTCTTAGGAACAGCAGATTTTTCTTAAAATATTTCTTATCTCCCTCACTTGCTCCTCCACTGTTCTATGATTAAAAGATTTGTAATTAATGCAGATAGTAATTATTTTCATGCTCTTTATCGTTTCTTTGCACAGCTTTTGTTATTATAGAATTGCCCTGTTTTGAATTTTAAAGCAGAAAAAGTATTCCAAATAATATAAAGTTTCTGCTTTTACATAAATGCCACCAGCAGAATTTTTTTTTTACAAAACTGGAATTAAACTGGAACAGAATTAACCGGTAGCAAGAAATCCTATAATTATTAAACAATGGAAATGCCTGAGACCGTTGAGTTGCAAAAAGATTTAGGTACCAAATTCCATAGCCCTAAAGATTTCTTAGTTTCTATGCTATGTTCTTAGAATATTTTTCTGTGACTGGTAGGACTGTGCTGTTTCCTGATCTGTTCGAATATTATTATTAGCAGCACAAATTAAAATATAATCTTTGCAGCAGATGTCTGTCTTCTGTTTTTCTTTCTCGATATTTAGTAATATTTCTATCATTTGTTCTTCTGTCCTGATATTTTTTGTGAACCAAAACAAATTCAGCAATTATTTTCCTTCTTTTTCATAACATTCAGCTTGTACACATACTGAATAAATATCTAAAATCAGTCTTCTTCTTCTCCTCCTCCTCCTCCTCCTCCTCCTCCTCCTCCTCCTCCTCCTCCTCCTCCTCCTCCTCCTCCTCCTCCTCCTCTTCTTCTTCTTCTTCTTCTTCTTCTTCTTCTTCTTCTTCTTCTTCTTCTTCTTCTTCTTCTTCTTCTTCTTCTTCTTCTTCTTCTTCTCCTTCTCCTTCTCCTTCTCCCTCCCCCTCCTTCAACTTCAACTTTTTCTTCAACTCCTCCTCCTCCCTTTTCTTTAAGAGAAGCCTTATTAATGTTCTTGCTGCAAAAGGCACATTTGGTACAACTGATTCAGAGACACTAATCAGGAATATCCTGTCTATAAAGAGGCAGGGGATTTTAAGTATTAAAGCATGGGTTGCAATGTTGCAACACAGATTCTGCCTCTACATACTTGCATACCATACTGTACTGTGTGTGACTCACTACTCGTTTTTCTTTTTCTTTTTTGCCATCAGCAAGCTAGGAAGAGATGCCTATGGCTCAGTAAGGACATGCACCTCACCCTCTAAGTTTAATTCTTATCCAGTACGCCAAACTAGCTCTCACAAGAACCGAAGGAAATTAACATCAGATAGTTTTCCTAGTTGGTTTATTTAAACTCTCCACTGGACCATCAAAATCATGACTATTCTTGTAGAATATTGGCATTGCTTGTTTGTTTAATTTATTATCCTCATTTCCAGTAACAGTGAACTCTAACAAATGAATGCCAAGCCTGCTGGAAGTGAATTCAAATTATCTACATGTTTGCCAAGCTCACAGATATGCAGAAGTTTTAAAAATATTCAAAGAAAGACACCAACCGTCATTAATTCCTAGTTGCAACTTTATCAGGATGCTTTAAGCTATTCTGATTTTATAAAAATCCTGCATCTTCTGGCTGATGCCTCAACTTTTCCCCCCTTCTCTCTCTCTCTCTCTCTCTCTCTCTCTCTCTCTCTCTCTCTCTCTCTCCATCTTTTTAACTTTCATGCTGTGCTTTTGTGCTTTGTCTTCTATAAAATCAATCTCTGAGAGTTATGTTATTTTTACCCCAGCACACAGAATATTTTAGCCCAAAAGCAGTTTAGAAAAAAAGGTTCAAATCAATCAATCAATCAGATAATGAAAAGAAACCAAGATGATCTGGGGGAACACTTAAAAGGTTTGCCCATTAGGAGGAATGTCTGTGTAAAATACAGCAAAAAATCTGACTGACTGAAGAGACTTACAACACTAAGCAGCTAGCATGACAGGAGTATCAGATCAATGAATTCCCTTCTCTGCAAGTTTACTTTCTTCCCAGAGAGAATACAGGTGGTCCTTGACTTAACAACTATTAATTAAGTGACTGTTCAACATTACAACAGCACTAAAGAAAGTGTCCTTGGAGTTACCACCATCTCAGCAAACCATGGTCACCAGTGGTAGGATTCAATTTTTTTTACTACTGGTTCTGTGCGTATGGCTTGGTGGACCTGGCATGGCTTGGTGGGCCTGGCAGGGGAAGGATACTGCAAAATCCCCATTCCCTCCCCACCCCACTAACCTGCTTTCCAGCTCCGTTCTCCTGTGCAGGGCAACCAAAGAAGACCCAACCAATCAGCTGGGACTCGGTGGGAGGCAGAGAATAGATGGAGGTGAGCCAGTGGGATTGGCCAGTGGGATTGGCCAGTTCTTTGAAGTACTCAAAATTTCTGCTTCTGGTTCTCCAGAACTGGTCAGAACCTGCTGAATACCATCTCTGATGGCCACATGATTAAGATGTAGGTGCTTGGCAACCACATATATTTTTGACGTTTGCAGGAACTGGGCTTATACAATGAATGGTTGCAGGAACTGGGCATGGCTAGTCTAGTGAAGAGAAGGACCAGAACAGACAGGGTAGCAGCCTTCCAATATTTGAGGGGCTGCCACAGAGAAGACGGGGTCAAGCTATTCTTCAAGGCCAGACAAGGAATAATGGATGGAAACGGAACAAGGAGAGATACAACCTGGAAATAAGGAAAAAACTTTCTGACTGTGAGAACAATCAACCCATGGAACAGAAGTTGCCTTCGGAAGTTGTGGGAGCTTCATCCCTGGAAGCTTTCAAGGGGAAATTGGACTGCCATCTGTCAGAAATGGTATAGGATCTCCTGCTTGGGCGGGGGGGTTGGACTAGATGACCTACAAGGTCCCTTCCAACTCTGTGAATCTATTTCTATTATTTCTAAAGAAAAACCAGAAAGTCCAGTTGCCTCTTAAAAAAGCACCTTTGGGACAACCATGGCCTGGATGACCAAGAATCTCCATCAAGAATCTTCCAACTCTGTTAGGGTTTATGTGATCATCATTCACAACTTTCCCAGCTGGGTTCAGATAAGAAAAGTCAATGGGGCGAAGCCAGATTTTGCTTGACGGCAACATTTACTTAAGAACCACAGCAATTTGCTTAGAAACCATTAAAAAGAAATCATAAAATGAGGGCAGTTCCGTTAACAGCCACCTTGCTTAGCAACCAACATTCTGGTCCCAATTGCGGTCTTACGTTGAGGACTACCTTTAAAAAATGCCTTGAAGGGACAAAGGTCTACAGCATATGGAAAAATCCGGGGCCATCTGCTCATTTAATCTTTAACAATCGTGCACGAAAGATTCTATAAAAACATGCAACCTTTGCATCCATTCAGATGAAACCAATATTAGAAGGGCCTTCAGAGATTAAGAGACCAGGTCAAGCATGGAGAGGATATTAAAACAAATGGTTTGATTGACTGGAGTTTGGGAGAAAAAAAGAACGAAGAAGCCTCTCCCTGTTCTGAAGAAAGAAGTACTGCATGTGCAAAGTGTTATGTTCTGCGCATGGGCGCAAGGAACAGAGACAAGGCAGTGAACAGTGAACTTCAACTCTTTATTAATCATTCTGAACAGAGCAAAAACCTAGGGCAGCAGCAGCCCTTTTATAGGCAAACTGCTGATCTAGTAACCAATGAGAAACATGGAGTGTTAAACCCTTGAACCAATGAGAGTGGCTTATTAACAGCCAATCAGATTCTCCTGAACGGACCAATCCGATATCGCTATTATCGGCCAATCAGAAGTGCAGGATTAGAATCCTGCTATTTTCTAAAGGTTTGATAAAACTTTATTTAAGCGTTTTATTAGTTCATAACACAAAGTATAAAAACAGACACTGCGGAAACTCAAATATTAAATGTTAATATGCAAATGGAAGCATTTGATCAAATCAACCTGTGCCTTGAGGGACTGCTCTCTCTCTCTCTCTTTCTTTGTCTCTCTTTCTCTCTTTCTTTCTCTCTGTCTCTCTTTCTTTCTTTCTCTCTCTCTTTCTTTCTCCCTCTCTCTCTCTTTCTCTCTCTCTGTCTCTGTCTCTCTCTTTCTCTCTCTCTCTTTCTTTCTCTCTGTCTCTCTTTTCTCTCTCTCTGTCTCTCTCTTTTTTCTCTCTGTCTCTGTTTCTCTCTCTTTCTCTCTCTCTCTCTCTCTCTTTCTCTCTCTCTCTGTCTCTCTCTCTCTCTCTTTCTTTCTCTCTGTCTCTTTTCTTTCTTTCTTTCTTTCTTTCTTTCTTTCTTTCTTTCTTTCTTTCTTTCTTTCTTTCTTTCTTTCTTTCTTTCTTTCTGTCTCTCTCTCTGTCTTTCTCTATCCCCTATATTCTTTCTCTCTCTCTCTCTCTCTCTCTCTCTCTCTGTCTCATACACACACACACACACACACACACATCACACCTCATGGAAAACGTGCTTGGTTTTAATTTCATGGCATTTGTCTCTCTCAAGTTATCCCACGGGAAGGAAGGTTGGCATGGAAACTGTAGCCTTTATGAATGCTTGACTCTTCCGTTCTTTCAACAGCCATCTGATTCTTTGGAGTTGGCTGAAGGTCCTGTTAATACCTTCAGAAAAATCCTGTTTGTTTTTTGTTTTTTGCAAACTCACATCCAGGAAGCAGAAAACTAATCAGGCTTGGTCCACATTAGGCTAAGCAACAATTGATATAATGCCTGGTTGTTTGCTTGCCTTAAAAAAAAAAAAACTATTGAAAAGCAGGATTTTTTGTTTTTATTTTTATTTTATAGAGGAAGGCCTCAGATGCACTTAAAAAAAAACAAGGACCCCAAACAAGCTCCTCTTTTAATAAAAAGTAACTGTTAGAAGAAGAATCTCTAAACCTTTTTTTCAACTTCTTCCCATTCTGTTGAGGCTTCCCTGTTGTTGGAATCATTTTAATCTCACTTTTAATCTTTCCTACCAAGAAATCTGAAATGAATCACTAGATCAAGAAACTTTGGCCAGTGGATATGATCCCGTTGCAATGTAATTTCACTTCGAGGGTCCATCAACAAGAAACCTGGTGCCACTAATTTGCCTCACATCCTTCCCCTGCCACGCCCACAGAACTGGTAGTAAAACAATTTGAATCCCACCACTGGATGAAAGATACCTTTTGTGGGGTCCGTTGTAATTTTGATCAGTTTTAAGTCAAGGTTAATTTACACACAATTTTGCTGGAGAGAACTGAACATTCAGCTATCAAGATTGCCTTACAATCACTTCTTGACTGAATTATTTGAAAACTATTACATAGGGAATGGGTAGTTGTGGGTATTACTTAAGGATGAATGAATCAATGAATGAATTCTTTATCGGCCAAGTGTGATTGGACACACAAGAAATTTGTCATGCTGCACATGCTGTCAATGTACATAAAAAGAAAAGATACATTCGTCAAGAATCATAAGAAACTTCTTGGAATTAATAGGTATTACTTAAGAACTTCTTGGAAGTAGCAGATATTACATAGGGGTCTCCTTAAAGCATCAACCAAGGGAGATAAATTTTAGGCTTGTTCTTGCAGAGACCTTAGTTTTGTGCCTTAGCCAAATGAATGCTAGCCTATTGCTACAAACCATGTTACACAACACAGGATCTTCCTTCCCATAGATTTCTCACTTAAAACCACAATTCACCTATTAATGGTTGTATGTCAATATCTTTCTCAGCCACCTTTAAATGCTAGATCAATTTGAATGACAAGAATACAAATTTCAGATCGAAGCAATTAAGGGATGAGGAGGAAAGGAAAAAACCAACCCCAGAAGAAAAGCAATTAACTGAGTAGCACGTATTGCGAGATAGACTGAAAGCACTTCTGCCTGACCCAGCCTTCGGGAAAAATGAAAATACAAAGCCAGCAGGTTAAACCACCAATTTGAAGATTTGGAGAGGGGTGGTGTTTATTTTAGATTTGTTTTTTTAACCAAAGGCCTAACAGGCTTCAACTGTAAATATTTACAGTAGGGGCCTGCTCTTAGGAAAGAGAATAATTAAAAGTAAAGCTTAGGAGGGGTAGAAAACAAGCAGTAATTTGAGATTTCTACTTTTGCATTCGGGCAATGCCTCTTTGTCTTTTCATGACTCCAGGAGAAGCAACGAATTGCTACCTTTGAATTACTTATATTTCATGAGTCAACGGTTCTATCACTAGAACCTCTAGAACACCAGTCCCTAAGGGGAGGGTGTTGTGAATGAATAAATGTGTTAATAAAGTTATCAAGAGCTTGAAGTCAAGTGCAGAGTTCTGGCCCTGCACTTCTGATTGGCCGTTAATGGCGACATCAGATTGGTCCATTCAGGTGAATCTGATTGGCCATTAATGAGCCTCTCCCATTGGTTAACGGAGCTAGCGCTCCCAAGTTTTCATTGGTTGAATAGTTAATAAGTTGCCTATATAAGGAGGCCTGTTACAGCCATTGAGCTGAGCTGTCACACCATGTTAATAAAGAGTTTTGAAGTTCACTATTTCACCAGCTCGTCTCCATTCTTCGCGCCCATGCTCAGTACTTAACAGAGGGAATAAACCACTCTTCCCATATGCTTCCAAGCCAAAACTTTCATTTTCCCCCACCAGTCTTTAAAGTAAATTTAACGAAAGCAAATCTGCTTCCAAACCTTTTTCTGAAGGGGAAGAGAATGTGGATAAAACACTAAGGAGAATATTGGTAGCTCAGGGTTGAAATGAGGTGTCCTTGGTACTCTCTGAGCTGGGTGGCTTTCTTCCAGATGCTTCATTACCAACCCAGTGCAGTGGTGGGATTCAAATTTTTTTACTGCCAGTTCTGTGGGTGTGGCTTGATGGGCATCGCAGGGGAACGATACTGCAAAATCCCCATTCCCTCCCCACCCTAGCTCCATTCTCCTGGGCAGGGCAATCAAAGGAAACCCAGCCGATCAGCTGGGACTCAATGGGAAGCAGAGAAGAGATGGGGTTGGCGGGGCCAGTCAGAAGTGGGATTTGCCGGTTCTCCAAACTACTCAAAATTTCCACTACCGATTCTCCAGAACTGGTCAGAACCAGCTGAATACCACCTCTGAACCCAGGTAATACCATCAGTGCACTGACAATGTTACCTAGGTTGGTAATGAAACATCTGCAAGAAAACTACCAAGCTCAGAGAACATGGAGGATTCCTCTGATAAAACACTGCGGGGTAAAAAGAATTCAAAACATATGAAAGTTTCTCCCCTCTTTCCCCCCATTTCCCTGTAGACTCCCTAACTTCTCATATACTATTCCAAATGTGCTTTTTCAAGAGACTTTCTGTTTTTTTTCCCCTTTGAAGACATTTTGCTTCTCATCCAAGAAGCTTCTTCAGCTCTGTTTCAGCTTCTTGGATGAGAAGCGAAATATCTTCAAAGGAAACAAAAATGCAGAAAGTCCAGTTACTTCTTGAAAAAGGATCTTTGGGACAACTAAGATGTGGATGATTGAGAATCTACATAGATATCTAGCTTCTCACATATTGTATCATCCAATCCGAGAGAAAATGTCCAAAAGCAAATCCATCAACTGTCTTTTCTCGTAAACCACAGAGATTTCAGAGTGGATAGAGTAAGTTAATGGCTGCTAGTTATGCCTCAGAAAAATAAATTCTATGAATAAGAGGCTCTGTGTTAGCAAGGTGTTTAAGTAAATAATTGTCCAGTAGATCCAAAAACAAGAACCTAGAAGATAAACCATCCTGTTCATTTAGGGAACGTTCAGCTAAACTTCTGAACTGAACTAACTTAACATAGAGTTTGAATCAAATAATGAATAAATGCAGCTGTTTCCCCAAGTCCTTCATGTGGGGGAATTTCCAAAATGAGGAAATTAAAGGTTATAGAACAAGATAATTTACATGATGTTCTGTAATATTTTTCTCCAGTAAGGTCAACGATACTTCAAATATGAGATATTTTTATATTTTTTTTCCTTTTGCAGAAAATCATACATTTGAATGCCACCAAATTGAGGATGGTTCTTGTAAAACATTTCACAGGTAGCATTTTGGAATTCCAGCATACCCAAGAAATATTATTATTAATCCAAGTTACTCACCTAGGAAACGGATCCTCTATTTTAAGCCTTCGTTCCACTTTTCCACCGTTGGCAGAAGTTTGTAGAAATTCCTTTCCTGAAACAAGGTTTTAATAAATCAGCATTTAAAAACAGACCAATGAGCAAAATCAGCTTGTTCCTTCCCCACGGCTCCCTCTGAGTGATGAGTATGTTGGATTGTGTCCCAGTTTGAAATTGAGAATAATTATGCATCTCTATGTGAGGCTTTTTTGTGATCTGTGGCTGTATATTTATTTCCTTATCCAAAATATGTCTGAATCACATCATTTTCACTAGGTTATGGGATGCATTTAGTTCATATTTGTGTTACAGCTCGTCCTGGGGACCAGAATTTCTGTTGCCAAGTAAGTGGTTAAGTGAGTTGTGTCCAGTTTTATAACCTTTTTTGCCACAGTCTTTAAATGAATCACTACAATTAAATGAATTATGTGAATCTTAAGTGAATCCAACTTCCCCTGTTGCCTTTACTTGTGGGAAGAGCCAACTGGCAATCACATTAATCTGAGATATAAAAATATATGCCAGTTCCCATGCTCCCAAATTTTAATTATGTGTGCTTTGGGAATGCTGACACAGGGAGAACTGGCTGTAAATAAATTTTTCAGTGCAATTATGACTGGAATATATATGGAGATATAGATAGATAGATAGATAGATAGATAAATAGATAGATAGATAGATAGATAGATAGATAGATAGATAGATAGATAGATAGATAGATAGATATGGATTTTACTCTGCTAGTCATTGCCAACTTCAGGGGGCAGTACTCATCTCCATTTCAAGACCATAGAGACAGCACTGTGCGAAGACATTTTCAGTGGTCATGTGGCCAACACAATGTCAGGGAGCACTATTACCTTTCTATTGAAGTGGTATCTATTTATCTACTTGCATTGGCATGCTTTCGAGCTGCTAGGCTGGCAAGACCTGGAGCAAGGAACAGGAACTCATACCATCACATGGCGCTTTCCATCCTACAAGTCCAATGTCTTAACGGCTCAGCCACTGCACTGTCCGTTTAAATATCTATGCCAGGTAGGTGTATATGTGTGGGTGTCATAATTTTCCATTCTAATTTGTGTGGGTACATTATGCATGCATGGAACTAAGGGATGAGTAAGAACAGACTGAGAAACACTGGGCAAGAAAAAAGAATTTTAAATAAATATGTATCTATTTTTTAGGTTTCTAAAGATGTTTAAGAACATTAAAAAATTTCCTAACTTAAGCTAACTCTGTAAAGATTTGAATCACAGTTATTCTTCAGGCACAAACATACCCATGGAAACACACATACTGAGGATCAACCATCTTTGTATGCTGAGACATTTTAAAACTCCAACCAGTACTGCCTCACTCAAAGTTAAATATCTTGCATTTGTACACAAAGAGAGAGGCACACATAAAGCGCACACAGATCACACATTAATCTCCCATTGCATGTCTTGTATGATTTACATTAAAAATTGTCAGTCTTTTTTAAAAAACAGGAGAGGACAAATGGGGGAGTTACCATGCAGTGAAATGAAGAATTATGCAAAACCCAAACAAGGTGTAATCCGTGAGATTTGCCCTAAATCTACATTGCATTCTGGGAGGAACAGAAGAAAATGGAGATAAAAACAGATCACTTTTATGCATAGTTTTCTTTTAGCATAAAGGCTTTATTTTCTTCTTAAGTACACGAAGAATTTGTTCACTAAAATGTACGGTTGTTTAAAACCCTTGATTCAAAAGTGTGCACTCTACGTTAAACACAACCCAAATACGGTGGTATCCCAGTACTCATTGTTAATTGGTTCCAGGAGGCAAAATGAGTACCAAAAACTATGAGTACCAAACAAATGTTTTCCTTAAAAAATAATGTAGTGATTCATAAGGCAGCAAATAGCAACAAATTTTAGCTTGTGCATCGAATATCAAACAAATGACGAATACTGGGATAAAATTCTTACGGCAAAATTCATTGAGTACCAAATTCGATGCGTTTCTTTTTTTTTTTAAGTAAAATTTTTATTTTTATAACAACAACAAAATAAACAAATAAAACCTTTCTGTTCATCAATGTGTCAGTTGGGTACACATTTCTTTGTGCACATAATAACATTATCATATATATTTTACTTATATATGTTTATGATCATTCTAATCAGTATTTTATATCACATATATCACTTATTATATTAGCTTTAACTTTATATTTATTGACTTTCAATAATATATTTCACATTCATTTTCTTACTCTGTCTAACTCATTGGTTATCAGTAATAGATATTATACTGTACTTACATATTTCAATTTCTTACTCTTTTATCTAGCCATTCATAAAATAAATTCCAAATTTTATAATAATCTTTTTTCCTCTTGTTCTCGAATTGCCATTGTCAATCTACTCATTTCTGCACATTCCATTATTTTCTGAATTATTTCCTCATCCATCAGAATTGTCTCATTTTTACAGTTTTGTGTAAATACAATCTTAGCTGCTGTTAATACATTGATAATCAAATAGGTTAACTCTTTGTTATAACTCTCGGGCAAAATTCCCAATAAAATGTCTCTGGTTTTAAATCTATAGGTTGTTTTATCATTTTCTCCAGCCATATATGTATTCCAGTCCAATACTTTTTAGCTTCTGTGCATGTCCACCACAGATGGTAATATGATCCTACTAACTTCTGACATTTCCAGCACTTCCCCGACTTATCTTTAAATATCTTGGCAAATATCGTTGGGGGTAAATGCCACCTGTAAAACATCTCATACAAATTCTCTTTATAGGCTGTTGACATAGTTAATTTATAGTTTCTAAATTCGATGGGTTTCAAAGCAGTTGAGTACCAAGGTATATGTGTCCCAGGATAATGTTGCAGAAGTTCCCCAAATTTGGGATTCAGCACAGATCTGAAAGCTCAGGAAACTGAACTTCTGGTCCCAGTGACTGTTCCAGATTGGATACTACAACCCATAAGTTTTAATTGTCCTTATATAATCTTTGATGGTTGTATTTCCAAAACTATTTTCTTTCTTATAAGGCACCATGGGAGCTGTTAGTTGGCCTCTGTTTATACAACATACTAACTGTGATTAACTGAACTATATGTTCTGACCATGGCTTCCTGAGACAGTAACAATCACACGCTTAGTCCCCCAAACCTTGCTTTTATTTCAACAGTTTGAGAATAGTCCAACAGAAGTCTGCCACAGTTTTTCGGGATGAGGCTGATAAGCACCCACCTTTATCTCCCTTGAAATGCTGCCAATGACTACATTGCCAATTAGCTGTACAAGACCAAACAGAGCACAAAGTCAACATGGAGCTTCAGATTTTAAATGACCAGAATGAACAAAGTTGCTTCCTGCAAAGGCTCTTGTCCCTTTGCTCCTCCTTTATGTCTTATGGAAGGGGCCAATCATCTCCAAGCCTTACTCCCAAGTTCCCCTTTTGTCTTAACTGTTCTTGCCTTCTGGCAGCTCTGTGCATACGCACACTGGGAACAGGCTCCCCCTGTTCCTCTGCCTCACTGATGTCAGATTCTGGAGGCTTCACATTCAGCACATAACTCTCAGATGGCTCTGGCCTCATCTCTGTGTCAGATGCAGTCCCCTCATCTGAGCCCTCCCTAGACTCCAGGACTGGTCCATGTTCCTCCCCACTGTCTGACTCTGCTGCCAGCTTCGCAGGCTGCCAGTGGACCACAACTCTATAGTTTGCTGAACTAACCAAACTGCTCAGACTGCTAACCATACAACACCAAAGACTAAATGTGAGGGATCACAGAGAGGTATAGGAAAAACTGGAAGGGAGAAGCAACCTAAACAATCAAAGTAAGTTTCTTTATTGTTATTTAGGTATCAAATTTAGAAACTGCACATCCTGACACACACACAGCAGCTGACAAACACATACACCTGTCTCTCTCTTGGCTACTTCTTCATCAAAGACCTCCACTCTACCATGAGAGTTTCTCTTTCATCCAATTCAAAGAAGCATGAGATCTCTCCAAGGGATTTAATTGTAACTTTGGTTATGGTGACTTTTTAACTTTGCTCTTCTTTCGGTACAGCTACAAATGTCTTCATTTTTCAGTTGGAAATGTCACCCATTTTTCTTTGCTGTTGGAACAGGGGATACAGCCCAGCTTCCTTAAAGCCTCTTTGAAAGTTGGACTTTCTCTGAACTATTGATGAAGGACAAAGCTTAGACAATCTCTAGCCAGAACTGAAAGCAGAGAACTAAGATAGCTCTCCATTAGTTTTAGGATTGTGAGAGAAGAAAAATTTCACATGAATTCATTAAAGACTACTTGAAAACTCAAGTGCTGAACATGAAATGGGTTAATTAAAAGCCAATCATGGTGGATCTGAGGGGAGTTTCACCTGGAAGGGAAGAACTGCCTCAGTTTGGTTTTTGAAGCATCACAAGATGTGCTTCTACTTAACAGCATGGCTATTTACCAAATCTTGGCCTTTTTAAAGCCACATTTTCTCCTCCTTATTCTTGTAGGCCTTGGACAAAACTTCAAATCAAACCCTCTTGTCATAATTGAATCCTAGATGCTCGGCTCTACAATAAATCAGCATGCAAAATTGGTATGAAACTTCAGCAGTCCAAGAATAAGACTACACTCCCTTGTATCCCATAATAATTTCAACAGCGCAAATCACTTAAGGTTCTCTCTCAAGCTGGGAGCAGATTGCCTGTCTTGGGTGAGCAAATGGCAGCAATTCAAAGTCCTCCATCGTCAAAGGGAGGTCATTGTTCATTTCTGAATGGAGCGGGAATAACTAAGTAGAAAGGTTTGTTCTCTTGAAAACACCATAATCACAGGGCTCAAGTGGGACGTGTTAAAAATGGCAGTGTAACCTCAATATGGTCAACGCAGATAGAAAAGGAATTTTTTTCCCAACAAAAGGCTTCGCTAGAGTGAAGGAGATTCAGGTAATCCTCAAGCTACAACCACAGGTGTTGACCCTTTATGTTGTTAAGTGAGAAATTTGTTAAGTGATTTTGCCCTATTTTATGACACTTCATGCCACATTTATTACGTGAATCACTGCAATTCTTAAATTAGTAACACTGCAACCGTCACAAATACAAGTCAGTGGTCAAGTATTTGAATCATGTCACCATGGGGATGCCACAATGGTCATAACGGTGAAAAATAGTCATATGTCACTTTTTTCAGTGCCGTTGTAACTTTGAACGGCCAATAAATGAACTGTTGTAAGTCAAGGACTACCTGTATTTTGACATGCAAAAATAAGGTTGCTTTTTTTTTATAAAGAAGGCATCCTCTAGGATAGAGGTAGGCAAATATAGCAGCTTTATGACCACACATCGCAAAGTTGCCACAGTTGTACACCCCTTCTTTAAGATATAATTTTAAAAAAAATGTTTACACAACATATTCCAAAGGTGCTTTTTCAAGAGGCTACTGGACTTTCTGGTTTTTCTTAGAAGACCAGAACAATCTTCAACAGTTCAAAACAGTTCCAAGGAGGCTTCACACCCATTTGCAGTAACTCAGGTAACCCTGAGGACACAGATAAATCTCCAAGCGGCCTCAGCAACTCACTAAAAAGTTGCAAATGACCAGCTGTCTGCAAGGAGTATAAATCCTTCCATTCCCCAGTCTCCTCTCAAAGCTGAAGAAGCTTCTTGAATGAGAAGTGAAATGTCTTCAAAGAAAAAGCAAGAAAGTCCAGTTGCCTCCTGAAAAAAAGGCACCTTTGGGGACAACTGTGACCTGGAGGACTGAGAATCTCCATAGAATTTTAGCCATGCACTTTAGGATGAACACACTTCGAATGGTGTGGGGGTAGGAATGGATTTCCAGAAAAATTGCAGGCTACAGGAACCGCTTGCACTTCTGTTTGAAATGCAGACAACACAGACTCATCCTCAACAGCCTGTGCCTGCCTTCAACACGGCAGACAAACATCCTATAGCCAAGAAGTTTCCATACCATTTGCACCACTCAGGTAACCCTGAGGACACAGGTAAACCTCCAAGGGGCCTCAATAACTCTCTCAAAAAAGTTGCAGATGACCAGCTGCCTGCAAAGAGCATAAATTCTTTCCCCGAATAAGCACTCTAGGAATTTAAGGATGGTCAGGTCTCAGTCACTTCCTCTTCTGCAGGAATTCCAGTCTCTCAACACCACCCCAAAATTCTGCTGTCGATTCCACCACAGAGTAGGTTGCAGAAGCAAACTTTTGGCAGATCAGCGTGTGCCAAATAACCTTTCCTGTGCCATTAGCTGGGCTGAAGAAGATACAGTCAAATAACCAAACATGGAATTCTGTGCAAGGTATGGAAGCTGATGGATGCAACGTTGGCCTCCAGCAAAATTGCTTGGGTTGACACAATGTCCATGCACTGATGAAAGGTATATATGAATTATTGTCTCCACCCTTGAATTGTTTTTAGAATATGAGCATTCGGTTGCTTCAGAGTGTAAAGTATTAGGGGAGTGAAGGGTTGTCTCTGTATTCTCCACAGTGCCCATTATTTTTAGGGGTTCAGTGATGCATTCCTAAGTAATTAAGGAATCAGTTTTATTGCTATTTCATTCGGAAGAATACAGGGGAAGCATTGCTGAATCTGGTGAATTGAATCCAATCGAGTCCTTACCCATGGTCAATCAAGTGCATCCAGAAACTGTTCAAGCATGGAGTGATCTCTGTTTTTCACTGTTCTTGTGCGACAACTGATATTTAAGGCAGGAGGCCTGGTGATTTAGGAGTAGGATAAAGCACTCCGATCTAATAGTCTGTTCTGGTCTGCTAGGTTGATCTTCCAGGAATTTCTCCAAGCTCCTTCTATAAAGCCATCAAAATTAGAACCTTCACCACATCTAATGACAGGGAGATACATCACTTGAATATGTGTTGCATTAAAACAAATGTTTTTTCCTTTGGTTAACTTGGAGTCTCCATGGCATTGAGTTTCAACAAATGACCTTGAGCTCTGACATTTGGAGAACTAAAGAGACTAACATTTGGAAAGGACCTTAGAGATCATCTAGTTGAACCCCTGCTCAAGCAGGAGAGCCTATGCCATTTCAGGCAACTGGCTGTCTAGATTCTTCTTAAAAGCCTCCAGTGATGGAGCAGCCAAACTTCTGAAGGCAAGCTGTTCCACTGGTTAGTTGTTTAGTCAGGAAATCTCTCCTTAGTTCCAGGTTGACTTCTTTCCTTGATTAATTTGCATCCATGTTTCTTGCCTTGCCATTTGGTGCTTTGGAAAATAAGTTAACCCTCTCTTCTTTGTGGAAGCCGCTCAAATATTGGAAGACTGCTATCATGTCACCCCCTAGTCCTTCTTTTTACTAGACGAGACATATCCAATTCTCAATGTCCAAAGTTAGTAATGTTTTCTAACATTTCTTTTGAACTTCTTTCCTGTCAGTTTGAGGTTACACAGGGGCCTCAGCTCAAACTGACAGGAGGAAGTAAAAAACAATATCAGAAAGTATTACTTCACAGAAAGAGCAGTGGAAGCTTGGAACCAACTTCCAACAGAAGTACAGTAGTGATTCAGCCATCACTAACTGAGTTAAAACTTGCTTGGGATAAACACAATTCCATTATCTGACAATTAAAAAAAACAATAATAGAATCTTAAAACTATAACAAAAAATAATTAATACATTAATAATTAAATTATTAATTAATTAAAAAGAAAAGAAAAACCAAATAAGCTCAAAGAATATATTCAATGGACCAATAGGCCTTTTTCTACCATCAGTTTTCTATGTTTCTATGAAAGAGAAAGAAAAATAACTAATAAAGGAGAATATTTGTAGCTCAGGGTTGAAATGAGGAGTCCTTGGTGCTTGCTGATTTTGGCTGTTTTCTTGCAGACATTTCATTACCAAACCAGGTAACATCATCAGTGTTGCCTGATACAGTTTACTGGTGATGTTATCTACTTTGGGTAATGAAATGCCTGCAAGAAAACAGCCAAGATCAGAGAACACTAAGGACCTCATAGCTCTCCTTCTCGTCTTCCTCCTCCTCCTTCCTTCTAGCACTGATACTGTTATCTAGTTGGGTTGTAAGAAATTATCTATTACTGTATGCCTGGAAGCATCTTAGATTCTGCTTTATGTAAGCAGTGGACTTTTCTCCTTCAACAGAAAAGAATGAATTTCTGAAAGCTAGGTATTTCAAAAGGAATTCTTTATTGAAAGGAAGTGAATCCAGTACTAGTGAAAGCAGAATCTGAGATGTATGCTTCCAGGCATACAGTAATAGATAGAGGGAATTAGAACCCCTTCCCTTGTCCTGATGTGGATTTAGTCTAAGAAAGAACCAACATGTTGATTCCCCCCTCCCTTCTCTGGGAACATATCTTAGAAGAGTTTCCCAGGGGTATTTTCCCTTCTCCTCTTGCTATCTCTCCAAGAGGTGACAAGTTTCTAGACATCTGGCTCCAGTCCTCCAGTGTATATCATGTGCAAGTTATACAGATTCAATGTAAGATTTAATATATTCAAGTTACATTGAAGAATGACAGATACACGGATCTGACATGGGTAATGAAATGTCTGCAAGAAAACAGCCAAACTCAGAGAACATCAAGTACTCCATAGTTCTCCTCCTCCTCCTCCTCCTCCTATTTAGCACTGATGATTACCTAGTTGGGAAATGAAATGTCTGCAAGAAAACAGCCAAGCTCAAGGTGCAGCCAGGAACTCTCGGAAAAACAATTATTTATTTTCCAGACCATACCCTTTCACCTTTTCATTCTAGGGTAAAAACAAACAACCCCAAACTTTGTAATATTTCCCAATAGGGGAAGTAGTCTATCTCCCTTATCATTTTGAATTTAACCTTCATTGCTACTTGGTTTTACAACCTAAACAGAGGAGAAACATCTTCCAGATGTTGCTGAACTACGAACCCCAGCATTCTTCTATATCACTCATAGTCATTGGGGCTACTGAAAGTTTAGTTCTGCCATATTTGAAGGGTCACAATTCCCCACCTTAGTTGAGCAAATTAATTGGAGAAGGTCCCTTTTGCCCCATCAGTTAGAAAATGTTTCTAGATGGGAAAATCTTGGAGAATTCTAAAAACGACCGAAAGAAAATAAATGGTTTTTGATATGTTCCCAGCAGTGTTCTCTGGACAAATCAAATTAAAGGAAGAAATTAAGTTTTCTTCTGCTTTATTGCTTGGCTAGATTCCTAATTATTAAGAGAGAGAGAGAGAGAGAAAGAAACAGAGGAGGAGGGGTGGATGAAAAACAGCTCTTGTGTTGCATGTACTCAGGTAAACTGCTCACAGCTGGAAAATTATATCGTCTCTCAACAAATTTGGGTTAAAAATAGCAAGTTCTGCTGGGAAGGAGGTGTTCTCTTGAAAGCTATTTTGAACGGCTTTGCGTTATTTAACTTTCTGTTATTAAAAAGTGCACCATAAAGTCTAAGCACTTAAAGATCTTGTCAGCTGAACTGGGAACATCAGATAAGCCAAGGCATCTCAATTTTAAGCCTTCTTCCTACATGGACGTTTGTTCTATGAATAGTGACTACAACAGAGGTGGTATTCAGCAAGTTCTGACTGGTTCTGGAGAACCGGTAGTGGAAATTTTGAGTACTTCGAAGAACTGGCAAATACTGCCTCTGAATGGCCTTCTCTGCCTCCTGAGTCCCAGCTGATCGGGTAGGTCTTCTTTGGTTGCCCTGACAGGAGAACGGAGCTGGAAAGCAGGTTAGTGGGATGAGGAGGGAATGGGGATTTTGCAGTATCTTTCCCCACCAAACCATGCCCACAAAACTGGTAGTAAAAAAAAAAATGAATCCCACCACTGGACTACAAGGGATGAGGGAAAGCAAAGTCCATCCTTCTCCCAGTTTATTTGCACACAATCACGGGATTGTGTTGCTCCCTACACAGGTAGTCCTCAAATTACAACAGTTCATTTAGGGACCTTTCAAAGTCACAATGGCAGTGACTTATGACTGTTTTTCACACTTGCAGCCTTTGTAGCATCCCCATGGTCACGTGATCAAAATTCAGACGCTTGGCAACTGACTCGTATTTATGACAGTTGCAATGTCCCAGAGTTATATATGATTGTTTAATAACTAGGACTGTTAAACAATTTTCTCATTCCTGATTAGTTACTGTACTAGCCTGAAGGCAGATATTTTTGAGACTGATCGTGATTCTTCCAACCCATCTTTCTCTCTGAGATAAATTCTAGCTTTGTTAAGCAACAATGCTTTGAAAATGCTAGGTTCGGCTGTAGCTCTATTAACAATACAGAACCACAGAGGTGGAAGGGACCTTGGAGGTCTTCTAGTCCAACCCCCTACACAAGCAGGAGATCCTATACCATTTCAGATAAGTAAATGTCCTATCTCTTCTTACAAGTATGATGACCCAGGGTGGGATACAAAACAAACATAGTCACAGAAAACAGGTGAAGCCCCTTTTATTCCTTCACTTTAATCCAAGCTCTGAATAATCTTGACGGAAGACAAAAAAACTCCCACACAGCTACAAGGAGAAGGAAGAAAGCAACACAAACCAGGCAAGATAAGGTCTGGAGGACTCCACAGTTAACACACACTGGGAAAGATGCCAAACTCAAAGAGGAACCGTAAACTAGAGATAGTTCCATGCTTTGTTTACAGCCCGTACGCATGTCCGTCCTCTATTCAGTTGTCACAGCTGCAGCCCATGAAGAGGATCAAGGTCCTCTCCTCCCCAGTAGACCACGTCTCTCCCTTATCCACATCTCTCCTCCCTGCGTGCCCTAGGATGGAGAGGGGATGGGCCTGGGTCCTCCTCTGACTGCCCAGCTGGCTTCTGCCCTTCCCCAGCCTCCTCCACAACCTCCAGAGCCACACTTCCACTCCCTGTCGGATGTTCCTCCTCTCCCTCAGTCAGTCTTCACCAGGGCATGACAAAAAGTCTCCAACGAGGAGGCATCTGCAACTTCTGAAAGCAAGTTGTTCCACTTGTTAATTTTTCTCACTGTCATGAAATTTCTCCTTAGTTCCAAATTGCTTTTCTTTTTGATTAGTTTCCATCCATTGTTTCTTGTCTCGCCTTTTGGTGCTTTGGAGAATAGGCGGACCCCCTCTTCTTTGTGGCAGCACCTCAAATTTTGAACACTGCTACTATTTCATCCCTGGTCCTTTCACTGGACTAGAAACACCCAACTCCCTCTACCATTCATCATTTGTTTTAACCTCCAGTTCCCTAATCATCTTTGCCCCTCTTCTCTGCACTCTTTCCAAAGTCTCCTCATCTTTTTTTATGTTGTGGTGACCAAAACTGGATGCTTTATTCCAGGTGTGGCCTTACCAAGGTCTTATAATGTGGTAGCAATGCTTCAATAGAGTAGAAACCTTGTAATATTTTGGAATTATTTCTTGATTTTAGTGTCTTTTAGACCGGCGGATATGATTTTTCTACCTTGATTCCAGCTACTTTTTAGAGTGGGGTCCTTAGTGTGCCAGATAAATGTATTTATTTAAATTCATGGAGTCCTTGAATCATGAAACATCGGCAAGAAAACCACCAAGCTCAGAAAGCACCAAGGACTCCGCTGTTCAACCCTGGGCTCCAGATGTTTCTTCTATTTAAATTTATTGGCCACTCCACTCCAGTAGATGCTGGGTGGCACATAACGCTTAAAAAAGACCTAAAAACAGCTAGATATTAAATCAGCAATCCGTTTAAAATATTAAATCAACAATGAATACATGGGTAGGCCATCTTCTGCATCAGAATATAAACACTGGAAGCAGAATGCATGAATTCCAATGGATTTTATATGGAACCCTGGTGGGAGAGAACAATAATATTTCATTTCTAGGTGATTCCATGGATGCCAGATAGAATAAATGTCAGGGCAAGGAATGTAAATAGAAGAACTGAATTTCCATCTACTTTTGTGATTATTTTCCTGTTGCAGGGTCAGCTGGCCCTATGAGAACAAAAATGCCCACTGTTTATAGTGGGACATTGCAGTAAGTATGGCAAATCAAACCCAAAAAAAAAAAAAGGTAGAAGGGACATCTTTAAGCTCTGTAAAGCTTCTAAAGAACATGCAATCTCCATCTGTTCTCAGATCTGATAGGGCAAATTTCCGTAGATTTTTAAAATTAATATCTTTATTCGATTCGGAGTGGAAATGTGCCAGATCGGAAATCCGTCCTTAAGAGCGGGCTCTTAAACTAGATCTGATTTACTCTGATCTGCTGATCTCTGGCAGAGAGGGAGTTTGTCTTGTCTTTGAGA
The DNA here is from genome assembly GCA_033807585.1 of Hydrophis major. NCBI lineage: Eukaryota > Metazoa > Chordata > Lepidosauria > Squamata > Elapidae > Hydrophis > Hydrophis major. The sequence goes on from CM066338.1 coordinate 7,697,699, forward strand.
GTCATGCCTGCTCAGGAACACAAAACTGTCAAACAGGAGATGCCATTTCAAAGGTTGCTATGCCTCAGCTTGAGGTTGGAACTGTATGTATGTATGTATGTATATATGTATGTATGTATGTATGTATGTATGTATATATGTATATGTGTATACACACACACACACACACACACACACACACACACACACACACAAGTACTTGCCCTGTAAAGTAGACATGGGAATGTTCTTGGTGGTAGCCAACAACTCTGGCAAGGCAATGAAGTGCCATAACTTTGAATGTTCACTATGTGATTGATCCCTAAGTGAGCGCTACTTATAGTCAGTGATGGAATCGAAAACTCACAAAAAACAATTTTGTTCTGCTTTGAGTTAGAAATGTTCTTCCTTCCTTCCTTCTCCTGTTTTTCTTCTTTCCTTTCTCCTCCCTTCCCACCTCCCTTGTGTTTCCTTCCTTCTTTCCCACCACCTTTGTCCTTCTTTTCTTTCTCCCTTCTTTCCCATCTCCCCTATCCTTCCTTCTTTCCCTGTTTTCCTTCCTTTCTTCCTACCCACCTCCCTTGTCTATCCTTCCTTTCTCCCTCCCTTCCCACCTTCCTTGTGTTTCCTTCCCTGCTTCCATTCTCCTTCCTTGCTTCCTTTTCACCTCCCTTGTCCTTCTTTCCTCCCTTCCTTATGTTTCCTTCTTTCCTTCCTTCCTTCCTTCCTTCCTTCCTTCCTTCCTTGTGTTTCCTCCCTTCCTTCCTTCCTTGTGTTTCCTTCCTTCCTCCCTCCCTCCCTCCCTCCCTTCCTTGGGTTTCCTCCCTCCCTCCCTTCCTTGTGTTTCCTTCCTTCCTTGTGTTTCCTTCCTTCCAGAAATATTTTATTGGCAAATTCAAATATCAACAAAAGGGCCCTTCCAATCTTCAATGTTTAACTAGAGTTGGAAACTTTTGATGGAAGGTAGATAAGGTTACAAATCACAACTGAAACATTTAAAGAATTGGACCAGCCAAACATAGAAAATACAGACGTGAAAAAAATGTGCATGAATATTACTTGAAATATTGGAAACAGCAGAAATGGCCAAGAGAAGAGAGCCAAAAATAACATGGTATATATAATTAATGAATTCCATTGTTAATATGCTATTAATGGAGAAGCTTGGACTAAAACAGGTTTAGCAAGGAGAGATTGTTAATAAAAACTTTACAGTTATGCCCAAGATAATGGAAAAAGGCTAAACCCAGCTTGCTTAATTAAGACAATATAATTTTGTAACTAATGAAATTTTGCTTAGACTCCCCCCTCTTTTTTTTTAATGTCAGCATTTATAATATGTTTGATAAACAAATTCCAAACAGGAAAAAGTCCTGTGAATCTATTTCAAGAACCTGGGTACCTTTTGTTAATTTACTTTTCCTTTTTTTTTTCTTTTTTGGCTGTTTATCTCTTCTGGAATACTTTAATTCACAGATGACAGGCTAAAAGCATGGCAGAAAATACCAATTGTAGCACATTCTTTGAGTAAAGTAATCGCTCCCCTCTTTGGTAAGAAATAGTATTTGCTTCTTGCTAAATGGAAACGTTCATAAATGTGGTTGCATTCTCAGCGGGGATGATTAAGTCTTTTTAAAAAAACGCACTCTTGTAATTTGGAGAACAAATGACGAAGGATTTTTTTTTTTCCTCCTGCCTTTTGGTTTCTAAAAAGTTGGGTCCAGATTCTGCTAATAGGAAACTTGTAAGTATGGGTTATACTGGTGTAGGACATGAGGAGCTGAATAGGTCAGTGAAGATTCAATCATCCAGGCCAAAGGTATCTAAAGGTTGAATCATGGAAACAAGACCACATGTTGTTAATATGAGATTAAACTAGAAGTAAATGCTGGTTTTCAGCCAAAACATTGTAAAATGAGGCCATATAACCAAGGGATGCTGTAAACAATCATATGCAATAGCAATAGCACTAAGACTTATATACCACTTCACAGTTCTTGACAGCCTTCTCTAAGCGGCTTACAGAGTCAACCTCTTGCCCTTCCAACAATCTGGGTCCTCATTTTACCCACCTTGGAAGGGTGGAAAGCTGAGTCAAGCTTGAGCCTGGTGAGATTTGATCTGCCAAATTTCAGGCAGCTGGCAGTCAGCAAAAGTAGCCTGCAGTACTGCACTCTAACCACTGTACCACCACAGCTGTTATATGCAGAAGGTGTCTGTCAGAACTCCGGGAACCTGTTAGCAAGTAATCCTAAGAGGAGCTCCATCGTAACTCTGGATAGTTGCTAAGCCACCGGTTGTAAATTAAGGACTACCCATAGGATGCAATATTTTGTGCTGCTGGAAGTTGCTTTCAAGATCTATTCTTCTGTTTGGTGTTATAAACAGGGTGTGAGTTTGTCAAAAAAAAAAAAAAAGTCAGAATGGCAGCTACAAGCATATGACTGAACCCCTGACATTCATCATGACCGAACATAAGAAGGGAGTTTCATTCTAGGATTGAAGCTGCTATCCTGAGCATTAAGAGCCCCTTGCATAGACACCTTTGGTTATAATAATTATTTCTTGAAATATCTTAACTGAGCCAGCTCAACTCAACCCCTTCTCCCCATTAGAGCTCCAGCACAGAAAACGCAAGCCCTACACATTGGCTAATGACACAAAAACTAAAATAAAAACATAAAAAATAAAGCAGTGGGAAGGACAGGAAAAAGCCAGATTGAAATCAAGAGACTGGCTGAAAATAATACTTCGCAAGATCTTTCTTTAATGGGAAGGTGAATAAGTGAACCAAACAAAACAACAACAACAAAAAATCCATTAACAAGGAGCCGAAGTGGGCAGAAGTAAGAATAATGAGACAGAGGGACAGATTTAACAAACAAGAGGAAAAAAATAAAACAGGGAGGGGGGGGGCAAGTCACAAAGGGGATGCAGACATAAATCAGGGATCAAAGAGAAGCAGAGACTTGGCGCGGTTGGAAATAAAGAAGATGAAAAAGAGGGCTGAGGCAGAGTTGAGGTTCATTTAGTGACCAATTGAAGTTAAAACAGCACTGAAAATTAATGACTTATTTGGACATCGACTCGTGCTTGTGATAGTTCAGTGTCTTCTTCATTGAAGAACTGAAGAAGCTGCTTGGATGAGAAGCGAAACATCTTCAAAGAAAAATAAAGCCCTGCCGCCTTTTGAAACAAAGCATCTTTGGGTCTTCGCAAAATCCTATGAGATTGGTTAGAATGATGACGATGGTATGAGTCCAAGGCAGAGGTGGTATTCAGCAGTTCTGGAGAACCAGTAGTGGAAATTTTGAATCGTTCAGAGAACCAGCAAATCCCACTGGCCCTGTCCCCATCTCTTCTCTGTCTCCCATCGAGTCCCAGCTGATTGGCTGGGTCTTCTTTGGTTGCCCTGCACTGGAGAACAGAGCTGGAAAGCAGGTTAGTGGGGTGGGGAGGGAATGGGGATTTTGCAGTATCCTTCCCCTGCCACGCACACCAAGCCATGCCCAGCAAGCCACACCCACAGAACTGGTAGTAAAAAAATTTGAATCCCACCACTGGTCCAAGAATATCCTAAGGAGCTCATTTGAATGTAGATTTTTCCAGCTACATTTGACCAATGCCATTTTTGTCACAATGGGTAATTTAAAATAAATTTCTGTTGAGTTTAGTATAACTTGTTTTCTTGCTCTTTGAAGATCCTGCTTTGTTCTTGATCATAACATGTGTCTTTGACTTTTCTCCAGTGATTTGCAGATTTACATTTCATTCCAATTTACCAGAACAGGATGAATTGTATAAAACCTTCCCTAAAGGTCTTAGACACAAATGTTTCAATATGGGGTGGGATTTCTTTCTTTTTACGTAGTGTGTAAGAGTGTGAACGAGTGCAGAAAAGAGCAATAAATAATGATTAGGAGACTGGAGGCTAAAACATATCAAGAACAGTTGCAGAAGTTGGGTATGCCTAGTCCAGTGAAAAGAAGGTCTAGGGGTGACATGATAGCAGACTTCCATTGTTTATGGGATTGCCCCAAAGAAGAGGGAGTCCAGCTCTTCTCCAAAGCACCTGAGGGCAGGACAAGAAGCAATGGGTGGAAACTCATCAAGGACAGAAGCAACCTAGAACTAAGGAGAAATTTCCTACAGTGAGAACCATTAACCAGTGAAATAGCTTCCCTCCAGAAGTTGTGGGTGCTTCAACGCTGGAGGCTTTTAAGAGGAGACTGAACAGTCATTTGTCTAACATGGAAAAGGGTCTCCTGCTTGAACAAGGGGTGGGACGAGAAGACCTCCAAGGTCCCTTCCAACTCTGTTATTCTGTTGTGGTTAGCCAGCTGCAGGTGTGGATGGCTGAGGAGAGCGAGGACTCAGATGAGGGGCCAGGACCATCGGGGAGTGGACGCTGCCTTCAGAGATTGTGGGGGCTAGCAGCAGCGATGAGGAGGTTCCCAAGGAGCCTGTGCCAACTGCGCGTGCGTGCAGGATTGCTCGCAGGAAAGAGCAGCTACAACAGCACTGGCAACTTGGGAGTAAGGCTGCAAAGTAATTATCCTCCTTCAAGAAGATCAAAGGCAGCTTTTGTAAACCAACTGGCACACTGTATGTACACTTATGGAAGACAGCTTGATGTTTTTATGTTTTGTTTGTTTATGTTTCTTTTTAAAAAGCAATACAATTTAATTTTTTTAAAAAAAGAAGAAGATAAAAGGCAGCTGTGCAGCGAACATTCTTTATAGGAAGCAAAGTCGTTTTGAAACTTAACCTCATGGACATTACAGTTGGTATTTGAAGACTCTTGTATTGTAAACTATTTCTTATCTGTTGTTTTTTGGCAGCCTGGACAAACAACTTGGCAAGGCTCTTTCTTGATGGAGTTAATTAGTTGGAAGCAGCCTTTTATCTGTGAAGAAACAGGACTCATAGATGAAACATTAAAAGGTTAGGCTGCTGCTTTTGTCTTGTGTTTGCTCTCTTGGAACCAGGTTTGGGTCAGAACATATTCTGAAGTACAAGAGGCAGGAATTACGCAATTAATTGCAGACTTCTTGGGACTTATGTGTCTAGATATCCAGATGTCCAGCTCATTTTTATGGCATTCAAACCATCTTATAAGTTGCATCCATGAGTTTCCAGTGATCATTCAACCTATCAAGGTAGTGCAGTGGTTAGAGTGCAGTGCTGCTGGCTACTTCTGCTGCCTGCCGGCTGCCTGCAATTTGGCAGTTCAAATCTCACCAGGCTCAAAGTTGACTCATCCTTCCATCCTTTCAAGGTGGATAAAATGAGGAGCCAGTTTGCTGGGGGCAAGAGGCTGGTTCTGTAAAACGTTTAGAGACAGCTGTAAAGCACTGTGAAGCAGTATATAAGTCTACATGCTATTGCTACTGCTAAGATACAGCATCCTGAACTAACTTTTCCCAGATGTCTTTTCCTGAGTGGGGGCATCCGGGGAAACTACAGACTAATAAAAAAAGGGAGAATAAGGAAACAATAACCAGATAACACCTCTAACAATAAAGCAAATGCTCAAAGCAGCACTTGGAGAAATGCGATGGGAACTTCTCAAAATAAGACGGGAAAAACAACAAATTCAGTTGTCAGGGAAGAAAATTAGTCAGGAGATCGGAAGACAGGTTTCAGAACAATATTATAAGAGATGGGCAGGTTGTCTGAATGACTTTTGTAGTGTGGTTGCTGCTTCAATCAATTCCCTTTTCATGACTCCTGTTTGAAGTAACCTTATATACTGTCAATGGAGGCAATCCTGCAAGATAAGGGTAAGCATATCAATCTCAGTTTAGTATAATCTGGAAATCTGCTCCCCTTATCATGTAACAAGGAAACCAAACTGGGAAAAGAATGACAGCCCACTTCCTGATTCAAATCATCGCTGGGTTTACCAGTCCCCTGAACCTTCGCTGATTCAAATCCGCCTTTGGAAAAATCTTCTTTTTTTCTTTTCCTTTTCCAAACGGTGGCTTACACCCTCTAAATCCTGAGCTTTGCATGCGTCATTGGCTTTTTTGTACACAAAAATCTTACATCTGTCAGGATTATCTTCCTTGGCTGCTATGCCATGAAATGAAAGCTTTCTAGGTCCATCTTGGCAAAAAAAAAAAAAAAAGAGTAAGCACAGTCCAACCTTTGCTTCTTTCCTTTTTGGAAAGTCATCTGGTCCCCATATTCAGTTGCTGTTTCTGTAGCATTCTAACTTTCCAGAAGACCAGAGTGGCCAATAAGTTCACTTCCAAATAAGAGAATTTAGAGAGAAGCATTAGAAGTGATTAAGCTTTGATGCAGCCTGGATATTATTTACAAGTGGTTCTTTTTTTTTTTCTCCCAATTTTTTTTTTCATTTCAATCTGCATATGCACAGCAATATATTAATAGTGTGGCATCAATATATCATACATTTTAGTATAGGCAAAATTAATAATATCAGTCATATCTCTCAATGCAAATATTTCACATTAATTCATAATCCTTCAATGCTTATTTTTAACCTTTCGAAACTATCTCCAAATGCCTACCACCATATCAGTTAAACATACCTATTTCATTATTCAATTTTCTCCCTGCTTTTATTTTATTTTTTAAAATAAAAAATTCTTATTTAGAAAGCAGTGTGGTTCCAGGTTTCACATCTCAATACAAACATGACCATAGTTACCTGTTCATTATATTTGTTTAGGTTCATATTGCATCATCCTTATTATTGTTAAATATTAAGCTTATCTTACATAATTCCAATTCATGTTATAATAATACATTCTCATATCTTATTTTACAATGTTATCTAAAATTCTCATCTCATTTCTGTTGTCATTTCTCATATTACTTTTTTTGTCACATTTGTCATTTTATCAATCCTTATCTGGTTAATAATTCAAGCTAACCACCTTCATTTTACCTTAATATCAATCTCCCTATCTAGTATATAACACAAATATATATATTTTTCTCAGATTCCGCATTATATTTTCTCAAACACCATATGAATCATCTATACATTACAAAATACTATTTTCAATATATTCTTATACATCACAACATATTACCTTGCGGAATCTCCTTCCTTATCCTTTTATGTTTCACCCATTATCTCTCATTCTTTGGGCAATGTACTTTCCTTTCATCCTTGTTTGTTTCTGATTCCTTTTTGTTTTCTGGTCCTTTCTCTTAATTCCCATTTTTCCCATTCTTATTCCCCTCCATTTCTCATTCGTTGTTAAACTTTTCTCTCTCCCTCTTTTGATTTTTCTTTTGGCCTTCCTCTTTCTGCTTTTTCCCCTCTCCATTTATCCATTTTCCAAATGATTCTCCCTTTTATCATCCCATCAGACGACAAATTTTTAATTCTAATTCCTCCCCCCCCCACTAAAATAATTGTTTGTTTTGTCCTTCAATGTCGTCTTCTTCTTTATAGAATTCCTCCCCCTTTGGTTTATTTTGTTATTTACAAGTATTTCTTGATTTATAGAATTGGAAGGGATCTTGGAGGTCTTCTAATCCAACCCCCTGCCCAAGCAGGAGATTCTATACTATTCTGGACACATGGCTGTCTCTTCTGAAAACCTCCATTGATGGAGCACCCAACAGCCTTTCCGCTTACTTAATTGTTCTCACTGCAGGAAATTGATCCACGATTCTAGGTTCCTCTCTTTGACAAGTTTCTATCTGTTACTTCTTGTCCTATTCTTAGGTACTTTGGAGAATAGAATTATGACCATGATTTGGAGAATTACACAATCCTAGCTGATCCCAGAATTACAATCATAAGTCATAGCAGTTGTTAAGTGGGTCGCCATGAGACCATGCCCAATTTTTTTTACCTTCTTTCTGAGGGTCATTAAGCAAATGAATTGAATTGAATATTTTATTGTCATTGCACCTCGTATAATGAAATTAAATGCCATCTTCAGTGTATAAAATAAAACACAAGCACACATCACATTCTATACAATTGAATTGAAAACCCCTGATATTGTATTGATATTGCAGTATACACTAGAATTCAATATAGTTACTGCTCTGGAATAGAAGCTGTTTTTCAGCCTATTTGTCCCTGTTTTTATTATCCTGAATGCTTCAGTTGTTAAGCAAAAATATTTTCTGCAATGGCTGTTTCTTTCTTTCCTTCTTTGCTGGAAAGCAGATGTAAATGCCGGTTTCCAGCAAAACAACATCATAAACCATGGTCACTTGAGTGCATGACACTGTAAACAGCCATAAAAGTAGGGAAGTTACTAAGTGTCATGCCCCTGTCAGAACCTGATTTGGAGGGGGAGGCCGAACAGCTGATAGGGAGTAGGAGTGTGGCTCCGTAGGCTGTGGAAGAAACTGGGCAAGGGCAACGTCTGGCTGGGCATAGCAGGGGAGAGGTAGAGCAAGGAAGAGGGAATTCAGAGGAAGACCCAGGCCCACCCCCTCTACATCCTAGGACACGCAGGGAAAAATGGAGAAGGGAGCAACGTGAGTTGCATGGCTTACAGGGGAGGAAAGGGCTCTGATTCCTTTCATTAGCTGCAGCTGGGAACATAGTGTTTAAAAAGGGAAGTTGCACACAGCAAACTGTTAGGAGCAAATTGTGAGTTGTCTGGTATCATCAAGGCTCTACTCCTGGCGTCTTCCCAACTATGTGTGTTTTGGCTGTGCTTTCAAGTCTGCAATTCCTTATCCTGTCCTGTCAAGTTAATTACTGCAGTGTGGTTTAGATTTTTAGTTACAGTTTGTATGTACTTTGTTTTTGGACTGAATTTCCTCCACTTAAAGGCCGTTCCTGGGAGACTTTTTTCTCCAGCCAAAAATAACCTGGACATTGGGGGCAAAGTTGGAGATAATAAAGGGACTTTCCTTGCTTATTTGACTGTATTGCCTTTGTGCCACGCTCCAGGTCATCATACTGTGTGCAAAATGCCATTAGGTGATTGTGGGAGGACAGCTGTTGGAACTTTTAAATCTGGGTTGTAAGTAGACCTGGATAGGTCTGTTGTAACTTCAACTGGTGGCGATAGGTCATAAATCAAGGAGAGTAAGCTTATTTTCAAAATGAGCAATCCCATTTTTGGAGAGTGGGATTACTTTCAAATTCACAAAGGTTTCCAACCTAGCAAGCTCTCCGATATGTGAAGTATTTTTTAATGAGAGCTGAGCTCCTATTAAAACTGGCCTTTTAAAATACAGTTAGTCCTCAAGGTACGAACCGCAATTGAGCCCAAAATTTTTGTAGTTAAGTGACATAGTTGTTCAGTGAAATTTTGTCCCATTTTACGACTTTTCTTGCCACAGTTGTTAAGTGAATCACTGCAGTTTTTAAGTTAGTAACATGGCTGTTATGTGAATATGGCTTCCCCATTGACATTGCTTATCAGAAAGTTGCAAAAGGGAACATGTGACTCCAGGATACAGCCACTGCCATAAATACGAATCAATTACAAAGGTCCAAATTTTGACCATGTGACCATGGGGATGCTACAATGGTCGTTAAGTGTGAAAAGCGGTCATATGTCACATTTTTCAGTGCCATTGTAACTTTGAATGGTCACTAAACAAATAGTTGTAAGACCAGGACAACCTGCATTTGCTAAATATGTGTATCAAGAAACTCGAGGGACAAACTTTTAAATTTTTCAGAGGGAAGGAGAAATTTCCTCCTCTTTCTTGGGTGGTTGTGTTGATCCCAGAAGAAATGCATGGGAAATAAATCAAACCTTCTTCAGATCCTTAACATTTGTGGATCCTTTTAATCCCATTGTTGTGGTCAGCCACCAGCAGGTGCAGATGGCTGAGGAGAATGATGACTCTGATGAGGGGCCAGGACCATCAGCGAGTGGACTGCTGCCTTCAGAGATTATGGGGGCTGGCAGCAGCAATGAGAAGGTTCCCGAGGAGCCTGTGCCAAGTGCATGTGCTCGAAGGATTGCTCGGAGGAAAGAACAATTACAACAGCACAGGTGACTCGGGAGTAAGGCTGCAAGGTAATGGCCCCTCCCTCAAGAAGATAAAAGCCAGGTTTGGAAAAGCGTTCTTTGCAGACAGCAAAGAAGCTCTGAAGCTCAACTGGTGGACATCTTAGTTCGTGTTTGGAGAATTTTGTAAATTAGCTCTTAACTCTGGGTTTTTGGCAGCCTTGAAAAACAACTTGGCAAGACTCTTCCTTCTCAGAGCTGATTAGGGGGAAGCAGCCTTCAGAACAGAATTTGTTATTAAACCTTAAAAGGTGAGGGCTGCTGCCTTTGTCTGTGTTTGTTCTTTGGGAACCCGGTTGGGTCAAAACCTTGGGATTTTAAACAGTGCAAAAGACAGGAAGAACTTGCAAGAATTGTCATATTTTCTTGGAAAGCAGGCAGAGCCCCAGGAAATATGCCTGTTCTTCTCAGGGACAGAGGCAAATTCTCCAAGAAGGATGAAAATCATTGCCATCAGCTTCTCATTCTAACCAAGTGGTCCCCAAGGGCTATTTTAGGCTTGTTGTCATGTCAATAACCAGGAGTTTATGCCTGCAATTCCATTTTTAGATTCTTAGCTCTTCAAGAGAGAATTGTGTTTTTTCTGCTCCTGGTTGCGGTGAAGTTATCCTTTGCTGCTTCCAAAAACAAAACTCTCTATAAAAGGAGCAACCAACTACTAGAAGACAGCTGTATCCAATGTAACTTTTTAAATTCAATTTTACTCACACACACAAAAACCCTGACTGGTTGATGATTCTTCCCACCTCATAACTAGTACATAAAAGAAGAATAATGCACGAAAGATCCTGTCCCAGTTTATCAGGGCTTTTTCTTTCTTCTCTTAACCAATGTTAGGGATGACAGTACATGTTACAGGTAGTCCTCAAATTACAACAGTTTATTTAGTGACCATTCAAAGAGTGGTATGATGGCCTAGAGATGGAACTCTTGCCTCACAATCAGGAGGCTGTGAGTTCAAGCCTAGGTGGAGGCGGATATTTCTCTCTCTGGGCCCAATGAGAATATATCTGCTGAACAAAACTCCGTATTGGCGACAGGAAAGGCATCCAGTCAGAAAACACTCAGCTCCATGCAGTTGCCCAGACTCCACCCCTCGAGGGATTATGGAATCCCTTATGGGATTATGGTTACATGGGTTATGGGATTATGGTTACAATGAAATAATTTAGTGACCCTTCAAAGTTACGGCACCGAAAAAAGTGAGTTATGACTGCTTTTCACACAACTGTGGCAGCATCTCCATGGTCACTTGATCAAAATTCAGATGCTTGGCAACTGACTCATTTTTATGACAGTTGCAGTGTCCCGGGGTCGTATCACATCTTATTGGCCAAACTCCAGAAAACAAAGAAGCAGTAAATAAAGTTATTTTTATATCTGCCATTTAGGATGTCTTCTGGAATCAGAAGTCACGATGTAATATTCCTAACGACATCATTTCTTACTGGATGTAATGGAGAGTCGGAGTAACCTTGAGGAACAGAAGGAAGAGCTGCCACCAAGGCAACAGCCAGATCTAAGTCTGGGACAGAAAAGTAATTTGAGTAAAGCATCTCAGACATGACCTTTCTTCCCTGAAGATAAAGGGGGGATTGTGTTACTATAACCTTATAGCAAAATAGTATTAGGATTCATGATTCTAGTGCCCTACACTGGTTTCCTTTGAAGAACTGACAGGGGTCTTTCAATGCAATGTTTCAACTGCAGGCACTGTCATATGGTGATGACAATTAAATCATCAACCTGATAATAATTAAAATGGCGGTCCTCCAAGCAAACAGGTTTCTCTCATTATCTGGTTTTTGGGCTTAGTCTACAACCCCACCATTTGACCCAGCTCCAAACAAATGGGCAAACATTCCAGCTTAGCAATGGCAGACTGATATGTGCTTCACAGTGCTTTCCAGCCCTCTCTAAGTGGTTTACAGAGTCAGCCTCTTGCCCCCAACAATCTGGGTCCTCAATTTACCCATCTTGGAAGGATGGAAGGCTGAGTCAACCCTGAGCCAATGTTCATATGATCTGCATGCAGATGCTTGACCAACTGACTGTCAGCTGGTGCTCCGTTCAAAATCCAAGAAAGAAATACTTAGACTCTTGTAATTAGAGAAAAGGTATCTTTTACTGGAAGTCAAGTGGTAGCAACAAGAGAATTCTGAATCTGAGGAAATAGGCACGTACATCACATATATATCAAGGGAGTGAAATGTCCCCACCCCCAATAGTTCAAACGGTTCTTCCAATTAAAAGTTGTGAACTTCACCATGTGGACATCTCCAGGTGGTGATAATTAGTTGACCTTGGCTTACTCAGATAAAGGTTTGCAGTTGCGCAGAGAAGAGAAAGCTAAGCAGGAATGAGAAACCCTCCCCAGTTTATACAATATCAGTTAATAATACTTCCAGCTCACGTCCCATACATTTCCCCCTTCCACCCCCTGTGACTCATGACAGCCAGAAAGAAGCAAAGGAAAGGAGGAAGATCTTGAAGGCTGACACGGACTCACATTTATGACAATCGCAGTGTCCCCATGGTCACATGATCAATGGGGGGGACCAGATTCACTTAACGACCTTGTACACTAATTTAACCATCACAGCAATTCACTTAACAAATCTGGCAAGGAAACTCCTAAGATGCGGTGAAATCTGCTTGACAAATTTCTCATTTAACAACCTAAATTTTAGGCTCAGTTGTGGCCATAAGTCAAGGACTACCTGGACCATGACAGCATCCCAGGTTCACATGATGTCTATTTGCAACTTTCCCAGCCAGCTTCAGATGAGCAAAGTTAACTGGAGAGTGGGCGGAGAAGCTGTCAAGGTTCCGGCGATTGCCCTGGTTAAATCATGAGCCTTGAGCCAAGCTTCAAAAGAATCCAAAAGATTTATTAGGAGCAACATGTCAGCATTGACCCACATGAAGCCAACTCATAATTTATGGCCACCTGTGACCCTGTTTCCCCCCCACCCCCACCCCTGGGTGTGTCATAAATCAGATTCTCCAACGAAAGCATGTTAACGGGCTTGAAGTCATCAATCACATTCTCCAAGGAAGGATTTTTGTGGGCAGAAGATCTGGTAGCCTAGCTACAATCTTTGTAAGGTAAGTGTGAAATGTACTTCTGGTTTTAATTGCCGTATTGCTCCTTCAGGCTTCCCTCCCCCCTCCTGATTATGGCAACTCAAAAACAGGCATAGGAATGCTTTACGAGTTGACAAAAGCTCGATTTGTTTAATGACCATTTGATTCACTTAACTGCCATGATTCACTTAATAGCCATGGCAAGAAAGGTCCTAAAATCATGTGCCACTCACTGAATGACTGCTTTGCTTAATAGTGGAACATCTGGCCATAAGTCAACTTGTCGTTGTATGTTGAGGACTACCTGTATATAAATCGCATGCATGATTTTGCTGGCAGCCTTGCAAATCGGGTCCCTCCTCAACCACGTTTATGGATTCTCATTTTTGAATTGCAATTTGAATTTTGTTTCTGTGGTTGGGGATAAGGAGACAAAAATAGGCCTTTATTTTTATCATTCTGCTTTAATATATGTGTATATTTCTTTTTCCTGCAAGTCTGCTCCCAGCTGCTTATCACTGAAATATATGCAAATTTGAAATGGCTCAGTGCCTTTTTCTTTTTTGATATGAAGAAAGAGAAAGAGGAAGGGGTGCTGGGAGATCCCCTGGAAATGGAACAAAACTGAATGGCACTGATTTACAAGTGGGGAAATGTTAATTCAGCGGCACCCTTCCATTCAAACTGACCTTAGCTGATCTTGAAAAGAAAAAAAAAAAGCTAAACTCACAGCATTGTAGACTAGAAGCAATCACAAAACAACCTAAATAATGCATCAGCAAAGCACTTTTTTCTAGCCTCCTACAGGGCTCTCAGGCAATTCAATGGAGATGTTCTTCTTTTCTTTTCTTTTTTACTAGTTGCCAAGCCAAATTCATCCCATCCAAACATCCGCCAACTTCGTCTCTACACAAATGAGGGCTTGAAATATGTGACAAATGCGCACACACCCGCACACAAAAGAAGAAAGGCTTAAAATGCTAGGTTAGAATGTCAGCCAACGAAGAAGGAAGGTTTCTTTGCGAGCCTGATTTGACTCCATTCGGATTTTCATTGGCACGGCAGCTTTCTTCTAATCCGCCACAGTGAGTTAAATTGGCCTTCTATTGTGGGAAAGATTGCAATGGTGGTGGAGAAACGGCTGCTGCTTGCTTTTCGTCCCCTCCCTTTATTTATTTTGGGCACAAAAACATCATGGATCTATAGTTCGTTTCTGCAGTGAACGGTAGTTGGAGTGCACCATGCATAAAACTCGTTTTCCCTGAATGGGTACTTTCAAAACAATAAGGTAAGGGTCTTGGGATGTGGACTATGGTTTAGAACAGAAATGACTGCCAAAGTAGAACAATTAGGCCTAATGAGGTGTCAAGGCTCCTGGCTGTTTGAAACAAAAGCCTCTGGAGCATGTATGTGCTGGCGGCCCAATGCACCTTTCATGTCAATGTGTCTTTTTTTAAAACATGCTGCTTGTCTGGTAGCCAAATGAGGGTTCGAAAGAACAGAGAGAAAGCATTAGCAAGGCATGTGCTGTTTTGTTTTTTTTTTACAAAAGAGTCCATTTCTATGACTTTTGCACATCCATGGAATGTCATGGCACATGTACAAAGAGGCAGGGCTGTCAGGCGTGAAGATTCAGGACCACACGGTAAGTTCCGGTTAATCTGATTTATTGTGCATGCCTAGACGTAAAAAATTCAGTTAACGAACCATCAGCATTACATTGGCACTAGGTAAGAGTTAACAGAATTCAAGAAGGGTTGGATTTAGACCGCTTGGGAGAAACGTAATGATTCTAGGCTGATAACTCTCTTGACTCCATCCCCCAAGGCTCTGCAGGTGCTTCTCCTACAACGGCTTTTTCCAGAATGATCCAATGTGCCTTTTGTGGTTTGCACCCCATACATGGGATCTCCAATGGATACTTCTGAATATTCCCTCCACCTCGATTTACAGTATTTAAAGCTACCTGAACAAATGTACCACAAGGCAATCTTGAGTTTAAGGTTATTCTTGATTGATTGATTGATTCACTGGTTGATTGATTCATTCATTGCCTTTCTAGGCTACTCATCTCCTTACGAGATGACTCTGGGTTAGGGTTCCAGGTTATAAAATGTTTGGGTTTGGAAGATGAAAACTAAGGGAGTTTCCTGCACCTGAATAGAGTGAGATTATTTTTTCTTCTGACACAAAGGTGTTTTTTCACAAGGCAACTGGAATTCCTTGTTTTTCCTTGAAGACATTTCCCTTCTGATCCAAGAAGCTTCTTCAGCTCTGAACTGAAGAACTGAAGAAGCTTCTTGGATGAGAAGCAAAGTGTCACCAAGGAAGAACCAAGAATATCCAGTTGCTTTTTCAAAAAGCACCTTGGGGACAACCATGATCTGATCGACGGAGGATCTCCGTAGACATTTAGCTATACACTTTGGGATGAACATCCTTTGAATGGTATAGAGTATGAATGGATTCCCAGAAAATAAAAATGCAGACTACAGGATTCAGGTGACCCTGAGAACGCACATAAACCTCCAAATGACCTCAAATATTAGCCGAAAGAGGCAGATCAATTAGCAAAAAAATTAGCAAATCAAAGAACTGCAAGGAATCCTCCACCCTGCATCCTCTACCAATCAGTCAAAAGAAGTTTCTTGGATGAGAAGCGAAAAATTTTCAAGGAAAAACAAGAAAGTCCAGTTGCTTTTTGAAAAAGCATCTTTGCGACAATCATGATCTGGTTGACTGAGAGTCTCCATAGACTTCTTGTGATGCCTTTTTCTTGGTTTGGGAAGGAAGGATCTCAATTCTATTTGTGTTCTCAGGGCAAACTTTGTAGTCCATCAATCACTACCTCACGGTTTCACCTGGGCTATAGAACTAAGCATCAGGTCTATTGTTTGATTGATGCATGGTTATTCTAATTTACAGAACTCTTAATATTTTTATTTATTTATTTTATTTGGTTTGTCAATTGCTTACAAGATAATAGGTATAAGTAAAAACATAGTTATGAATACATGGATTAATAGAGGGCTACTTTGGGAGATACAGGGAGTTCTTGACTTACAACCATTCGCTGTAAATTCAAAACCAACGTTATTAAAAAAAAAAAGCTTTACCAAAATGCAACTTCTTATTATAAGATCTAAACAATTGCTACCAACCTGCCTTCCATCAAGGACCTGTATACTGCATGAGTCAAAAAGAGGGCTGTGAAAGTATCTACAGACCCCTCACATCCCGGACATAAACTGTTTCAACTCCTACCCTCAAAACGACACTATAGAGCACTGCACACCAGAACAGCTAGACACAAGGACAGTTTTTCCCCGAATGCCATCACTCTGCTAAACAACTAACTCCCTCAATTACTTAGTAAGACTGTATTACCATTATTCTTCTCATCCTTCCTATTGCCTATCTCTTCCCACTTATGATTATAACTATGGTGCTTTTATCTTTACAATTTATATTGTTTTATTTGTTTTCCTAGTATATTTTGATTGCGTATTAGTAACCTATGTATGATTTGATTGCTTATAGTAACCTATGACTATTACTAAGTGTTGTATCTTATGATTCTTGATGAATGTATTTTATTTTTTTTATGTACACTGAGAGCTTATGCACCAAAGACAAATTCCTTATGTGTCCAATCATACTTGGCCAATAAAGAATTCTATTCTATTCTGTTCTGTTCTGTTCTGTTCTATTCTATTCTAAAATCAAATGGTACATGCAAATTTATTTACAAATTTACAATTTCCATATTTTTCATATTAATGCAAAAGACTGATTAAATGGTTCTATCGAGAAAGTCACATGATCAAAAAAAAAGGATAAGAGTAAGCTTTTGAAAACAAATATTTTTTACTTACAGTAAATTTTACTATAGATTTATTTAAGTGCAGCTTTCTTAAATGAAGGACTGTCTTTTACAGGCCATTATAATTTAATATTAAATGTTTTGGGCTTCTCCCCTCAAAATGCCAGAAAAGTCCACATTTAAGCATGCAAAAGGGTGCCAGAAAACAGGAAAGTGGAGAAAAATGGAGAAACTCGGTTGCAAATGGTAAATAAGAAGAGCTAAAGTGGTCTTTGAGAGAAGAGGCCAGACTATCTCACAAATGGTTATGGGTGAACTCTCAGCCCCGCAGGTTAGAACTGGACCCTAAAGATTGTGGATTACAAAACAGAAAAGGCCACCGAGTCTATTTTACCAGCATTACTGTTTTTAGTTTGATTGATGTCTTGCCTCTCTCTTCACAGTTAGCAATAAAAACTAATGTTCAAGCAATTAAAATCTGACAACAGGGAAAAGCACTGTCGGTTAACTTAGACTGAAAACACAATCTGTTGCTTTAGAGCAGGGGTCTCCAACCTTGGCTCCTGGAAGCCTGGCGGACTTCAACTCCCAGAATGTGGAACTCTGGGAGTTGAAGTCCGCCAGGCTTCCAGGAGCCAAGGTTGGAGACCCCTGCTTTAGAGAAACTCAAAAGATTTTCTCAATGGCCGACCACAGATTTCAATGAAACGTTTGCAAGAAAACAACCAAGCTCAGAGAGCACCAAGGACCCCTCAGGTCAACCCTGATCTTGACCAACAAATATTCTCCTTTATTGGTAAAGGTAAAGGTTCCCCTTGCAGATCCGTGCGAGTTTTTTCCGGCTCTAGGGGGCGGATACTCATCTCCGTTACAAAGCTGAAGAGCCAGCGTTGTCCGAAGACGTCTCCGTGGTCATCTGGCTGGCATGGCTAAACGCCTTCGAAGGCACATGGAACACTGTTTCCTTCCCACCAAAGGGGTCCCTATTTTTCTACTTGCACTTTTTACATGCTTTCGAACTGCTAGGTTGGCAGAAGCTGGGACAAGGAACAGGAGTTCCCTCCATGACGTGGTGCTAGGGATTCGAACCACCACACTGCTGACTTTTCTGATCGACAGGCTCAGCATCTTAGCCAGTGAGCCATCGCGTCCCTTTATTGGTACTGTATAACAATTGACAGAGACAACTGGCTGGCCCTCTAGATTCAATGGTGCAAGTATATTCCTTGCTGTTGACGCATCTGTCTACACATTGTGTGGGTCAAGAAGCAAAAGCTATTCTAGTCTTCCATTCTAATAAGGGAGAGGAAACCCACCACTTCACCTCTTCTTCTATTTTACTTTTTTGTTCCTTCAGGATAACAATTTGGGTCCCACTCCATCCTCCACGCGGCTCAAGCAGAGTTCTCAGTTTGTAAAATGCAAGTACCAATCAACTGTCAGTTTACACCGGCTTTCACTTGAAAGCTTTTCAGAGGAAGCATAATAACAATAATAATAGGGTGGTGCAGGGATTATCTGCAGGGATTTCATCTCTTTAGAACACTGTTGGGCAACACAAAGCAACTGAACCTTGCAATCAAGTCATTTGGAGAGGTCTAAGTGCTCTTTCTCCAGCCTATGCATTTGTCCCTTGAAGACCACCAAGGTTCAGGATGCAAAGAAGCCAGTCTGGATCTAAAGGGTTTTTTAATGTTCATTAAAATAAAAAAATAGTAGGCCCATGTGAAAAGCATTTTGCTGAATATGTGTCAGAGCAGAGGTGGTATTCAGCCAGTTCGGACCGGTTCTAGAGAACCAGTAGCAGAAATTTTGAGTAGTTTGGAGAACTGGCCAATCTCACCTCTGACTGGCTCTGCCCCCATCTATTCTCTGCCTCCCAAGTCCCAGCTGATTGGCTGGGTCTTCTTTGGTTGCCCTGCACAGGAGAATGGAGCTGGAAAGCAGGTTAGTGGGGCGGGGAGGAAATGAAGAGTTTACAGTATCCTTCCCCTGCCATGCCCACCAAGCCACGCCCACAGAACCACTAGTAATAATTTTTTGAATACTACCACTGTGCCAAAGGCTTCTATTTGTTTATTTATCTCAAAGGTAGATGGAGAAGAAACATCAAGAAGGAACAGAGGAAGAGAACCTGGATTGCAGGATAGACTCAAGATCGTGTGAAATATTACTACTGTTTTATAAAGCCTTAGTAAGACTACACTTGGAATACTAGATCCAATTTGTGTTACCATGATATTAAAAAGTTGTTGAGACTCTGGAAAGACTACAGAGAGAAGCAACTAGGATGATTAGGGGACTGGAGGGTAAAACATATGAAGAACAATTACAGGAATTGGGCATGGCTAGTCTTGTGAAGAGAAGGACTTCAGGGGTGATATAATAGCAGTCTTCCAATATTAGCAAGGCAACTACAAAGAGGGGTCAACTTATTTTTCAAAGCACCTGAAGGCAGTACAAGAAGCAATTTCTGTTCATTTTCTTTCACTTATTTCCTCCTCTATTTCTGTAGCATCCTCCCTACCATTCAGCAATTCTATCCATTTCTTGAAAGGACAGTAAGTTCACAGCTGTTGGGGAGTGCAGAATGTGGGGGCAGGCTGATCTCTAAACATCTCTTGAAGGATTTGCCTGCCTCAGAGAATCTTGGCCCAAATGGTCCCTCCAAAAACCTCTTGAATTTATTGGAGGATTTCAACATTTCTAAAGCCCACATTACAAATCTTCAGGACCTGGTCCATTTTTTTTTTTTTAAAAAAGCAGAAGACTTCTTTTCAAAACTCCAGGTGGCAAGGGGAATCAAAGGGGAATTCCTTTTTTAATGAATATTTTGTGCAAAAACCGCTTTCAAAGCTGCTTCACAGAAAAACGCAACCTGCTTGCCTTGCCTCAGAGCAAAGCAGCTGCAAAAATTTTCACACACAGTCAAAAGTGAACAGCCCGAAGGTTTTAGTTCTGCCTGTTACCATTCCTGAAATAGATGGAAACTGCCTCTCAGGACCAAAGAAAATCACTTCCCACCTTTCATGGAGAATGGTAGAGAGAAAGAGGCATGAGAAAGTGAACACAGCAGGGGTGGGTGGGCTTCAAAATTTTTAGCAATGGGTTCTCTGCTAAGGTTGCTGGATGGACGTGGCCATGGTGGGCGTGGCTTAGTCAGCCTCCTGCATTGTGGGGGGGGGGCATTTTTGCCCTTCCTGGGCTCTGGAGGCTTTCCTTGAGCCTCCGGGAGGGAGAAAATGGCCTCCCCGGGCTCTGGAGGCTTTCCTTGAGCCTCCGGGAGGGTGAAAATGGCTTCCCCGGGCTCTGGAGGCTTTCCTTGAGCCTCCGGGAGGGAGAAAATGGCCTCCCCGGGCTCTGGAGGCTTTCCTTGAGCCTCCGGGAGGGAGAAAATGGCCTCCCCGGGCTCTGGAGGCTTTCCTTGAGCCTCCGGGAGGGTGAAAATGGCCTCCCCGGGCTCTGGAGGCTTTCCTTGAGCCTCCGGGAGGGTGAAAATGGCTTCCCCGGGCTCTGGAGGCTTTCCTTGAGCCTCCGGGAGGGAGAAAATGGCCTCCCCGGGCTCTGGAGGCTTTCCTTGAGCCTCCGGGAGGGAGAAAATGGCCTCCCCGGGCTCTGGAGGCTTTCCTTGAGCCTCCGGGAGGGTGAAAATGGCCTCCCCGGGCTCTGGAGGCTTTCCTTGAGCCTCCGGGAGGGTGAAAATGGCTTCCCCGGGCTCTGGAGGCTTTCCTTGAGCCTCCGGGAGGGAGAAAATGGCCTCCCCGGGCTCTGGAGGCTTTTCTTGAGCCTCCGGGAGGGTGAAAATGGCCTCCCCGGGCTCTGGAGGCTTTCCTTGAGCCTCCGGGAGGGTGAAAATGGCCTCCCCGGGCTCTGGAGGCTTTCCTTGAGCCTCCAGGAGGGTGAAAATGGCCTCCCCGGGCTCTGGAGGCTTTCCTTGAGCCTCCGGGAGGGAGAAAATGGCCTCCCCAGGCTCTGGAGGCTTTCTGGAAGCTGGAAACAGGCCCATTTCTGGCCTTCCTGAACTTCCAGGAAGCCCGTTTTTCGCCTTCCCCAAGCCTCCGTGTACACCCTGCACTTAGCTTCATCCAAAACGGGCCATGTGGGGGCTCCTGGGAGGGGTGGGCTGGGGTGGGCTGGGCCAGCCAGGAGTGGGATTTGGGGGATTTCTAAACTGCACAGAATCTTAGCTAGGGGATCCCCTGCGGACCGCCGGCAGCTCACTCCTGCATTGCAGCCATTTATTTAGTGACTGTTCAAAGTTGCAACAGCCACTCCCAAAAGTGACTTATAAACGTGCCTCATAAATACGACTGTTGCAGCATTCCCCACGATCATACGATCAAAATTTGGGCACTTGGCAACCAGTGTGCATTTACGATGGTTGAAACATCCTGGAGTCATGTTGTTGCCATTTGTGACTTTCCCAGCTGGCTTCCAACAAACTAATTTGTCAATGGGGGGGAAGCCAGATTCACTTAACAACTGCATGGTTCACTTAACAACTGCATGATTTGCTTAACAAACAGGACAAAAAAAGGTTGTAAAATTTCTTGTGACTCGCATAGCGTTTTGCTTTGCTTAGCAATTAGCTATTTTTCACACTTACAACCATTGCAGCATCCCCAAGGTCACACAATCAAAATTCAGAGGTGCTGTTCTGACCCAGGCTTTGCAGAATCAAGAAACAGACTCCTTGTCCCAAAAAAACCCTTCTTTATTTAGTTACTGTGAATTCATGGCATTAACACACAGAAAAATCCCAGCAATAATCCTTCCAAGGGTTAAGGGCAAGAATAGACCTTATCAGTCCTTGCATAATTGCCAGGCTTCCAGTTGTAAAGCTGTAAATTAATTTCTGGCAAGGAGTCTCTGTGAGGCACGAACCACAATAAGAAAATCTTCCTAAAGAAACACGAACTATTGTCTCCTACAACCACCACTCCCCTTTTGCTTCTATTTATTCCTCAGGGAGGGGCCATTCAGTGTCCATGTGTGCCTTACTTTCTGAGTGGCTTCCTGTTCCTCAGTTGTTATCCTCTCCTGACAGCTCTGCGCATACGTGCATCTGGAACAGGGTCCAGCTGTTCTTCTTCCCCACTTATCTCCAACTCCAAAGGCAGCTGGGAAATGTCAGACAGCCATCTCTGCTTCGGACACAGAGCATCCATCAGAGCCTTCTCCAGACTCCAGGACTGGCTTAAGTTCCTCCTCAACCTCCTGGTGGGCCACAACATGTGTGGCTCATATTTATCACGGTGGTAGCATCATGTGGTCATATGATCCCCTTCGGTGACCTTCTGACAAGCAAATCAAAAGGGAAGCCAGATTGACTTAACAACCCTATTACTAATTTAATGACTGCAGAGGTTCATTTAGCAACCGGGGCAAGAAAGTTTGTAAAATAGGGCAAAAATTACTGAAAAACTGTCTCTCTTAGAAACAGAATGTTTGAGGCTCAATTCTGGTCATTAGTTGAGGACTACTTGCATCAATCAAAACAGATTTAATTCTCATGCAAAAAAGACAGAATTATTTGCAAGGTTGGCTCTTGCCAGATTTGGTAAGATTTGTTCCCTGGAGGCATTCAGGAACATTTTGGATTCCATCTTGTCAACCCCTCTTATGAAGAGCGCAGAGTTCCAAAGATGACTTTAAAAGAAAAATGTGTTTAATAATCTCAACTTGCTCTCTAAAAAAAATCATTAAAAAGAGAGGAAAATAATGCTAATGGTAATAGAATGGCCATTGGTCACCCTCCAGACCAGAAATTCTTGGAAATTATAATTTCATTTGCACAAAGACCATTCAGGTCACACTAAACTAGTCCAAAATGACTTTCCTACAGATATCAGGTAATAACTGCAGCAATTTTATTCATGAAGAATTAACCTCTACTGAAGCCAAGTGCATATTAAACAATTTCTTATTACATTCCCAGCATTTGTACATCAGTTTAATAAATGGATTATAGGGTAAGACTTGCCCTGAACTTCTTTGCTAAAAATACTTTAATTCCACTTAATTAAAAAGAAAGATTTCTGAACAGGTCTCACGTCTGGCTGAAACCAAAATTTATTAAATTTTGTTAAATTCATTAAACCTGTTCTGGGTAAGAAAACAGTTGTGCTTGGAACATTGCAGCTAAGCTTCCTGAGTTGTTGAAACAAACCAGTGGAGTTTTACACAAATGCTTTACGCTGAAACCCTTGAAACTGATCAACTTTAAGACAAGCCTGTACACAAATTAAATAAACGTAGGATAGTCTTCTGCAGACTTGGTTCATAACAGAGACTGAGAAAGTAATTTGGGTTTAAGGCAAAGATAAAGATTCCCTTTGCACATACCTGCTAGTCATTTCTGGCTCTAGGGGGTGGTGCTCATCTCCATTACAAAGCTGAAGAGTTAGTGCTGTCCAAAGACATCCCCATGGTCATATGGCTGGCATGATTAAATGCCGAAGGCGCACGGAATGATGTTCCCTTCCCACCAAAGAGGTCCCTATTTTTCCACTTGCATTTTTACATGCTTTCAAACTGCTGGTTGGCAGAAGCTGGGACAAGTAACGGGAGCTCACTCCGTCATGCGGCGCTAGGGATTCGAACCGCTGAACAGCTGGCCTTTCTGATCAACAAGCTCAGCATCTTAATCACTGAGCCACCGCATCCCTCCATTTTTTTGTGGATAGTATTAATATCCCCTTTTTAAAAATGAGACTTGATATGTCAAGATGGTAACATGTTATTTTTCTTTTGAGATGTTTATTTTGGCAGTGTCCCCCTACATATGAGAAGTACACATTTTAACAAAAAACAAAGGGCCTGTGTTGGAAAAGGCATTTCTGAACAATCAAAAATGTACACCCAAAAAATGTTCATTTAGAATTGCACACTTAAAAAAGGAGAGAGCCCAAGTGCTGTAGGCAATTACATTTGTGGGGTGCTCTCTGAGCTTGCAAGTTTCCTTATAGACATTTTATGACCCTATTAGGTCACATCTTCAGTGTGAGCGTGGTGTTTGTGCCCTGTTTATATATACAGTAGCTTGCCCTACCAGACCAAGCTAAATCCAAAATGCTAGGGAACTTCTAGAAGCTTGGCATTCAGACATAGCAGTTATTAATTGACACACAGAGATAAATCACATTTACACACCATTCAAATGAGACAATAAAAAGCTAGGAAACAAAAAAGCTAGGAACATATATCCTCTCTATCAACCAGCACTCAGATAAGGAAGGATTAAGACTAAGCAAACCACCAAGGAGAAAACCTTACCACTGCCAACAATGGAGAATATGGTCAAAATGTCCAGATAGTGTCCATAACAGCAGAATCAAAGTTCTGCCTGTTTTTATTAGCAACACATTTTGTGTTCATCATTATCTAAAGTTGAATCGTGAAAACAACACAAGAGGAAAATCAACTCATTCGAGCTGTAGCATCAGAAAAGGTTCCTGTGCATTCCTTGGACAGGAGAAACAGCAAGGACTAGACCATAAAAAAAAGCAGAAGTATTGTATCACTGGAAGACAAAAATCACAAAATTCCACCTTATTTATTTGGGCTAGGTCATGCCTTTCAAACTCACTGGAAAAGGCAGTTTTCCTCACCATGGGCAGCAGTAAGAGGAGAAGGTAAAAGAACATGAGGCAGATCCAGAAGAAGACGGAAAAACAACATCAAAGACAACATACTACAACAACATCCAGAAGAACAAGGGCTAGAACTTTGTATCTCCCTTGACACCTAAAATGCTAAAAGAGAGGAGGAGGAGGAGGAGATGGAAATGGGGAAGGAGGAGAAACTGTCTCATCTCCAGGACAAGAACAAGGGGAAAGGGATGGAGATGGGAATAGATGGAGAAGGAACAAGAAGAAGGAGGAGGAGGAGAAGCTGCCTCATCTCCAAGAGAAGGAGGAGGAGGAGGTCAGCAGTAAAAGGAAGCGAGGCCGCTAAAAGACATAGCAGCCCACAAACACACATCGTTAAAGCCAACACCAGCCACAGCATACAACAATTGAAATAAGCCATTCAAGATCAGAAGATGTAGAACGAGATGGTCCATAGAATTGTCAAGAACTGGGCATGAGTGAATGGACAACATCATCATCAGAATCAAGTATGACAACAGTGGGGCTTTGATCACACCAACATAGCCATCCTCTGATTTGTTGGACCACACCCATCCTCTGATTTGTTGGACCACACTTTTGAAGTCCAAAAACCAAAATAGCTACAGAACAGTAGAAGTCAATTGTTTGATAGAACCACAAATGATCACTTCCAATGTGCCTTGGTTTGTTCAGCAACCATCTACAGCGGCTTGATATATTTTCCTTGAGCTGCTTCTTTTTTTTTTTTTTTTTTTACAAAAATACACCCCACCCCACCCCCAAAAATGTGCTATTTCAGAACAAGCTTGATTGCAACCCAGCTCAAATTTGGTTAAAACATTTCAAGATGATTCCCTGCCGTTCGAAACACGCTGATAACTCTTTTTACACTTCTCTGTTCTCCCAGGGGTGATAATAATGTTCCTTCGGAGAACAAAGCCTTAGGAAGCATTGGGAGCATCACCTCTCGAGAAATGTGAGGTATCCTTTATGCCTACATTCCCCGGTCCCCTGAAGAAAGAGGTTGCTTTGTTACCTGAATAAAGAATTGCTTCATTTTCACTTCCCACCCATCCTCTAATGGAGTTCAAGAGGCCCTTTCACTCTTGCAGCAGGTCTCCATTTATTTTACAGGCTGAATGTGCAGGTTTTAAAACCGCCAATGCAGGCTGTGATGGAGAGAAGAGCTGAATTGCCACTATGGTGTAGGGGAGGAGATGTGGCATAATCCTTTCCTTCCTTGCTCTCCAATTCTCTCCTGGCATTAATGATTTGCCATCAGAAAGATGCTCCACCAGATTTTTAAAAAATGGCTGGATTCGGAGCTCCAATCAAAGGGATTTTTTTTAGCTGACTTGAGCTGATGTTCCTTCTACAAGAGGCCTTAATTCCATTCCAGAGAAATGTACTGCCTCTGGCAATCAGCTGTCCAGGGTGACACAAAATGCTGAATGCCACCAGTCACTTTTTGTTTGTCAACAGAGAGAAGAAGGACTAGAAGTGACGTGATAGCAGAATTCCAGTATCTTGAGAGGCAGCCACAAACAAAGGAGGGTGAACGAGCTAATTTATTTTCCAAAACACCAAAAGGCTGGAAAAAGAAACAATGGATGGAAACTCATCAAGGAGAGAAGCAACCTGGAGTTAACCTGGAGAAACTTCCTCAACAGTGAGACAATTGACCAGCATGGAATGGCTTGCCACCAAAAGTTGTGAGTGCTTCATCACTGGAGGCTTTTAAGAAGAGAGTGGACAACCACTAGTCTTGAATGGTTTCCTGCTTGAGCAGGAGGTTCGACTAGAAGACCTCCAAGGTCCCTTCCAGTTCTATTCTGATTGGTTGATAATTAAGTTCGAGCACATCAGTAGTTGGGCAGAGGTGCTAAGATGAACCCTGCTGTGATGTAGCACATGTCATCTATTCTGGGAGATGAAGTCCCCAAGTCATAAAGTTGCCAAGGTTGGAGACCCCTGATTTAGAGGTCCTCCTAGGCCAGACACAAAAGCCTCCCTGAAGATAAATGATGAGCTTATGAATCCATGGTGGTTGATCTTGGATTGCACCTGGAATTGCTGGGATGGGAGAGAGACTATTAGGAAATCCTAAGGCTGTAGGATAGATAGAGAAGTCGGTAAGACAGGCTGATAGAAGGCAAAAGTGAACTTTAATCTGTTTTGAATCAGTGGTGGCATTCAAATTTTTTTTCATTACTGGTTCTATGGGCGTGGCTTGGTGGGTGTGGCTTGGTGGGCATGGCAGGGGAAGGATATACTGCAAATCTCCATTCCCACCCCACTCCAGGGGAAGGTTACTGCAAAATCCCCATTCTCTCCCTACCCCTTTAACCTGCTTTCCAGCTCCCTTCTCCTGTGCAGGGAAACCAAAGAAGACCCAGCCAATCAGCTGTGACTCAATGGAAGGCAGAGAATAGATGGGGGCAGAGCCAGTCAGAGGTGGGATTTGCCGGTTCTGCAAATGACTCAAACTTTCTGCTACTAGTTCTCCAGAACTGGTTAGAACCTGCTGAATACCACCTCTGGTTTTGATCCATCAAGCTACTTGGAATCAAGCTCTCTTAAAGGAAGAGCTTACTTAATTAAAGATCAATGAAGTGCTTGAGAGACTGACTTATTAAAAGAGAATGAGTGTTCCCCTAAGTCAGAAGTGACCAATCTGAACCCTCCATTGGGCCCTTTTTTGAGTCTCCCACGGTCTTCAAAGTCCTCCTAATTCTAGGAGCATCCTGTCTCAATGCTCCTGGGGCTTCTTTGGACTAAAGCTTTTCTCCCTCTCTTTTAAAACAACATATCTAAACCGCCTCAGACTTGGTGACTTTGAACTACCTCCCATTACCTTCTTGAAAATACAAACAGCTTTTAATTTTCTCATCAACAGCAGGGCCACGTAAACTCATTGCAAGAAGAATTAAAGACCACCTTTTGGCCTGCATCTATTTTGGAATGCCATTTTACAAAATAACCCTTTCAAGAATTGATATATATATATGATATATATATTGATATATATATATGACCAAATGACCATCAGAGCATTAGTATTTCATATATTATTATTATTATTAACACACTCGGGTACTAAGGAGTTCTACTCCCCCTGCCCATCTGAAAAGAAATTTGTCCCAAATGCAAAACACAGAGGAGAGGAGTTTCAGTTTTAGCTTTACATCACTAAGCAGCTTTAGTACAGAACAGTTGAGCTAAGCCATGCCCAGACTCCTTGCTGTCTCCTCCTTGCTCACATAGCAAATACTGTTTCAGTTTCCAAGCACCCCTCAACTCTCTCACAGACTGACAGGATGCTAGCCAGATGAATACCGATGTATGTTGGTAGGCAGAGGCAGAATTTTTCCCCTTTATTTTCCTCCCAAAAAACTAAGCTCGACCGTGTAATTTCGTAGCTAAGCATGAGCATAGAGCTAGTTTAATTCATACTTCCAACCTGCAAATTTGTGGACTTTAAAGATTGGACTTCGTTCCTTTTAAGAAAACCTCTCTTGCCACTTGTGAAGATTTGATGGCTTCAAAGACCAAAAACCTCCTGCTTGCTACACCTTATCAAAGACCACGGTTGCTTGGTATGTTTCTGGCATGCTACCACAATCTTTAAATTATTACCAACCTCCTCGGAGCCTTTTTTTTTTTAATGATAGTAATTTATCTTTACCCTTAGCTCAATGAAAGCATTTTTTTCTGCTTGCAGTAGAACAAATTCTCCGAGGACTATGAATTTAGGATAACCAGCATATCTCATTTCAGAATGTCATAGTGGGGGGAAAAAATTAAGTCTATCTTACCCTGTGGTGTCAACTTCTAGAGACTTTCTCAACCTGGCACCTTCCAGATGCCTTGGAACTACAACTCCCAGAATTCCCAAAGAAGGTGAGAAAGACAGCTCTACTGATTGGCAGGGACTTGTGTTTTTTTTCCAGCCATTCTTCACAAGGCTGGACTCTGTAAGGTCTGTCACAGTGCAACCAACTATCTTTCTGGACAGGATGCTAGAATAATGAGCATAAGAACTGTTCTGAGGCTCAATCCACATAAAGGACCAGCCCAATTCAGCATCAGAGGGGCCTACCAAATGCTACTGGAAAGTTCACCAACAGGACACAGGAACTCCGTGGCTTGTGAACTGAAATTGGACCGCAGAACCTGGTGGGCTGCCAAATTATATTTGAGGAACTGTGGGAGGAATGAGACAACTCACCCGTGGTCAATTCACCACAGGATAACTCGCCACGGGACAATTTAACAATTCAAGGATTTAAAATAAATAAAAGATTATTTTAATTTTTGGCATACTTGTTTCATTTTCTTCCTCCTTTTGCATCCTTTTCTTAAGAGCATTAGCCCTTAGACTTATATACCGCTTCACAGTGCTTTACAGCTCTCTCTAAGCGGTTTACAGAGTCAGTCTATCACCCTCAACAATCTGGGTCCTCATTTTACCCACCTTGGAAGGAGGGAAGGCTGAGTCAACCTTGAGCTGATCAGGATCGAAACGCTGTCAGTGGGCAGCGTCAGCCTGCAATGCTGCATTCTAACCACTGCACCTCATGGATGGATAGACAGATGGATGATCAACAGAAAGAAGGGCAATAGCTATAGCACTTAGACTTATATGCTGCTTCACAGTGCTCTCTCTAAGCGGTTTACAGAGTCAGCATATTGTCCCCAACAATTTGGCTCCTCATTTTATCCATCTCAGAAGGTTGGAAGGCTGAGTCAATCTTGCACCTGGTGAGATTTGAACTGCCAAATTACAGGCAGCCAGCAGGCAGCAGAAGTAGCCTGTAGTACTACACCCTAACCACTGCGCCACCAGGGCTCATTGATTATAAAATAGAAATGATTCTATTTCACAGTTTCTTTGGTATTAGCTCTTGTCCCGCAGCAAGCTGTCCCACGGCAAGTTGGCCATGGTAAGTTGGCCGTGGTGACTTGGCTGTGGCAAATTGTCATGGACCCACTGTGGGTTGCTGCCAAGTACAAGCTGTCCTTGACTTACAACTATTTGTGTAGTGGTTGTTTGAAGTTGCAACAGCACCTGCAAAAGGCACTTATGACCTGGTCTTGCATTTATGATTGTGGCAGCTTCCACATTGGGCACTTGATGAAAATTCAGGCACTTGGCAAACCAGCATGTATTTACAAAAGTGTTGCAGCATCCCAGGGTCATGTGATTATCATTTGGGACCTTCCCAAACACCCAACAAACACAGTCAATGAGCAAAAACAGATTCTTTTAACAACCACGATTTACTTCCCAACTGCAGTGGTTCATTTAACAACCACGGCAGAAAAATCCCTCCCTCATAAAATCAGGTGCAAGTGGCTTAACAACTGCCTTGCTTAGCAACCGCAATTCTGCCCTCGATGGTGGTCATAAACTGAAGATTATCTGTACCAGAGGCAATTGCTGAGTTTGACTTGGCCAAAGTAGGTGTTGACTCTAATACGACAGAGTTAGATTCCACCCCGATTAATGAGCCAAGTCCTGCAACAAGAAAATAGTTAAGATGAGCTGGGCTGTGGTGGAAATCTTTGCAAGTTCTTGAGTTAGAAGATTAATTAGAGGCAGAAGTTCCTCTAATTAATCATCTCCCAGGCTTCTCCTTCTTGGAGGCAACTTGTCTTCTTCATGACTTGCATTTCTTTGGCTTTGGGCTCTTGGTTCTTCCTGGCTACTTGCCGCATGGAGTTGTTTCATGCCTTTCGACCGTCCTTTGAGTGGGCTTGGGGGGATCCTTCTGGCTTTCTCTTCTTGGGCTGCTCCCACAGACACAGAACACACAACAACCCTTTGACAAATCTCACATGGCAAACAGCCTCTCCTTGAGTTACAGTAATCAGGCGGTGTGTCATCTCTGTTTACCTACTGAAGAGATTTATGGCAAAGGACATTACAGAAGCCAAAACGAACTCACAAATACCCTCTTGGCTCCTCCTAACCCAGCCTTGGACACAGCACCCTTCTCCATATCTGGAACTTTATTTCTAGAGAGTTACAGTAGTTAAATATACAGATAAATCTTCCTGACTACATAATTTACATTTAAGCAGACCGTAAAGTAGATAGAACCGCATCCCCCATATGGGTGGAGCTGAGTTTACCTAAGGATTTGAGTGGGTTTTAAAAAATAATAATAATATGGCTGTTTTAGAGCTTATGCTACGCTTCTGTGCCATTCAGTCAAATGTCAAGAAACTGGCATCGTGGTTTTCACGATTATGGTTCTGGGTGTGAGGCTCTGAGAGCCACAGAAAGGAGTGGGTCACCATTTGTGTGTGTGTGTGTGTGTGTGTGTGTGGAGGGAGGGAGGGAGGAAAGAAGGAAAATGGAAGAAGGAAAGAAGGAAGGAAAATGAAGGGAGGGAGAGAGAAGGGAGGGAGGGAGAAAGGAAGGAAGGAAGAAAAATGGAGGGAGGGAGGAAAACGAAATGAGGGAGGAAGGAAGGAAGGAAAATGGAGGGAGGAAGAAAGGAAGGAAAGAAACTGGAGGGAGGGAGAAAGGAAAGAAGGAAGGAAATGGGAAGTATCATTGGAAGAAAATAGATCTGTGCAAAGAAGAGATGAGAAGGGACCCTATTTGTTTTGGCTCTAGTCCTACCCTTTGTCTCTTTTTTCCTGCCTGTGAGTGGACTACAGGAGCAATCAACCTTTCATTTTAATAAGCATATTTAACATTGGTGGGCCTGTATAGTGGAACTGCCAGAAACAGTTTGTCTAGTTACCTGAGGGCTGTTGTGCCCACAGTTGCCTCCAAACAGCATGATTCAAATGACAGAATGAGGTAATAATGAAATATACTGGCATTCTATGTCTATCATAAAGTTAATGCAATTTTGGTATATTCGATTATTCGGCATGTAAATAATCCATTAAATATACAACTGCCTGAACTGAATATATCTTCCTTAGCTTAATGCAATTGAAATGTAGGTTAAATCTAATTCAGTGTGCATTTTGACCAGGTCTATGCCTCGGAAAACACCTCCCAGCATGGCATGAGTTCATCCATCTTGTATTACTCTCCCTCCCTGTTTCCTTGTGCAACTATTGGTCAGCATCCTGTTCCTTTCTGTGTTTTGCCTCCATTCAATTTGTGAGTCTGGCCTCCAATCCTTTTTCCAACATGTAGCTTTGCCACTATCTGATTGTATTTCCATGACTTCAGCAGCCTGCTGGAAATAGCTTTTGTTTGAACAGGTACTGTATTCCCTTTCACTGTTTACAATTGAACGCTTCCTATCACCCTGAAGTACACCTGTCTGTGATAGTTAAATTTTATGGAGATCCGTCCCAGGCAAATCTGATTCCCTGAGCTAAAATGGAATCTGGTTTATCTGTTTGTTTATCAAATTAATATGGCTGCCCATCTCATGGAAAGCAACTGTAGGAGATGCCCAGACTGGCCCGAGGGAGGGGTCAAATGTGTCATCAGTTCTGAGTCCCTTCGTACCCACAAGAGATCTAAACTCAGCCTTCCTTGAATTCCTTTGATTTGACTGTTAGTAGTCCAGATTCTTGTAGAGAACTTAAGTTTGCAATAAATCTTTATACTCATTTGAACTGCCTGGATTTTCTGATTTCCCTGAGGCTTGATAGCATGTCCAGGTAGCATACATAAATCCTGGATCTACTATTCAATCCAAACATTAGAAATGTCTGCAAAGGGAAGACACAGTTCCTCCCTCCCTCCCTCCCTTCTTTCTTTCCTTCCTTCGTCCCTCACTTCTTTCCTCCCCTTTCTCTTCCTGTTTTCCACTCTTCAACAAAACAGCAAGGACAAGATGGCAGTCCTGGCCACATGAACAAAGTCCCACCCTCTTTTTATGTGTGTCAACACATAATAGAAGTCCCATCTCTTTGTACATAATTGAAGACCCCATGGAAGCAGAAAGCAGCAGCCTGGTGGCCAGGCCAGGCAGGTGGGGTGCATGAGGCAAGTTCCCCCCCTTCTGCCCTTTCCCCCATCCCCTTACTACCTCATGTTGTTTGCAATGCAAGCGATGCAAGCCTTGTGTTCCTGTGGGCCATGTGGGCAGTGCAGTCTTGTGTTCCTACCCAGCCTGGATTAGTTGCTTTGGGGTGACATTTCTCTACGGACCACCAACATTTCCTCTCGGACCGCCAGTGGTCCCCAGCCCACTAGTTGGTGACTTTGCTCTAGAGAATTGATTGAATAGCAAATGCATTCCATCATTTTCCAGAGATTGAAGGTATATATTCAGGGAAAGCAATTTTCACTGAGAAAGCAGCTGGGGGTGGATGGGGAGAATAACAGCTTGGTTTTTGCCTCAGATGTGATTGCTGATGTCATTCGTAATTCCCCACAGAGTTTTGCTGGACACAAAGTCTGGAACCCGTTTTTCAATGTGACCTATGACATAAAATGTGAGGTAGGCAATGCAGCGGCACTAAAGAATTTCAACAAACTGTGATTTTCCAACTCACAGGGGAATAGAAGAAAATATAGCAAGGCTAGGATTTTTAGACAGAAGAAATGCAAATTCCCTTTTCTCACCAGATGTGTTACATGACAACAGAGTGTGGCCATGCATTTCATCAATCCCTGTTTCCTTAGTGACAGTTTATTGAATAAAGCATTTTGGTGGGATTTAGACAATGCATTTGCATGATAAGATGTTAGTATGAACTGTAATTATTAAAGCCCCTGTGGCTGGGTCCCCACGATGACCTAAGACAGGGGTGTCCAAGTTTGGCAAATTTCAGATTTATGGACTTCAACTCCCAGGATTCATAAGTCTTAAAGTCCATAAGTCTTAAAGTGGCCAAGATTGAATACCTGATCTAGGCAACCTCTCGAACACTCATTTGTGGTCCTCCCAGAAATCTCTAAAGTATGTGGAGAAGTACATCTGATTTTTTTTTTCCCATTTGGGGCAAAATAGATATTTTTAGATAGTTTGCTCTTAAAAATTTTTTCCACAATTTTCACTTTGGATGGGTTAAGGTGTGAAATTGGCACCTGGAGCCAATTGCCCTTTGTAAACAATGTTGATGGACAAAATCCCCTTATGGAAAAGAACAGCTCTAAACAAATGTGCCCAGTTCTTCCCATCACCAGATCCTTGTGACCTTTAAATCAAGACAGAGGAAGGTTGATGTCAGGCTCCAAAAACCAAGGAAGACATGATGAGGTCCTTCTAAGCAATTTCCTTAAAGGTTCTTCACCTATAAACCTATAAACAGAAACCTTGCCAAACTAAAACAACTTCTTGCACCATTAATCATCTATTCTGGGAACTGACAGGGAGGAGCTGTCTTCACCCTCTTTCTCTCACACAAACGATCTGAACTTAGTTGTCTCTTGCTCCTTTGGAATCCAGTCCCCCCCCCAACCTGGGAATCCAGACTACATTCCATCACACTGTACACCCCTGCCCTGCAATTAAATCAAAAAAAAAAAAAATCCTGACCCAAATATATAAGAGCCAGCATATTACATGGAATGTTGAGTACCACGCATGCAACTTATGGGGGTCCACAGGATATCATATAAAAAATAAAGATGGCAGCCATGATGGTATATTCGACCTCCACTCAATATTTATTTGTGAAGCTATCTTGGTTTTATAGTTTGTCAAGAAAGTGACTGCCTGCGAAGGCTCCTGGATTGGGGCTGAAAGGTGAAAGCGGAAGCAATATGCTTCATCCCATAGTTGGGTAGACCAAGTTGCCCTAATAGATCAGTTTCACCAGAAAAAACACTTAAGCTCTCCCCTTGTATGGCCATCAAAGTAAGGAGAGCCCATGGCTTAGAAGTTAATAAAAGGTAAAGGTTCCCCTCGCACATACATGCTCATCATTTCCACCTCTAGAGGGCAGTGCTCATCTCCGTTACAAAGTCAGAAGACGTTCTCCGTGGTCATGTGGCAGGACTAAACGCTGAAGGCTCATGGAACGCTGTTCCCTTCCCACCAAAGGGGTCCCTATTTTTCTACTTGCATTTTTTTACATGCTTTCGAACTGCTAGGTTAGCAGAAGCTGGGACAAGGAACGGGAGCTCACTCCATTACGTGGCACTAGGGATTCGAACCGCCAAACTGCCAACTTTGATCGGCAAGCTCAGCGTCTTAGCCACTGAGCCACCGCATCTCCTAGAGGTTAATACATCTACCTAATATGCAAGTAGGCTGAGTTCCAATCCCAGAAAGCGTATGGCTAGCTGACCAGAGCTAAATAGCTTGAAATGGTCTCCCTTTATTTCTCTGTCGGTAAAATATAAATTCAATACTATCTTGGTTTTGCTTCTTTATCATGTGCCATACCTTGCAGATTCCCTTGGGGTCTTTTTCTCCAGTTTTATACAAAAGCTATTTGTGCATGACTTAAATCTGGATTAGCACCAGTCCATATGGAGAGAATAAATACATTTTCCTATAACTGGCTCATTGATCAAAATTCATACACACAGTTCATTCAAGGCTTTTGAAAATGATCACAAGGCTTCTACAAGCATTGTTGCCTTCAGCAATTCCAAGGGAGATTTAGACACTCACAAAGAGAAACAGAAAAGCAATTTCAGAGATATGTTTCACAAGTGGTCGGAGTTGCCTTCCTATAAATTACAGGGCTTTTAAAATAAGACGTAGTGCACCAAGAAGAACCAAGTTTGATTTTTTTTTTTTGCATTAAAATGCAATAGAAATTATATGTGCTTAATGTAATCCTTCTCCTTGCCTGAATTTAATTATTATAATTATTTGTCGTACTCAAAATTATGAATCAGAAATCATTCTCTTTGGGATTGCAATCAACTTATAGAAGATCAGTGCAAATCAATAAGTCTTTTCTTGCCGCTTGGAATATAAAGAGAGGACTGTGTTGACTCCCGAATTTATGGTTTTTCAGTGGCTTGTAGTTTGTTTTTAAATTATAGGTTATATTCAGCATGCACTATCAGTTAATGATACACTGGAAAATTATACTTTATAAGATTCCACGTGTAAATCCCATGTTTATTCGTTGGTATTTTACTTTTTATTCCTTCTCTTTGTCCCTTCTTTTTTTCTTGTTTGTATCCTCTCTTCCTTTTTTTTTTTTTTAAAAAAAAAAATACAAATGCATTTTTTAAAAAATAAAAGAATACTGAGGGAGGTAAACATGTCAGAAGCAAGGAAAGAAGGAATTTAGAAAAGCGGGGTTCCCATTGTTGCTTCTCACTTTATCCGCACCAATCACACACTTTCATGCATTATTTGTGAGTAAATGCTGAACTTAGCAGATAGAAAGCAAAACATCTCTACCTACTATGCATGCCAATTTGGGCTGACTTAATCAATCTTCCTTTTTTTGCTAAAGAAACCAGAAAGTGTATACAATATTTTCTCTCTCTCCACTCACTCACAGACACTACTACCTCTTTGCATTATTTTTATTATTATTTATTTATCTATGATCCTTATAACCCACCCCAAACTCAAAAGACTCAGGGTGGGTACAACATCACACATAAAGAAAAAAAATATCCCGAATAATAAATAACTGGATCCAATCTAAGTTTCAAAACCAGAAACGAACAACAGACAAGATGACAACTCGTGGAAGAATCAAGAGATAATATTGTGATTATTTAATGGGACCTCAGATCCTCCTGCCTTAATCCCGTGTTTATTTTTTGCTGCATTTTATCAAGGGAAAAGGGAAAAGCTTTGAAGAATGACATAAAAATACATATAAAGTACAATGATTTGAATTGAGATGAAATAAATAAAGCAAAATTAAGAAAGTTAAAAGAGGGGAGAAGCTATATTGAAAATGTAGAATAGTAATAAGATATGAAATGGAATATAAAAATGAGCATGAACTTGAATTTGTGTCTGTACGAAGAGATGTAACCTGGGACTATGCTGCTTTCAAAAAAGATGTTTTATGCTTTGTTTGTTTATGTTCATTTTCAAAAATCAATAAAATTTTCAAAAAAACCAAAAATGAATGACATAAAATAGCCCCGTGTCTTCACATGCATGCAGCTTTTCATGACCAGATTCAAGATAAAACTTGTATTACAGTTAGGGAAAGTTAAAACAATCGTTTAGGGAAGTTTATATATTTTTATTTTGTCATCTCACTCCTGGACAATGTACAGTCGATGTATGGACAATCTGGTAACATATCAGGGTGTTGTGGGTGTTGGCAATAACGGAGAATCGTTTTGTCATTACTGCCTTGTGAAATTCTTTAAACTTTCCATTCTACTCCTGCCTATAGCTTTAAGCATTCCTTAATATCCCCTACTCCAAACCTACTTAGCTTTCCAAGAGCAGCAAGATGCTGCTATCTAGCTAGGCATATCATATTAGGTACAAATTAAATATGGCAAAGCAAAAATGACACTTGCAATGTGGTACAATTTGCTGGCTGAGAGAGTTAAGGTTTAACAACCCATCACCTGTACAAAGCTGAGCTGAAGCCCGAGGAGCCAAAATGATCAGAAATCCTAAAATGAAATTTCCAGAAGCTAAACACCTGTTTTCAGCTACTTTTAACTATGATATTTTAAAAAAATTATTCAGGAAGATCCACATCTCCACACAATGCTTAGTTGAAATTTGGGAAGTGTGTGCATTGTCCCATAATGTGGTTATCTGCAGTCTGTGCTTTACCCATCAGCTTCTTCACATATATAAAGCCTTAGTAAGACCACACCTAGAGTACTGCATCCAGTTTTGGTCTCCGTACTATAAAAAAAGATGTTGAGACTCTAGAAAGAGTGCAAAGAACAGCAACCAGGATGATGAGGGGACTGGAGGCTAAAATGTATGATGAATGGTTGCAGGAATTGGGCAGGGCTAATCTAATGAGGAGAAGGACCAGGGGAGACAGGATAGCAGTCTTCCAATATTTGAGGGGCTGCCACAGTGAGGAGGAGGGGGTCAAGCTAATTTCTAAAGCACCCAAAGGCCAGGCAAGGAATAATCGATGAAAACTGATCAAGGAGAGATTCAACCTGGAAATAAGGAGGAATTTTCCAACAGTGAGAACGATCAACTGATGGAACAGAAGTTGCCTTCAGAAGATGTGGGAGCTTCATCACTGGAGGGTTTCAAGAAGAGATTGGATTGGATTTGTCAGAAATGGTGTAGGGTCTCCTGCTTGGGCAGGGGGTTGGACTAGATGACCTACAGGGTCCCTTCCAACTCTGTTAATCTGTTAAGGATCTGTTAGACATGCAACAACAACTATAGACAGTTGAGGGTAATTCTAAATAAAGTTTTCGCCCTGAAAGCCAGCTGGGTGATTTTGAGCCAATCACCAGGAGATGGTAAGTTCTAATCCCACTTTGGCATGAAAGCTAACTGGGTGCCAATCACTGTCTCTCAGCCCAACCCACCTCATAGGATTGTTGTTGTTGGAGAGAATAGGAGGAGGAAGGTATTTTGGATATGTTCGCCACCTTGAGTAATTTATACAAATAATAAAAGCGGGATAAAATGTATTTATCTGTATCCCATTTTTATTATTTTTCTAAAGTACTCAAGGTGGCTACTATCTTGATGCCTCTGTTAACTTATGTTAACTTAGCAAGTTATAATGGACATCTCCTTATGACCCAGTTCCAAAGTTCTGATTGCCAGACCCACCATAGCCATTTGGGGTGCATTTGCCTCTGTTAGCAGGGTCCTTCAGTCCCATGACTACATTTGATGGCATTTTTACCCCAAACCAACACTTAGTTCCAGTCCATTAAACTGGTCCATAGTGAACAATTGATTCACTTAATGGCCATGGCTTTTGCATAACAACTCTGGAAGTTGCTTTATGACTATGGTGTT
This sequence comes from Hydrophis major, assembly GCA_033807585.1. Classification (NCBI taxonomy): domain Eukaryota; kingdom Metazoa; phylum Chordata; class Lepidosauria; order Squamata; family Elapidae; genus Hydrophis; species Hydrophis major. Next base: position 7,735,998 of record CM066338.1, read on the forward strand.
TTACAACGGCCACAAAAATGTTGAAAAATTGGGTCAGTCATGTGGTTGACTTGTTTCACAACCATCGTGACTTATGACTTATAAAATGGGCAAATCCCATTACAGTTGTAAGTCAAGGACTACCTGGACAGTATCTGATCATATATTTAAGAAACTGGTCACATCTCTGCTTTCTAGTAAGTGTCCAGACTGTGCTGGGTGTGGAAGCCCACTGAATTTTCTTCCACTTTCCTTATGAACAGACACTTTTTCCCTCTGGGCTTTTAATACCGCTCAGTTGATTTTCAGGTTTCTTTGTCTGAATGGTCTTGCATGAGTAGTTCAAGCCAGCATCCATGGGATCTGACATGGATTCATAGTGGGCCTGGAAGTGGAACCGTGAAAGCAAGGCACCATTCATCTGGTCCTCAAATAAAGAAAAGAAGGAAGGAAGGAAGGAAGGAAGGAAGGAAGGAAGGAAGGAAGGAAGGAAGGAAGGAAGGAAGAAAGAAAGAAAGAAAGAAAGAAAGAAAGAAAGAAAGAAAGAAAGAAAGAAAGAAAGAAAGAAAGAAAGAAACCTCAGCTAGCAAGAGCAACAGGCAATCCACTTGTGCTCTGCCCCACCTTTGTGCAACAGGTGGCTTGCTAGACCCAGAGGGCGGTGGCGGCAGGGGGCGTGTATTTGCAAGCAGTGAGGGGCTGCTAGGCAAGGGAAACTGTATTCAGGGTTCATTAACAAGAGCCTTTCTGGCATCCTCCAAACCCAGCTCTTAGGAGCTAGAGGAGAATTTCTGCTCCACCCAGAGGCATGCAGTGCAAAAATGGGTGTGGGAGCGGGGACTTCCCGCCTTTCCCACCTTCACATTAATAATCCTGTCTGGAGTGGCAGAGTTAACCGGCATTAACCAGGAAACCAGCCATTGTGAATCAAAAGGGGGGTTGGGTGCAGAAGGGGACCAGGCCAGCCATAAGACCCTCTGCATTGTCTCTGATCAGCAGCCCCTGTTCTTTCTTTCTCTCTCTCTCTCTCTTCTCCTCCTCTTCCTCCTTTCATTCTTTCTTTCTCTTCCATCCCTTCTCTTCCCTCTTTCTTTCTTTCTTTCTTTCTTTCTTTCTTTCTTTCTTTCTTTCTTTCTTTCTTTCTTTCTTTTCTTTCTTTCTTTCTTTTCTTTTCTTTTCTTTCTCTTCCTCCCACCCTCTCTCCCTCCTTCTCTCTCTCCCTCTCCCTCTCCCTCTCTCTCTTTCTTTTTCTCAGCCAAGAACTGTTGACAGCCCTACGTCAGAAAACAGAACAGCCACTGGATATTTGGGGGGGGGGGGTGAGGAACAGCCAGCCGGAACAGAAATCTGACTGATAATTTCCACCAGATTGCCAGAATGAGGCAGAGAAGGGGGGGGGGTTTGCCTTTGGCACATGGCTTTGTCCTGCATGGCTGAGGTGCACACAGAGGCCCCACTTCCCCATTAAAAGGGTAAGGCAGAGGCCTGCACATGGTACCAAAACCTCCACAGCTTTCTTGTGCAGAGAGAGCCATGCAAAGCCATTGAAGCTGGCCCAGCCCCCTTCGCCTAACTAACCTTTTAAACATTCATATGCCTGATATGGAATTTCTCTCTCTGCCTCCCTCTCCCTGTCCTCTATTCTCTCTCTCTCTCCCTTCCCCTTTCTCTCCTCCCCTCCCCCCTCCGTCTCCCTTTGTTTCTCCTGCCCCCCCCCCATCTCTCTCCCCCCATTTCTCATCCCCTCATTCTCTCTCTCTCTCACACACACAAACCTGCAAAATACCTTCTCCTATAGGCACCAACTTTTGTTCCTGGGTGCTTTTATAGGATTCCATTGATCCTGAGCTGCTCTTGCAATTCAGGCAACCAATGTTCCAAAGCCATCATAAGGCTGAATTGTCATTTATGCCCATTCGTTTGGCAGCTAGGGGAGGCAAAAGTTGGATTTTTTTTTCCCCTGGGGAGGGGCGGGGAGGGGATCACTGACGTCTCCTGGGCTGCGTTTGCCTTTTTCCTGTACTGCCATGCTGGTTTCCCCCTGAATTAAACTTCGTCCTGGCTCTTTTATCCAGCCTTCTCCTAGCTGCTGTGCTGCTAAGTGCTCTCTCTCTCTCTCTCTCTCTCTCTCTCGCTCGCTCGCTCGCTCGCTCTCGCTCTCTCTTTTGTTCAACAGGAGCTGAAAAATGGGGCAACCATAATCCACCCTCGGTCTACGAATACACCTGATCCTGAACAATACACACACACACACACACACACACACACACACACACACACACACACACGAGAAACAAAGGCACAAACACAAAGGGCAGCTCTTGCAGAAAAAGCCAAGCCTTGACAAAAGGGGAAAGGTGCCACCGAGATAAATCCAGCACTTCCATAAGGGCGCCTCAGTCTTTCTTGCACAAGGGCTTATTCGGGGACCTTGTCTGGTTCCCTACCCTCACGCCCAACCTTACCCCGCCGCCGCCGCTGCTGCCGCCGCCATCCACCCCGGCAGCGAAGGAGCCGCGCGTGAGAAGCGTGAGAAAAAAAAAAAAAGGCGCAGCCTTGCATGCCAAGCCAGCCAAGTCACCAAAAGGAGGTAGCTTGCTATCTGGCCACCGGCAGCCATCAGCATCGTGCCAGCCTCTACGCCCACCCCGGCGGGGTTCTCTCTGCCTTTCGTAGCCCGATGCCGCCCACCCCGCCTCAACGCTCCTGGCTGGGAGAAGCTGGAACTTTAAAAGAGTGTCCTGGGGTCAGGGAAGGGAGGTTGCTGTGGAACCGGAGCTCGTGGGCGAGAATGGGAGGGCGGGGAAGGCGACGTGGGCCGTGGCCGTTCAAGGCAACCATTTTGCAACCGGCTTTCCTGCAGCAACAGCCCGTTCCCCAACCCTGCGCCCTCCAGATAACGGGAGCGGGGAGGGTGGTGGTGGTCCCAAGCTCGCAGGGACGGGAGAGCGCCAGGCCCACTTGGAAAAAGCAGCAAGTCAAGGGAAGAGAGCAACTCTCCAGCCCGGCTGCTTCCAAAGGGTGGACCGCGCCTCCCCAAGGCGTCCGCGCTCCCACGGCGTGTTCACGTGCGCGCGCGCGCGCGCGCGCGCGCGTGTGTGTGTTTGTAAAGTGGGCGCCGCGAAGTAGAGCGCCTTGCAAGTTTGGGGGGCGTGTTCGGCCTAGGGAGTCTTCTCTTGCTCTCGCACGCGCACGCGGCCGTCTACACCTCTCGGGTCGGCCTTTTGGAGGCGAAGCCGCGATTTCGTTGTCTCCGGGCAAGGAGCGCGGAATTTTTTTTATTTTATTTTATTTTTTGCGAGCGCTCAGCCTTCAGCCGCCACCCGCTTAACCGGCGCAGGCGGAGAGAAAGAAAGAAGGAGCGGGAGAAAGAAAAAAGGGAGCGGGAGAAAGAAGGAGAGGGAGAGAGAGAAGGAGAGGGAGGGAGAGACAGAGAGAGGGGGGGATATAGATATAGAGGAGAGAAGGAGGGAGAGAAAGGGAGGATATAGATATAGGGGGAAGAGAGAGAGGGAGGGAGAGAGAGAGAGAGGATATAGATATAGGGGGAAGAGAGAGAATGAGAGAGACAGAGAGAGGGGGGGACAGAGAGAGAGAGAGAGAAAGAAGATATAGATATAGGGGAGAGAAAAAGGGGGAGGGAGAGAAAGGGAGGATATAGATATAGGGGGAAGAGAGAGAGAGAATGAGAGAGAGAGAGGATAGAGATATAGGGGGGTAGAGAGAGAATGAGAGAGACAGAGAGAGGGGGGGACAGAGAGAGAGAGAGAAAGAAGAGAAAGATATAGGGGGGAAAGGGAGGGAGGGAGGGAGAGAGAGAGAGAGAGAATGAGAGAGAGAATGAGAGGGGCCTGCGAGGAGCGGGGGGGGGGGTCTTCTGCCCCTCGGACCTCCACCTGCCCCCCTTTCCAATCCCATTCAATTTTCCTTCTCCTGCAACCTGTCCTCTGCTGAGGCCGGAGGAAAAGGCGAGCGAGCCCCCGAGATTTCCCGCCAGGGGAATCCTCCGCGGCCGCGGATGATGGGCATGGGATCCCGCGAGCGCTGGGCCGGGGTGGGGGAGAGTGTGAACGGCTGGCCGGCTGACTCCGCGCCTCTCGGCTCTGCCGCTCGCGCATCGCTGGGGTACCTTAGGGTGCCTGGCCGCGGCAGGAGGCGGTCCCCGGCTCCATGGCTCCAGCAACGGCGGCGGCAGCGGCGGCGTTCAGCACCTCCGCGCTGAACAGCTCCGGGCGGGCGAGCGAAGCAGCCGCAGCGAGCGCTGCTACCCAGGCGTCGCTTCTCCCGGACTCGCCGCCGCCCGCCGCCAGCTCCATCCTTCATCCCCGCCCAGCTCCGCCCCCGGCTGCTGCCATTGGTCCCGCCGCCCTGCTGGATGGTCCGCTGGTCCCTTCGCCCCCTCGGCCGCCACCAGCCCGGGGTCGCCCACCGCGGGAGGAGGGGGACAGCCAAGCAACGCGGCAGCGCAGCAGCAACGATGGCTGGGCTTCGGCGGCGGCGCCTTCTCCTCTTCCTCCTCCCACCCAGTCATCCCTGGCAGGCATCTCGCAAGGGCCGGCCGGAGAGGAGGCTGGGAGTTGTAGTTCTTTCTCCTCTCCAGGAGGAGAATGGGGTGGCCAGCAGGACCAAATGGTGACCCCTGAGGAAGATGGGCTTCAACTCCCCTGGGGAAGAGCTCACCGTTTCACCATCTTTCTACTTTCCAAGGGTTGGCAAAGCCTTCATCCCAATCTAGGGATGGGCAAATGGGTTTGGGAATGCCACTAGATGGGCGCGGTAGTCCACCGTGGAAGCAACGTTGGAGAAGATGGCTCCTCCTTGCAGGGCCTTCAGAGAAAAACCAGAAAGTCCAGTTGCCTCTTGAAAAAGCACCTTAGGGACAATCTTGCAAGCACCATCTTAGTGCTATTTTAAGGACCAATAAATGTCCTTGAAAGGGTTGCCATGTTGTCTGCATGGAACAGAACAGAGAAGAAACTTCGAGTTTGGGGCAGTAAAAGTTTGTGTTGTGGAGACAACTCACCATGGAGTTGACACAGAAACTAAACAAGAGTGGAGTCAATCTGCAGCCTTGCTTGGTGCTTTTGTCAATTACAACAGTACTTGTTAGAAGGCCCAGGGGTGGGAGGGGATTACATCTTACTTTGAGTGATGTCCTTCATGTAACTGTAATGGTATGTTGGAAAGACCTTGGGATGCTGGATGAGGGTCTATGACAATTTGCCATAGCCAGCTCATCATGGCCAACTCACCACAGCCAACTCACCATGGCCAACTCACTAAAGTCAACTCACCAGGGCCAACTCGCCACGGCTAACTTACCACAGCCAATTCATCATGACCAACTTGCCATGGCCTACTTGCCATGGCCAAACTTGCTATGACCATCTCTCCATGGCCAACTCAACACAGTCAATTTGCCATGGCCAACTTGCTGCAAGACAATTCACCACAGCCATTGCCACAGGACAATTCAGTAAGGGACAAGAGTTACATTAAATCAAAGAAATGGTGGAATAGAATCATTAAAGAAAGGATGCAAAAGGAGGAAGAGAATTAAATGTGAATGGCAAAAATTAAAATTTCATTTATTTTAATAGAATTTCTAAATTGTCCTGCAGAGAGTTGTCCCATGGCAAGTTGGCCATGGTGTGTTGGCTGCAGGAAGTTGGCCATGGCAAGTTGTCCCATTCCTACTGGATGAAGAGACATTGCCAAGGGAGTGGTCAGATAAGAGACAGCATGGCCCATAGTTGGGTAATGAGATCCTTCCTTGTTTCTTGGGCTGTAGAAGTCACGGAAGAGGAGAGAGATACTTTCAGACTTGTGAGGCTATGCAAAGTAACTTTACAATGAAGTAGAATTAGCCCATTTGGTTTTGACAGCCCCTCAATTACTTGAGAGACAGCTAGCATGCCACACCTAATCTGCCTTTTCATTTGGCTAGGTAAACCAAGTTTCCACAACCAAAGGACAGTTTTTTTTTCCTGAACACCATCACTCTGCTAAACAAATACTAAACACTACAAATACTCAACACTAACCAACTATTTACAAAGTCTGCACTACTATTGCTATTAATTTTCTCATTGCTCCTTATCACGCATCCCCTCCCATTTGTGACTGTATGACTTTAACTTTGTCACTTGTATCCTTATGATCTATATTGACTGTTTCTTAGTATGATTTGATTGCTTATTTGTACCCTATGACTATTAAGTATTGCACCTGATGATTCTTGACTCTTGATGAATGTATCTTTTTTTTTTTCTGAGAGCATTTGCACCAAGACAAATTCCTTGTGCATCCAATCACAAGGATTAACAATGAGCAGATGATCTCCCAGAGCAAGCTTTATTTTTGAAAAGGATTTCATCAAGAAGTCATCCTACTGCTTTACACCATGCTGGTGAGACCACACTTGCAATATTGCATCCAGTTTTGGTCACCACAATACAGTAGAGATATCGAGACACCAGAAAGTGTGCAAAGAAGCATCAAGGATGATGGCGGATTTGGAGGCTAAAGCACATGGTGAATAGAATAGGACAGGACAGGACAGGACAGAATAGAATTCTTTATTGGCCAAGTTGGAAATATTCCTATTTCTTTCCTGGGCCCCGAAGTCTCATCTACCATAAGTGACTACTGAACACATCCTTTTCAAACCTGGATTTATTCAAACCAAGTTAGATTGCTGGGGGGAGAGAAATCTGGAAAAGCTAATTTTGCAATGTTGAGAATAACAATCAGCAGCAATAGCACTTAGACTTATATACCACTTCACAGTATTTTAACATCCCTCTCTAAGCGGTTTACAGAGTCAGCCTCTTACCCCCCAAAATCTAGATTTTCAGTTCACTCATCTCAGGAGGATGGAAGGCTGAGTCAACCTTGAGCCAGTCAGGATCAAACATTGCATTCTAACCACTGTACACTATGGATGGATGGACAATAGCAATAGTACTTAAACTTATATACCGCTTCACAGTGCTTTATAGCCCTCTCTAAGCAGTTTACAGACTCAGCATATTGCCCCCAATAATCTAGGCCCTCATTTTACTGACCACAGAAGAATGGAAAGCTGAGCCAACCTTCAGCTGGTCAGGATCAAACTGCTGACAGTCAACAGAATTAGCCTGCAAAACTGCATTCTAACCCTTGCACTATCATGAAAGACTTTGATATACAAGAAATGGTAATCTGAAGTTAGATAGCTGTTTTAACTTTGTTGTTTTTAGCTATCTCCACTATTTATAGATTCCATGTCTGATTTAAAGATTAAAGTTTTTGTAGGGGTATTTCCAGTACCCCACCACCTAAATCCACACTCACTTCAAATGGAGGCATCAAATACCTTTTAAGAGCCTTGGTTGTGCGGTGGTTAGAATGCAGTACTGCAGGCTAACTCACTGCTTATTCTAGGAGTTCAATCCTGACTGGCTCCAGGTTGACTCAGCATTCCATCCTTGTGAGGTGGGTAAAACAAGGACCCAGATTGTTGGGGACAATAGTCTGGTTCTGTTAACCACTTAGAGAGGGCTGGAAAGCACTGTGAAGCAGTATATAAGTCTAAGTACATTGCTATTGCCCTTCCTTCCTTCCTTCCTTCCTTTCTTCCATCCAGCCATCCATCCAGTCAGTATTGCAGGCTGATTCTGCCCACTACCAACAGTTCAATCCTGATCAACTCAAGGTCAACTCAGCCTTCCATCCTTCCAAGGTCGATAAAATGATGACCCGGTTTGTTGGGGACAATAGGCTGACTCTGTGAACTGCTTAGAGAAGGCTGTAAAGCACTGTGAAGTGGTATATAAGTCTAAGTGCTATTGCTAGTAACAAATCAGTTTATTTCAGCAGGTAGAAAGTCAGCATTTACTTATCAATAATCCTTTTGGACTTAACTCTGTACAGGAACAGAAAGAAGTGCATTATGTTAATCTAACAGTATCTTGCAGGGCAGCGTCTTTCCCGGCAAAGCCAGAAACAAGGAATAGTTGACAATGTCTGAGAGCACAGCAGGATCCCTTGAAAGCTTTCAGGAAGCAAAGACAAGCAATTACCCTTTAATCATTGGGGTGGGTGGGGGTTGATACGATGCTACAGAAAACTAAGATGGCAGAGAAGGGTATTGTGTTTTAGCACCTTGCTGTTGCCAAACAGTTAAACTCTGCTGCCCCTCATATTTCTCCAGTTTGCTGCTCTCCAGAAAATGAGGAAGTTCAGACAAGGTGGAGGCTGGTTCACTAGGCGGAGTGGATCCTGTTGGGATCAGTAAGAGGAATCAACACAGCTTTGAGTGTCCTTCCAGGTGTTTCGGCTGTCCGGAAGCAGTGGGCAGGGCTTAGCACAGGGGTCTCCAACCTTGGCCCCTGGAAGCCTGGCGGACTTCAACTCCCAGAATTCCACAGCCAGGCTGTGGAACTCTGGGAGTTGAAGTCCGCCAGGCTTCCAGGAGCCAAGGTTGGAGACCCCTGGCTTAGCAGAATAACAGATTTGGAGGTCTTCTGTCTAGTCCAACCACCCACTCTGGTTCAAGAAAGAGACCCTATGCCATTTCAAATAAATGGCCGTCCAGTCACTTTTTAAAAGCTTCCATTGATGGAACTCCCACATCTTTTGAAGGCCATTTTCCCCACTGATTAATGGTTCTCACTCATTCAGGAAATCTCTCCCTATTTCTAGGTTGCTTCTCTCCTTGATTAGTTTCCATCCATTGCTTCTTGGTCTGCCTTCAGGTACTTTGGAGCAGTGGTGGCTAACCAGTGGGCCGGGGACCATTGGGGATCCACAAGAAAAGCAATTAATCCAGGCTGCATGGGAACAGCAGGCTGCGCTGCCCACATGGCCCACGGGAACACAAGGCTTGTGTCGCTGGCACTGCGAACAACACGAGGTGGTGAGGGGAGGGAGGGGAGGGGGGAGGGGGGAACTTGCCTCACTCACCCCATGTGCCTGGCCTGGCCACTGGGCTGCTTCTTTCCATTTCTTTCTTCTTCTGCTTTTGGCTGCATGCAAGGAAAGCAGCCAAAGTCTTTCTTTCTCTCCCCCAAACTCTGCCAGAAATGAGTCTTTGGGACCCTGCAAGGCCTCCTGCTCCAAGAGGCTGCACCAGTGCAACAAGTCTCACAAAGACTCATTTCTGGTGGAGTTTGAGGGAGAGAAAGAAAGACTTCTGCTGCTTTCCTTGCATGAAGCCAAAAATCTCTTTCTCCCTTCCTCCCTCCCTCTGAGAATGGAGCTAGAGACGGTATCCTGCGATCCCAAATAAAGAATGTCAATCGGTAGGAAAATGGGGTGGGGAATTTTCCTGCAGACTTTTTGGGGGATTTTCCCAGGATCTCTGGTCTGTGGAATTTAAAATTATGAGTTTGGTGGTCCCTGAGGTCCAAAAGATTGGTGACCCCTGCTTTGGAGAATAGGTTGACCTCCTTGTTTTTGTGGCAGCCCCTTAAATATTGAAACATTGCTTATGATGTCACCCCTAGTTCTTCCTTTTCTTAAACAAGACACACCCAATTCCTGCAACCGTTCTTCACGGGGTTCAGCTTCAGAGGGATCTGTGGTTTACAGCCCATAATATTATCCTGCCCTTGGAAAAGGGTCTTGAGAACAATTTGGCCATCCAGCCACATGTTCCTATTTCTTTACAAGAGTTTCTACTTTTAAAATGGTAAAATATTAAAACATTGGGAACACTCTTCAGCCCTGCCCCACAAATGCACTTTAGATCATTCCAACTGGGAATTCTGGGAAACTGTACCTCCAACCATCTGGAGGCATGCACCATCGTAGAGAAAAATTGGTGTAAAATGAGCACTTTTAAAGAAGAGCATCCTGTTATTTAAGTTATTTAAGACCCTGAAATGCAACCTTACTGCCCTAAATTGTGTTCAAGACATTTAACACTGGTTTGTAAGATACAAACATGAGCACAACTGGGACACAAAAGAGAAACTCCATTTAATATTCTCTGTTGATAATCAAAGAAATATGTCACATCCTCCAACTGAAACCTATTTCAGGACCCGGTTCAAATTAAACACTAAATGCTCATTTAAATAAAACATATTTGCCTCTCACAGATGGTCAATCAAAATGGAATTAGTCTAGCCCTGGCAGAAAGATCCAGAATTTGGAGGTTGCCATGGAGAACACTCTTTCTTGGATTGCTATCAAAAATGTCCCATCAGGTGGGAACATCAAACTGAGATCTTGCAACACTGCATTGTGTTATAGTGGTCTTTTTATACTTGGCCTGGGAAACAAAATGAAACTGCCTTCCCCATTTTATTTTCTGGAATACAAATTTACAGCCTTTTATAGGAATGTGAATATTCTTTTGGAAATCGCTACAACAAAAAGGATGGTTGTTTTGAAGGACTAGGGGTGACATGACAGCAATATTCCAATATTTGAGGGGCTGCCGTGAAGAAGAGCGAGGGGGTCAAATTATTCTCCAAAACACTTGAAGGCAGGACAAGAAGCAATGGGTGAAAACGTACAAAGGAAAAATCAAACCTAGAACTAGGAAGGAACTTCCTGACAGCTAGAACAATTAATCAGTGGAATAGCTCACTTCCAGAATTGTGGATGCTGTATCACTGGAAGCTTTTAAGAAGAGATTGGACAACCATTTCTCTGAAATGGTATAGATTCTCCTGCTTGAGCTGGACTAGAAGACCTCCAAAGTCCCTTCAAAACCTGTCCGTTCTAATTCTAATTCTAATCCTACTCTATTCTATTCTGATATAGAAAAGAAGTTGAGCTTCTGGAAACAGTGCAGAGAAAGCAACAAAGATGATTAGGGCTAAAACATATAAAGAACAGTTGCAGGAATTGGGCATGTCTAGCCTAGTGAAAAGAAGGACCAGGGTGACATGATATCAGTGTTCCAATACTTGAGAGCCTGCTACAAAGAAGAGAGGGTGTCAACCTATTTACCAAAGCACCAGAGGTCAGGAGAAGAAGCAATGGATGGAAACTAATCAAGGAGAGACTCAACCTGGAATGAAGGAGACACTTCCTAACAGTGAGGACAATTAACCAGTGGAACAGCTGGCCACCAGAAGCTGTGGGTGCTCCAACATTGGTGGCTTTTTAGAAGATACTGGTCAGCCATTTGTCCAGAATGGAAAAGGGTCTTCTGCTTGTGTAGGAGTTGGACGAGAAGAACTCCAAGGTCCCTTCCAATTCTGTTATTATGATCTGGGGTAGGAAGGAACACAATATTAGTTTTAAAGAACCATGCCAGCAAAATATGCTCTCTCCAGATATTCTATGCATCACTTCTCCTGTTTTGGGGGCTATGAATCAACATTTGTGGAATTAGAGCTGAAATACTCATATCTCTGAAGTTGTAGAGAAGTCATCTGAGACATTCCTAAGAATGTACATTCCTAAGAATGTATCTCCCTCTCTCTCCCTTTTTCCTCCCTTTTCTATTTTTCTTTCTTTCTCCATCTTGGTCATGAAATTTTGAGGCAAGGATTTTGCTGTCAGGTCTAACAGTAGGGCCTTTTGCCAAGCCAAAATACAAGCTTTTATATGATAGGCAGGCGTAGGAAATTACCAAACTGTTCACCACTGCTGGAGAATATGGTTTTGCTAAAATGAATTGCACCATTTCATAAATGTTAGGGTGCTAGCTGAGGATTTTATTTCTGGAAATTTGATTGCTATTTGTGGACTGGTCTATTTAAGGATAGAACAAGGAACACTTGTGAGCATTTGAACATGAATAGAACTTCTGAATATATTCAAACTTTTTACTTTGAAAACCTACATCTAGCCAAAGTTTTCACACAAGTTTAGCATTGGCCCCCAGACTTGTATGGATATTGCCTGAGTTTGAAAATCTTTTATGAGAGCAGACAGAAAGAGTGTTTCTATGTTTTGATCCCGGCAGACATAAAGATGATTGCAGGCTGGTGTCAAACACTTTTGAAAACAATAAATAACAGAATAACAGAGTTGGAAGGGACTTGGAGGTCTTCTAATCCAACCCCCTGTTTTGGAAAAAGACCTTATACCATTCCAGACAAGTGATTGTCCAGTCTCTTCTTGAAAGCCTCCAGTGATGAGAGCATTCACAACTTCTGAAGGCAAGCTGTTCCACTAGTTGATTGTTAATTTCTCCTTAGTTTGAGTTTGATTCTCTCCTGTTTTAGTTACCATCCATTGTTTCTTGCCTTGCCCGCTGGTGCTTTGGAAAACAGGTCAACCTTCTCTTCTTTGTGGCAGCCCCTCAAATATTGGAATATTTGAGAATCATGTCCTGCTACTCACTAGATAGGACATACCCAATCCCTGCAACCGTTCTTCATATGTATTAGCCTCCAGCCCCCTAATCTCCTTTGTTTCTCTTCTCTGCACTCCAGGCTGTGCAGGAACACAAGGCTTGTGTCGCTTGCATTGCAAACAACACAAGGTAGTGAGGGGAGGGGGGGAAGGGCGGAGTGGGGGAACTTGCCCCACTTGCCCCACAAGCCTCCCTTGGCCACCGGGCTGCTTCTTTCCGCTTCTTTCTTCTGCTTTTGTCTGCATTGGGAAGTAGACTTGGTAGGTTAAGTGGATGGGCTCTGGAAAATCTCTTTAAGGACTTCAGAGCCCTCTACTGATCTTGGCATCAGGAAGTGAGCCAGATTAAAGGGGCATATAAAGTTGCTTCCACCCCCTGCCTCATCCAGGGTACTATAAGGTAAAGGTTCCCCTCGCACAGGGCAGTGCTCATCTCCGTTACAAAGCCGAAGAGCCAGCGCTGTCCGAAGACGTCTCCGGGGTCATGTGGCTGGCATGACCAAACACCAAAGGCACACGGAACGCTGTTCCCTTCCCACCAAAATGGTCCCTATTTTTCTACTTGCATTTTGACATGCTTTCGAGCTGCTAGATTGGGAGAAGCTGGGACAAGGAACAGGAGCTCACTCCGTAATGTGGCGCAAGGGATTCGAACCACCGAACTGCTGACATTTCTGATCGACAAGCTGAGTGTCTTAGCCACTGAGCCACCATGTCTCTTGAGCCACCGCATCCCTCAGGAGTACTATAGGGAGAGCTAAGATGTCATCTTCCCTCATCCAACCTCCTAATTCTGATCACAGTTTGATCAAGTTATTAGTTGTTGATGGACAGCTTTAAAAAATGCCCATTTCTCATTTGTATTATGATCAACTTTTAAGATGAAGAAATGTTCCATTGTCTATTATGCATTCAGGGTAGTCTCTCTTCCTTCCTGCTTTGGAGCTGTCTCTATAGGGTGGTTTTGGCCTCATTTGCTTGCAAGGAGACGAGGCTACGATCCTTTCAAAGACACCGATCAAAAGGGCCGAAGAGAAGAAGGCTGCACTTCCTTCAGTAACCATTTCAATTTGTTGAATTGCAATTTGCTTTTGAGTTTTTCAAAAGAGAAGAGAATTTTGCAGAAAGCGTTCTTGAGGACTGTGATCCTTGCATTATTTAAATAATGAGATCATTATGCCATCCTCTTGGTGACGTTCTACAGCTTCTCTGGCTTTCCAGGTTTCTGTTTGATCCCAAGGGAAGTGATTAAAAGGAAATGCTTCTTTTGCAAAAAAAAATAAAATAAATAAAAGAGAAACCATTTGCCCAAGAAATTGGGTAGATGATCCTGAAGGGACACTGAGACCCTAGAAAGAGTGCAGAGAAGAAAAACTAAGGATCTGGATGCTAAGTCATATGATGAGTGGTTGAGGAAGTTAAGTATATCAAGCCTGTTTGAAAGAAGGATTGGGGGACGGGGACTATTGTCCAATATTTTAAGGGCTATCCTGGAGAAGAGGGGATTGACATTCTCTGGAGCAGAGGTCCCCAACCCCAACTGTAAAGAAGGGTCTATGGCAGTGGTGGGATTCAAAAAATTTTGCTACTGGTTCTGTGGGTGTGGTTTGGTGGGAGTGGTGTGGCTTGGTGGGAGTGGCTTGGTGGGCATGGCAGGGGAAGGATACTGCAAAATTCAATTCCCTTCCCACTTCACTAACCTGCTTTCCAGCTCTGTTCTCCTGTTCAGGGCAACCAAAGGAGACCCAACCAATCAGGTGGGACTCGGGAGGTGGAGAATGGATGGGGATGGGGCCAGTCAGAGGTAGGATTTGCCGGTTCTCTGAACTACTCAAAATTTCCATTACCATTTCTCCAGAACTGGTCAGAACCGGCTGAATACCAGCTCTGGTCTATGGCAATTCAGCATGGCCATCTCAGCATGGCCAACTCACTGCAGGACAACTCCAACTCAGCACAGGACAATTCATTGTGCGACAAAGCTTGCACTAATATCAAAGAAATGGTGGAATACTGTAGAATCATTAAAGAAAGAGTGCAAAGGAGGGACAGAATGAAATTTTGAATGGCAAAAAAAATAAAATATTCTCTTATTTATTTTAAATAATTAGATAGAATTGTTAATTTTTTCCCCCCAATTAGTGTGTTGTCCCATTCTCTGTTGGAATTGGGCCCCACAGCTGGAAGTGAGCAGTGGCCAAGCAAAACTGCAAGTGAACTTGGTTGTGCACTTCTCCCACCCCTTGTCCAGCTTGTGGAAAAAAATGTCTTCCATGAAACTGGTCCCTGGTCCCAAAAAAGTTTGGGGATCACTGCTTTAAGGCACCAGAGGGCAGGACATAGGACAATGAGTGGAAGCTTGTTAAAGAGAGAACCAACCCAGAAGTAAGGAGAAATTTCATGAACAGTGAGAACAGTTAATCAGTGGAATGGTTTGCCTCCCAAAATCATGGTTGCCCCATCACAGAAATAGACTGGACAACCTTTTTTTTTTTGAAACAAATTTTTATTAATTTTAAAGATAAAACAACACATCATTAACCATTAAATACATAAATACATAAAACCTCTTAACATTTTAAATTTTTACAAATCGAATAAAACATCATTTTTATACAACATAATTCTAATTTATCCCATTTCCATATGGACACATAAATATCTTTCAGCAAATTTCTCATTATTTCTCTTTACTCTTATTCAATTTCATTTCTTTTCTATATTTATCCATTTTATAGTCATCATATTCATTTCTTTCTGGCTTGTTTAAATTATTCTCATCTAACATTCCTCCAAGGTTTTATTGATTCTTTTTTTTTTTTTTTTATAAAAAACAAATTTTGTTAGTTTTACCAAAAACACAATACACAAACATACAAAACACAAAACATAAACAAAACTAAAAGATCTTTTCTGAAGGTTGTCTGTTCCCGGGTTAAAACTCTTCGCACAGACACAAATTCAAACATCATATTCATCCCATATATCCTTCCATATCTTATTATCATTTTCTTTTTTATATATAGATATAAAAACCATTTTTATCAGTTTTATAAAAACAATGCACAAAGAATCAAGGCATAACAGCTTATAAATTCTTTTCTAGAAAAAAATAATAATAAAAGACCAATAAGACATAACATTTCCAAATTATAATATCAATACTTCATATAGTATTAACTTCATATCTTATCCCTACTTCTCCTTTCCATCCAAATTATTTCTTATTAATTAAAATTTTATTGCCTTTTATCAATATACAAAATCCAAAAAAAAGCATATATATCCTTCCATATCTTATTACCATTTTCAACAACATTCTTTGTCTGTTCTATTTCCAATTATCCATTCATCTTTTTTCTTTTACTATACTTCTCCTATACACCAATTGGAGTAACGTCTATAACTCATTACCCTAACTTAAAAATACTACGTATAGCAATTTTTCTTGGGATTCTGTTTAAAAGATTCTGAGATTACATAATGAATTTTATACTCTAAGTACACATATAAAAACACAAACTTATGTACCCTCCAGACTCCCTCTTTTATCCTAAATTAAATTCACCCATTGTCTCTAAATAAACTTTTTTTCTTTAGGTCTTGCTTCCCCCCATTAAGGCTTTTCCTCCCCCCCCTTTCTCTTCTTGCTTATTCTTCTCCTTGCCCTTTTTACCCCTTTGTTTTTTCTCCTCGCTTTTCTTGCTCCTTTTCCTTTGCTTTCTAACCTTGCCTCCACCTTTTCGCTCATTTTTCTCTCTTTTGGTTGTTTTTATAATTCTTAAAATCCCCTTTTTCTTATCCTTCTTCTCCTCCTCTCCGGAAGGGACCCATTGTTCATCAAAGATGGCTTCTTCTTCCTCTTCTTCCTTGTCCCAGTCCTTCTGCTGCGTAATCAACTTTTCATAAGTACATAACGCCATTTCTAAAAATTGAAACAAAGTGCCCAAAGTATCTTCTTTTTTATATTTTTGATATTCAATCTCTAGTTCATCCACAAACGATGCCATTATGAAAAGGGAAACTTTTTCCAAAACAACTACAAGTATTTTTAATCAAAAACAATCAAAAGCAATTAAAAAAAGAGTTCCAAAAATTAATACTTTTCTTCCTCCTTCTCTTTCTCTTTCTGGGGTTAATTTTTAATCAAAGAGGTCCAATTACCATACATCTTCCTTTGGGATTCTAGGCAATCTCCTCCTTTTTCAGCTTCTGCTCCAATTTTTTTTTCTCCCTTCCCACTTGCAATGTCAATTTTAAATAATCAGAAATCCATACCTCCAACAAGGGTTTTCCAATTTCTTAAATTTTTCAATGTCCAAGAATCCTTTTGTCTCTTGGCTTCAACTCTCAAAGCAATTCACTTTCAATATCCAATATATCCAAATATTTCTGCTGTTTCCATGGGGTGGGAGAGTAAAGAAAAAAAAAAAAAAGTTCCCTTTAACAGCTTCTCCGCCGCTTTTCGCTCTTCTTAGGGATACAATGTATCCTCCAGCAATTCAAACAGCTCAATTCCAGGCAATTTAAAAGATGTTACTTGACCCGGCTCAGACAAAACTTTCACTCTTCACACGTCCTCCAGCACAATCTTACCCGGTTGCTAGCTTCTTCGTGGCGGCCATTGCTGACCGCCGCTCCACCGCCTTGGGAAAAAGGGGTTTTTCCAGAGAAGGGGGGGTCTGCGACACCCCCACCTCCCTATCCGACTCCCCTCTCTCTTCAGCTGTCCCTACAGGGCAGCCATATCCCCCTGACCCATCTGGATCGGGGGTACCTCGACGGCTAGCACAGCAGGAATCGCGAGCTGTCGCGAATTCCTGCTGCCCCGAAGCCACGTGAAACCGGAAACCGACTGGACAACCTTTTGACCGAGATAGTATAAGGGTGTTGTTGTTTTTTGCCTTGACCAGAGGGTTGGACTGGAAGACCTCCGAGATTCCTCCCAACCCTCTGATGCTATGTTCTATGAATTCTTGGTCAATGTTTGCAAGGAGTTTCAAAGGAAGCAAAAAAATTGCAATATGTAATCTTCCATTTCCAACCCTGTTCTTTTTATTTTCTAGGCCTGCCTTTTAAAGTTTTATTTTGTTAGTTTAGCCTGGGTGTCATTAATTGCCTTTTCCCCCACCCTAAAAGCTCCATTATTGGTGTGCAGAAGGACCAGCAGCTGTAATGTTTCATGCGTAGCTCATGGGCTTATCAGCGGGAGAACAATGCTCCTCTAGAGTTGGTTTTCGTCATTGTCAATAGCAACCATTGGCATTTTGCTTGCAATCGATGCAATGAAGAGAGAATAACATCAGAGCATCCCGGGGGGAAGGGTCCAAATGGCAACGCTCTTTATACGTGCTACAATGCCTGCTCTGGCATCACCTGTGCAAAGAACCCAGTTGATTTAGTGAACCAACATGCCATAGAACTCGGGTTTACTTCTGTGCTCAGCTGCTGGCAGGGAGATGTGAGCCCTGTCAATCTTTTGGGAGATCAGCATCCAAATTAAGCACCGAAGAGCCATAAGTGAAGCAGACTTTTTTTTAAAAAAAGTACTTTTCAGCTGATTGATTTTATCACTTTGGATGAGACATCCTCATTGTGAATGAGCTCTAGATTTCGGCATGCATTCCAAACAAGGTGTACTGCTGTTTTCTTTATCTTCCCTGTGGTTTTCCTTCTGGGCCCTATCTTTGTAAATGGCGCAGTGCTTAGAATGCAGTATTGCAGATAAAGGCCAACAGTTTGATTGTCACCACTCAAGATTGACTCAGCCTTACATCCTTCCAAGATCACTAAGATTGTTGGGAGCAATAGGCTGACTGTGAACCACTTAGAAAGGGCTATAAGGCACTATGAAACGATAATATAAATATAAATAAAGCTTCTCCTTTGGTAACATTGAACTGCAAACCAGGGCATACAAAACCTTCACCAGACCAATTCTAGAGTACAGCTCATCTGCCTGGAGCCCACACTGTATAACGGACATTAATACAATTGAGCGAGTCTGGAGGTATTTCACAAGAAGAGTACTACACTCCTCTGCTCGCAACAGAATACCTTATGCCACCAGTCTTGAAATTTTGGAGCTAGACAGCTTAGAACTATGCTGCCTATGGTCTGACCTAAGCTTAGTACACAAAATTGTCTGCTACAATGTCCTACCTGTCAATGACTACTTCAGATTCAACCACAATAACACAGGGGCAAACATTAGATACAAACTCAAAGTAAACCGCTCCAAACTCAATTGCAGAAAATACGACTTCAGCAACAGAGTGGTAAAGGCCTGGAATGCACTACCTGACTCTATTGTTACATCCTCAAACACCACCACTACCCTCAGTTTTAACCTTAAACTGTCTACCGTGGACCTCACTCCTTTCCTAAGAGGTGTCATGCCCCTGTTGGAATTTGATTCAGAGGGGGAGGCTGAGCAACTAACAGAGAATGGGAGTGTGGCTCCATTGGCTGTGGAAGAAACTGTGGAAGGGCACAGTCTGGCTGGGCAGAGCAGGGAAGAGGTAGAGCAAGGGAGAGGGAATTCCGAGGAAGACCCAGATCCACCCCCTCTTCATCCTAGGCACATAGGGTGGAGTGGAGAAAGGAGCAATGTGAGTCGCGTGGCTTACAGGGGAGGAAAGGGCCTTGATTCCCTTCATTAGCTGCAGCTGGGAACACAGTGTTTAAAAAGGGAAGCTGCACACAGCAAGTTGTTGGGAGCAAATCATGACTTTATCTCGTATTGTTGTGGCTTATCTGTGTTCCTGGTGTCTTCCCAACTGTGTGTGTTTTGTTGTGCTTTCAAGTGTGAAAGTCTTTCTCCTGCCCTGTCCAAGTTAATTACTGCAGCTTAGTTTGTTTGGATTTTTAGTTATAGTCTGTATGTACCTTGTTTTGGACTGAATTTTCTATAGTTAAAGGCTGTTCCTGGAAGGAACTTTATACACCCCTCTAACCTGGACATTGGGGCCAAAGTTGGAGCCAATAAAGGGACTCTTCTTGCTTATTTGATTGTGTTGCCTTTGTGCCACGCCCCAGGTCATCACAAGAGGTCTGTAAGGGGGTGTGCATAAACGCACCAGCGTGTCTAATGTCCCTCTCCTACTGTTCCCATTTATTCATACTCATTTATTATGTATATATTTATAACTGTTTATATTTATATGTTTATATGTTATGTTCATACTTATACTTGTTTTTTCATACATGCTTGACAAACTAAAATAAATAAATAAATAAATCTAAGTGCTATTGCTGTGAGAGACCTGGATCAAGGCTGATTGGCCAGGGGTCTTTCTTTGCTCGATGACTGAGAGGGACAGTTGACAATGTGTCATCGTGAAGGTGGTTATACAAATGGTTTAGCGCTCATGTGTAAAGCAAAACTTTAAGTTTGCAACTGTATATTGTATTCTAGGGAAGCAGAAAAAAATCTGCTTTTTTCCCCCTATGCCCTCTTACCTTGCACCCTTCTACCTTTCTTTTCCATTCCCTAGTCTCTTATCAGGTGTGAAAGACCAGGTCCACGTGTGAAAGTTCAACTTAACTGATTCGTTGCCGAAAGCTTGGGAGTTTCTGAATGATCTGCTCTTCATGTGAATGCTTTTGCCATTTGGTTCAATGAAATAGGTCACTTTGTTTTAAAGGGTGCATTTCTGCCTTGATTGTATATTCTTATTGTTATGTCCGCATGGAAGGAAGCCAGGAGTCGGTGACTTTGTATCAAGCTCTTTATTGAAGTCGGGAACCGAACTTAGAAAAGCTTTGCGGCTTTTTATTCCCAAGCCGCGGCGGCCGCGGCCAATGGCACCACTTTGAATCTCCCGCGATTCGAATCTACCAATCGCGGGAGATTCTCAGCAAGCCAATCGGCGCAGCTCGCCTAGCCAATCCGATCACTCCACGCTTTGGCCAATCAAAGCGCGGGGATCTCAAGAATTCAAATGAAGGTATAGAACACTTATAATTATGAGTCATCGTTGCACTTGCTGCTACGCAAATACTGTGATTAATATTTCTTTATTGGTTTAACAAATAAATAATGAGGATGGGCAAAGAGGAGACAAAATGGATTTTTATCTCTGAGTGAAAGGACCCAGTGTCTTGGCTCTGGTGTCATGAATCTAACTCAAATCACATTAAGCTTCCACGTTGTCCTGGCATCTCTGTGTTGAACAGCAGTTTGCTCTTAAGAATTCTCACTCCAGGAGCCAATGCCCAGCGGGCTATTGTGCCAGGATAAATATATTCCCTTCATGAGGTATGCCACCTTCTCAACAGCTTCTGCAGTTGTGTCCAGAGAGGCAAGATGTTATCTGCAGCTGATCTCTGTGCCGTGCTGTGATCAGATTGTCCTTCCCAGCAAGAGAGGCTGAAAATGATGGTGATTGAAAAACTCAGCAGTAGGAAACAGATTTTGTTTTTTTCCAGCAGAATGGAATGGTGACGTTTTAGGGGAGAAAACAACAGGCTAGGGAAGAACAGAAGTTGGTGTGAAAAAAACAGCCCGTGAATTAGGCAAAAGCTAGGAGCATGACCAATCGGCTGAAACTGATCTCAAAGAGATTTGGATGGAAACAATGAAGAATATTTGTAGTTGAGAGTTGAAATGAGGGGGTCCTTCATGTTCTCTGAACTTGGTCATTTTCTTGCAGACATTTCATGACCTAACCAGGTAACATCATCAGTGCTAGTAAGGAGTGTGGTTGCTGTCAGTTTATAGTCTTGGTGGCTTGCCCTGTCAGTGGGGGTGATATTAAGAGATCCTTTGCTTGAGCTGTTTGCTGTTGGCTTCTTTGGCCATTTCTTGACTGGGGTCTTGTTTATTTGATTGTTGGTTGGATGTTAACCTTGGAGTTCATCTATGCTGACCTGGGTGCTAATTGCTGGTGGAAAGATGCTTGGGTGTTTTTGTTCCCTTTTCGTTTGGTTGATTGTTGTTTTTGCATAGTCCATAGATGTAGTTAATGTCTATGTGTGACACATAGTGATTTGGACAAACCAAAACCAGAACCTCTTGATTGTCCAGGTTTCAGCTAAGACCAATGTCAGGTGGGTCTTCTGGAGGAACAAGGCTGTCCTTTGTCTCTGCCTTTCTCCTTTGCATTGCCATATACCCACTTACAAATCAAGTTAGCAATTCCCATGCTCTGGTGAACTGGAATTCCAGTGTGACAAAATCCAGGCAGTCTTTTCTCTTCTCCCAATCATCTCAGTGCTTATCTTTGCAGCCTGTGTGAGTCACCACCACATTTGTCCTTTCCCTACTGTCTCCAATCACATGTGAGGGCCTACAACATGTAGTATTGGATCCATGTATGTACCGGCTCTGACTCTGGGCAGAAAACTTTGCCCTAGTTTTCTGCTTCTAGGGTTGCTTGGTGCTAGCTGTTCCACCCATGGAACAGTTCATGCACGCAATTATTTCCCCATTCTTCATTCAGGGGAATATAGAGATGAACCTTGAAGAAAGAATGTAAGAGTGGTTAAATTAACATAGTCCTGAGAAAGAGGAGGGAATGAGAAAGAAACTCAATTTTGCTTTTCCTTGATTCTCTTCATTATATGAGGGAAGAGAAAGAAACTTTCAAGGATCTGTTATAATAATAGGATTCCAGTACATCTTTTCATGTCTGTTCTTGACCTGGTCTATCTTGAATAAAAGAAAGTATACCTTTTTCTTTTTGAAATTGAGATCTTTCCTGAAATGCAGTGGCCATCCATGATTGTGTAGTTGGAATTTCATATAGTTGACCGTTTGTTTATTTATTTGGCATGGTCCTTTCCTCAGCTGAGGATTTCAGAGGGTAGCAACTTCAGGGTGCCACTCAAATGGGAACAGCCAATTTTGTTTGTTTTGTACAGATAGTCCTCCACTTACAACAGTTCATTTAGTGATTGTTCAAAGTTACAATGGCACTGAAAAAAGTGACTTATGACAGACATTTTTGGGCCCAATTGTGATTGTAAATCAAGGACTACCCATATCATGTTGTTTGCTGGGAGAAATTTCTAACTTAAACCACCATGTTCTTTCAGATAAATTAAGTCTATCCGAGGGTTAAAAAGCTGAATTATTTAGTTTATCACTGCAATCCAAGTAGTTCTGGATTTATGGTTTAAAGCAGTGGTCACCAACCAGTGGTCTGGGGACCACTGGTGGTCCACAGAGAAATGTCACACACCCCCAAACACCCCCCAAAGCAATTAATCCAGGCTGTGTGGGAACACAAGGCTGTACCGACCACAAGGCCCGCAGGAACACAAGGCTTGCGTCGCTTGCATTGTGAACAACACAAGGTAGTGAGGGGAGGGGGGAAAGGGTGGAGGGGGGAACTTGCCCCACTTGCCTCACACGCCTGGCCTGGCCACTGGGCTGCTTCTTCCCACTTCTTTCTTCTTCTGCTTTTGGCTGCATGCAAGGAAAGCAGCAGAAGTCTTTCTTTCTCTCCCCCAAACTCCACCAGAAGTGAGTTTTTGGGATACTGCAAGGCCTCCTGCTCCAAGAGGCTGCACTGGCAATGATCATTTCTGGTGGAGTTTGGGGGAGAGAAAGAAAGACTTCTGCTGCTTCTGCTGCTTTCCTTGCATGAAGCCAAAAGTCTCTCTCTCTCTCTCTCTCTCTCCCCCTGAGAATGGAGCTGGAGATGGTATCCTGCGATCCCAAATAAAGAACGATCAATCGATAGGAAAATAGGGTGGAGAATTTTCCTGCAGACTTTTTTTTAATTTTCCCAGGGTCTCTGATCCACGGGATTTAAAATTATGAGTTTGCTGGTCCCTGAGGTCAAAAAGGTTGGCGACCCCTGGTTTAAAGAGTTTGTGGTAATGAGTTTCTCCTCGGAACAATCCTGTCAGAAAAGTTAGGTGAAAGATGTTGTGGCTATTGGGACTCGGTCTTCACATGAACTCCAGGAAGGAGAAGAAATTTAGTAATCTAACCTTCAAAACACCCAGAGAAAGAAGTAATTCTTCCAAGATAGAAACAAATAATGGCCAAATTCTCCTGGGAGTGCTATGATTTCCTGGAATTTCGTGAATGATGAGGAAAACAAAGTGGATGTCATATATGAATATCTTGTGTTTCATCGTTTCCTGGAATGCGCTGGGATGGGAAAACCTTTGAGAAAAGATTACAGAATCTTGATGTTGCAGGATGGAAAAGCAAGAACATCAACTCAGAAATCTGAAATTAGTCTGCTCTATCGTGTTCCCCATAGCTGTGAAAGTTGGACTTTAGAAAAGCAAAACAGGAAGAAAATTGACTCATTTGAGCTGTGGTGTTGGAGAA
Organism: Hydrophis major; assembly: GCA_033807585.1. Lineage (NCBI taxonomy): Eukaryota > Metazoa > Chordata > Lepidosauria > Squamata > Elapidae > Hydrophis > Hydrophis major. The sequence goes on from CM066338.1 coordinate 7,759,567, forward strand.
GTCTCCTTCATATTCGTTGGACAGGTGAGTATCAAGCAAGGACTGAAGCGCATAATCTAGACATGCCACTGTAAGGCAAAATTGTGAAATTGTGTCTCACTTACTTTGGCCGTGTCATGTGGTGGAATTCATGGAGAAAGCAATTATGCTTGGAAGAGTAAGTGGTAAAAGAAAACCAGGCCACCAAAAAACTCGGTGGCTGGACACCATCAAAGTTGATACCAACCAGAGCATAGAACAACTCGAAGTAGTAGTGCAAGATTGGAAGATGTGGGGAGACCTGGCCCATAGCACCGCCAAGAGTCAGACACAACTGAATGGATAACATCATCATCATCATCGTTGATGTAGTGGGAAGTGAGATAAAGAAACTCAAAAGAATCCCACTTTGATTTCAATACTAAACAACCCATTCCCCTTTGGGTCAACCAAGATTCCTCAAGGCCTTCAACGATAGAGCATGTGACACACTGTCTTCCATGGAAAAAGTTGAGATACAATTCAGAGATGTACCTGCCTTGGAAATAGCCCGTCTTGAACTGTATACTGCAGCCAAACAAACAGCATAGGAGATCTTTTATGGCATTTTGTACATGTATTATGTCATAAACGGCTTCATGATAATGTTTATATCATAAAACATTTTTATAGAACTTGCCAAGCTTCAATTCTGTGGGAATCATGGGTCACAGATTTTAGATGCATTCTGTAAATTAGCTCATTTGAGGTTCTTTGATTCAACATTTTTGGCCCTAAGGTCCACCATTTTGTTCAGTTGAATGTTACAAGAATAAGAATTTTAGTAGCATATAGATAAGATGGGCCTTCAGGATTCTGTTATGCTATTTTAAAACAACAAAGAGTTTCTGGAAATACCATTTTCCCTGTTTCTTCCTGGACTACTAGCTGACCATCTTATTCTCACACCACCATGATAGTTTGGCTCATATCACCTAAACATGAGTCAGCAGTGTGCAGAGGCAGCCAAAAAAGCAAATACAATTCTTGATTGTATAAACAGGGGCATAGAATCAAACTCACATGGATCATTAGTACCGCTTTATAACACTTTAGTTAAGGCCACACTAGAAACAATGGGTGGAAACTAACCAAGGAGAGAATGAGTTAAAGCGAAACTTCTTAACAATTAACCAGTGGAACAGCTTGACACCAGAAGTTGTGGGTGCTCCATTACTGGAGGTTTTTAAGAAGAGACTTGACAGTCCCTTGTCTGATATGGTATAGGGTCTTTTACATGAGCAGGGGGCTGGACTAGAAGACCTCCAAGGTCCCTTCCAGCTCTATTCTGACATCTGGAAGAACTTTGCTCTTTCCCTTTGTATGTGGATCCATTTGAGTAAGGCACACCACCTTGAATACCTAGCTTTTCCTATAGGCGAGGGATAGATTTACCCGTGAAAAATAGATCTGTCCTCCATTTGAAATATTCTCAGCTACTTGCCATTTCAGCAGTAAGGTTGGAATTCCATCCAAGAACAGCATATGCTGAGGGAATGTCTTCAAATGAGGAGGAAAGAAAGATCTCTGAGAAAAATATATTTGGAGTTAAACACTGCTTGTCAACCACTTTGTTGAAACGGAGCCATTTTAGGAAGATGAAAGCGATCTGGTCAACGGACTTTAAAATAACATTGGGTATTTGTTCCAAAATTGCTTGCTTGTTCCACAGATGGTAGGTTCACTCTCTGAAGTTGTATTTTTAGATCACCCACACAGTCCACAAAGATACTGACATTAAGAGAAAGACATCAATCGTGAACAGTGAGAAGGCGAGAATGATAAATACTTTCCAGACATTTAATTGCCAAAAAATGTAGTGAGGATAATAGGAGATTCCCAGCCTTGACACAAGGATTATTTTGGGAAGGGAAGGAATAAATGCAATTGTCCCGATTTCTGTGCATGGAGAAGACCTTATTCAAAGTACTCAGCATTTGTTAGAGGTCAGCCTTGGAAGCCATGTTTTACTTGGAAGATTCGAGACTGTCACATTCAGTGCCAGGGAATTTGGGAGGGGGGATTTCATCATGGAGTAGAAGATTAGACACAACAACATTCTTTCTCAGAGAGTCAAGGACAGGTGCCTTGCACCTGAGAGGAGTGTTTAGAGGAAGGTCTCCAGTTGGGATGATGTTTTGATAGGGCCATGTGATGGACTGATGGGTGCAGGGGATGGATCCTAGATTTCTCTTTTGGGAAGGGAAAACCTGGAACTCTCATTTTCGGGTTTTCACAGATGTGCCAACATGACAACTCTAATGGTGAAGTTCCATTCAAAATCCAAGAAAGAAAATCTTTAGACTCCATCGTTGTAGAGAAAAGGAATTTTACTAAAAATTGTTGTGGTAGCATCAGAAGAATACAATATCTAAGGCAATAGGCGAGAAAAATCACATATAGAAAGTTACCCCAGGTTCCCACCCTGAATAGTTCAAACTGGCCATCCAATCTGAGGTGTGTATAATGTCATGTGGTGCATCTTCAGGTGGTATTTCACATATCCGGTATGCCAAGACGGTTGGCCTTGGCCTAGAGAGATAAGAGGCTACATCTACGCAGTAATCAACTTCCCAACTTTTACATTTCACCAACTTAAATCTCCAGCACCCTTCCCCCACCCCCATGAAGCCCAATTATTCTTCTCTCCCCCCGTTTCTATGGCAGGCAGAAAGAGAAGCAGAAGAAAGATTCTTGGCAGCTGACAGGAACTTTGAGGAATTGGTTGTCTCTGAGTTTATTGTTTGGAGCTGGTTAGTTGGAACACTGACATTAACCCAAATCTGAGAATTCTGGGTTTTCCCTTCCCAAAAGAGAAATCAAAAATCTATCCCTTGTACCCATCAGTCCATCACATGACCCAACCAAATCCTCCTCCCAACTGGAGATGAAGCAACGATAGAAAAGGACTTTTGGCTGCCTCTATGTTTGTAAATTAAAACCTTTCATGAATAGACTTGGTTACCTGAGAGACACCACTCTTCCCCCAGTATATCTACCTACCTACCTATCTACAAAATACGATTTCCAAATACAGGTAGCCCTCACCTTATGACTACAATTGAGCCCAATATTTCTGTTGCTAAGTAAAACATTTGTCAAGTGAATTTTGCCCCATTTTATGACCTTTCTTGCCGCAGCTGCATGATACCATTAGTATCACGGTTTCAGTGAGTCTGGCTCGCCCATTGACTTTGGTTGTAAGAAGGTTGCAAAAGGGGATCAATGACATTGAAAAAGGTCATAAATATGAGTCAGTTGCCAAACTTCCAAATTTTGATCACATGACCATGCAGACGCTGCAATGGTTGTAACTGTGAAAAATGGTCATAAGTCACTTTTTTCAGCGCCATTGTAACTTTGGACAGTCACTAAATGAACAGTTGTAAGTCAAGAACTGCCTGTAGAAGTGGAACAACTGTGGCAAAAGAAAGCAAAGATGGTTCCAATACTCATAGAGTCTCTGGATACAATCCCAAAACAACTGGAGCATCACTTGAACACCATCAGAATTGACAAACTCCCCATCAGTCCATTGCAGAAGGCAGCTTTACTTGGAACAGCTTACATCCTGTGGTGATACTTTTAACACCATCAAACAGTAACAACTGTCTATCCCAGGTCCCTGGAAAGAGTTTCAAATGCCAAATCCAATCTAAACATCTGGTAGACTGTGCAACCAACCAGAGCAATAACAGCTATCATTAGTTGTTGGATTTGCAGTAACTCGCACGTGTCACTCAACATGTGAAATAAATGGCCTTTAGTCTAATCCATCCTCAAGACTCTAAAGCTTTGTATGAAAGGATCTGATGGGTTAGTTCTTATTCTTTCAAAGAAGAAACCCACTGAAATATAGTACCAAGAATTGTTTCAATAATTTGGACATTTTTAACTATCCCTTTCTTGGGTCTTTTGCTGCCAATGGATCAAAAATATGAAGAAATAAAATAATATACTGTATATATTTATTTATATGCAAGAAAAAGGAAGACTTAATGACCAATCCCTAGACCTCTTCAAATCTTAAAAATATCTAGTGTTTGAATACAGTCTACAGCAGCAATTTGAAAGAATGTCCTGGGTCTCTTAAGGTGATGAGATTCAAAAAAAATTTTACTACCGCTTCTATGGCCGTGGCTTGGTGGGCATGGCAAGGGAAGGATACTGTAAAATCTCCATTCCCACCCCACTCTAAGGGAAAGATATTGCAAAATCTCCATTCTCTTCCCACCTCACTAACCTGCTTTCCAGCTCCGTTCTCCTGTGCAGGGCAACCAAAGGAGACCCAACCAATCAGCTGGGACTCAATGGGAGGCAGAGAAGAGATGGGGGCCAGGCCAGTCAGAAGTGGTTCTCCAAACTACTCAAAATTTCCACTACCGGTTCTTCAGAACTGGTCAGAACCTGCTGAAGACCTAACTCTGGCTCTCCTGCTTGTGCAGGGGGTTGGACTAGAAGACATCGAAGGTCCCTTCCAATTAACACTTATAGAACTTCTCATAATCATTGCAAAAATAGGAATGAGTTGGAAAACATCTCACCACCATTTCAGAACAGCTTGGTTGCGCCGAATTACAGTCCCTAGTAGCAATCATAGAGGCAATTCCATTTCATTCATGAAATAATCTTTTATCTCTAACAATACAATACTGACTCTTTCATCCTAAAATTATGGAAACCTGATACAAACCAGGAATAAACAGAGAAAAATAGACAAAGGGATCTCTGAACAAAGGACAATTTCCGCATTATTTATAACAATGACTTGCTATGTTTTCTACACACAGCTTGGACAGAAATGACAATGTTTTGAGGCCGTCTTAAGCCCCGTAGTATCGATTTGCTGATTAAGGCATCAGGCTAGAAACCAGAGGAGTTCTAGTTCTGCCTTAGGCAGAAAGCCAGCTGGGTGACTTTGGGCCAGTCACTTTCTCTCAGCCCTAGGAGGGAGGCAATGGCTAACCACTTCTGAAAAAACGTTGCCAAAAAACCTTCAGAAGTTGATTCAGCCAGTCCCCAATAATCAGAGAGAATGGAATAGATGGGAAAAAATCCTTTTATTGTAAACTGCAAGAATGATGGCCATTTAAAGTTACACAAGTGATACCTAGATAAATAAATGAGAGAGAGAGATGGATGGGTGGGTAAATGGGTGGATAGATAGATGAGACAGAGAGAGATGGATGGATGGATGGATGGATGGGTGGATAGATGGATGGATAGATGAGCAAGAGACAGATGAATGGATAGAGAGAGAGAGATGGATAAGTGGGTGAAGCGATGGATGGATGGATGGATGGATGGATGGATAGATAGATAGATAGATAGATAGATAGATAGATAGATAGATAGATAGATAGACAGACAGACAGACAGACAGACAGACAGACAAACAGATAGATAGATATTCTTAAGTAAGAGAGGCAGACAGGCAGACAAATGATAGATAAGATGATAGATAGATAGATAGATAGATAGATAGATAGATAGATAGATAGATAGATAGATAGATAGACAGACAGACAGACAGATAAATGATAGATAGGAGAGAGAGAGAGAGACTGCCTCACTACAAGGAGTCTGACTGAGCCATTAAAGCACTATTTTCACCAACATTTTGCTGTCATTACCCATAATATTTATTTACTACATCATGCAATGCATTCCTGGGTGCCATAGAAAACTGAAAATACATTAAACAAGCTACAAATACAGCCATATGAAAACACCACTGTACAATTTGCGCTGCTGGTAGGGGAGAACCAAGCCAAAGCCTCCTCTGCTTATGACTTCTTCGCTTTCACAGATTTGATGTCCCCCCCGCAGCCTATTTTTCTCGCACCTTGCAAGCTTCAGGCTGGTCTGTTGATGCCAGAACTCAGGAGGGACAATCAAGATGAAGAGCCCCCTCACGTTTGACCCTTGCTGACTGCATTGTCACCTCCCTGAAGTTTTCTTTGGCCACTCTGGGGGGAAGGAACTGGCCCTTACCAACTCTATTTCACAGTTCTCGATTCAAGATAGAATCTCCCAGAAGTTTGGGAATGAATGCAAAAATAAAATAAAAATTCAAGCGTGTTCTTCATGTTAAAAGACGACCTCTGAAACAAGAAATCCTTCAGCGCGAGGTTAAATCCTCTTACCTCTCTGGGGTTTTTGTTTTACACGCCTTAGGAGAGGTTAAGAGGTAGGGGAAGGGTATCTCTTTATGTCCCCTTTTTCAAAAGCCCGGAGCTTCAATTCCATGTAGGTCAAAGAGGGGCTTATTATTTGAAACAGATACTGAATTTATTGGTCAGCCATGAGTAGGAAAATACATTGGTAAAGAAAAAGACAAACCTGTATATAAATATAATGCTAAAATTTGACCTAGAAGAAAGTTCCACTGAAGAGAACAGTAAAAGCCCTTGTTTAGCACCAGACCATATTCAATTTCCCACTTATCATATTGTAGAGCTGCTTATGGACAAATGCAACATTCTTTAGCTTAATGCAGATGATGTGCTGTTTTTTTGTTTTTGTTTTTGTTACACATATGGTAAACAAGAGTTAGTCCAGTGCATTGCATGTTATACAGAAGTACTGTGAATAGAGACCCTCTAAAATTTAGACACTATTTAAACATACCAAGATACTTACATTTTTAAAGCAGCTGACACAACTGAAAAGTGTTATCAGGAGTTAGCATAAATGAAAATACTGTGTCAGGCTGGATGGTAAAATAAAACAAACTCACTACTTAAGCAGTAAATTTGACTTGGAAATTTGCAGTGATGAACTCTGTTGAAAAATGCTAATGCAATTATTTTATCTTTGAGTTCTTTGTCCTATGGGTGAAGTAAGAACTTCAAAAAGCAGCTTTTGAATGCTTAGGGATAACTCGGTTCCAGTGACAATAAAAATGGAGAATGTTCAGAATAGCAGGTGGGCACAAATGAACAAATGTATATTTTAACACGCGTTGGGGGAGGAAAGAAGGACGGACTTGGGAAAACTTCCCAATGTGCACTGTGGCAGAGTAATGAATCGTGATTAATAATTAATCATGATTAATCAAAGCAAGACACTTGCATGGTTCTTCTTATCTTTACTAAATGCAGGCCCTTGCTAGAAATATATCAAAGATTGAAACATGCTCGTTTAAGGCATGTAATCTGCCTTCTGCTTGATTAATTAGATATATTAGCTTAGATCTGTGATAACAGAGAAAAGGTAAAACATTACCAGAGTTTGGATGATTAATTTGCTAATTGTCCTTTCAAGAGCTGGGTTTTCCTCCTGGAAATTTAACAAAAAAGCCAAATGTACCAAACATCTTTCAATATGATAGATACCTGGATTAATAGTCTTATGCAAACTCCTTACACTTAGAAAAATGCCGGATAGAATTTTGTATCGGTTTTTTGTAAATTTCAGACTGGATCGTTCATGCATAATTGTCATTTGATCCCTTGCTTGTGAGAACAAGCCATGACAAATAAAATCATACACTCTAGATAATATTACCCCCTGGTATTCCTTCAGAAGACATAATTGTCAAAAAAAATCCTACACTGAACTGCCAAGAACCAACACTAAACAAACCACGTGATGGTTTTCTGGAGAATGAATTAATTAATTTCTGACATAATGTCTCCACGACAGCTCTATATGCTTTGCATTAAAATCATGATCCTCGTTACACTTCTGGAACTTACCTTTTCAATTTCCCACAATATTCTCCTGGGTGATTTGGGAATTGCAGACATCCTAGATGGAAGATTCCTCCAAAGCTCCAGATTTAAAATCTCAGGCAAGTTTCTGCATTCCGTGGATGGTGAGGTGGAGATAAAATTGATCCATCCAAGAGATAAGAACCACAATCTCTGAGGTTGATAAATATACTGTAGATTATCTGAGCCATTTGAGGATTCAGGATCTGTTGTTAGGTAAATAAGGAAATCTCCTCAGCCGTTAAAATTTTAAAGGTTCCCCTCACACAATATATGCTAGTTGTTTCCATCTCTAGGGGGAGGTGCTCATCTCCATTACAAAGCCAAAGAGCCAGCATTGTCCAAAGACGTCTCCGTGGTCATGTGGCCAGCATGACTAAACACCTTCGAAGGCACACAGAATGGTGTTCCTTTCCCACCAAAGTGGTCCCTGTTTTTCTACTTGCATTTTTTACGTGCTTTTGAACTGCTAGGTTGGCAGAAGCTGGGACAACAAATGGGAGCTCGCTCCATTACGCGGCGCTAGGGATTCGAACCATTGAACTGATGACCTTTCTGATTGACAAGCTCAGTGTCCTTAGCCACTGCGCCACTGCATCCCTTCCTCAGCCATTGGGGACCTCTTAGTTCTGACAAGTGATTTGCAAATTCTTTGATGCTACACATTGACATGGTGACCCTTTGAAGTCTTTGCGATGGGGACTTTTTGCCTACGGTCTTTAACAAATCTCACTTATGGACCTGCCAAGACTTATTGGTTTTAGTGCAATGGACATTGGGTGCCCCAATATCGCTTTTCGTGCCCTTGAGTGCAACTAAGGAGCTTTTCTAGCTGTACACCATTAATCTGGGAACGAACTAGGATTCTTTCCCTAATCCTGGGTGATGGCTGAGATGAGACAGCTACTTCTGCAGTGGCCAATTATTTGTACTCAAGTAAAATACAGATGCTAGTCAAGCAAATCAAACATAGACCAAGGTCTGTTTTCCAGGGATGTCCCTAGGGGGTGTTAAAAAAATTGTGCCAGTGCCATTGAAAATCTAGCAGGAATGTGAGGTGGGGATTTGTGTGTGTGTTGCTTGCACAATGCATGCAAACACACACACACACACAGAGAGAGAGAGAGAGAGAGAGAGCAGGTAGAACTTCAATTGCACCATAGTTGTCACCATCTTCATTTTGCTTGACTACATCTTGGAGACAATCCTGATCTTCTATCAGACTGGGATGTGAATGGGTTCCACTCTGAATTTGGCTTGCTTGACTAAGGAGTTTTTAACCTGTCCATGTTTATTGCTTTGATTTGCTTTTCTATTGCCTTTCATATATGGTTTTATGCTTGTTTTATGCTTTATACTACCTGGAGTAAACTGCAAGGAGGATGGCCATCTAAATTTGCACAATAGATGCCTAGATAAATAGATATGAGAGAAAGAGAGAGGTGATAGGGTGGATAAATGATGGAAAAATAGATGAGAGCGATAGAGATGGGTGGGTGGGTGGGTGGATGGAGAGAGATGGATGAGTGGATAGAGAGAGATGGATAAATGATTGGAGATAGATAGATAGATAGATAGATAGATAGATAGATAGATAGATAGATAGATAGATAGATAGATGATTGATGGGTGGATAAATATGGTAGATGAAAGAGATGGGTGGATGGATAAATGGGTGGATAGATGCATGGCTAGATGGATGAGAGTGAGATGGATGAGTGGGAAGAGCGAGAGATGGATAAGTGATTGGATAGATGGATACATAAATAGATGAGAGAGACAGAGAGAGGAAGAGGGAAAAGGAGATGGATAAATGGGTGGATAGATGCATGTATAGATAAATGAGAGAGATGGATGAATAGAGTAGATAGGTAGGTGATAAAATAAAGAGAACAAAGGCCATACTTTGGATCATAGGATATGAGATTACTACAGAAAAATCTTCCTTTCTCTCTTTCTTCCCCTATACTTCCTCTGCAACCCATTTCCAACTCACTTCTTATTTCTCCATTTTGAAGAAATCTAACAGCAAGCTTCCCTCTCCTCCAAAACCAGAGGCGATGTATTTTACAGAATGGCTCTGGTCAATGACAATTGTGATGATTAACTGGATTTATATTGGCCAGCTGCCAAGCACAGTTGACAAATGATTTAAAACATGAAAAGGTGGTATTAAAAGCATCATGAAACAAACACACAAAAAGGATAGAGGTGGCAGAATAACAAATTGGGTAGACTCTCTGACAACCATTTGTCCTATGAATGTTTTTGGATCTATCTCCCAGGCAAGTACGATCTTTTAATTTAGCAATATTTTTCCCATTAGGACCAAGTAATTGCAGAAGTATAGGCAGCCCTCAATCCTATTTCTGTCAGCCTCAAATTTCTTGCCCACTTTTGGGGTGCCTTTGAGTCAATCTTGATTTCTGGTGAGAATGTCCCTGCAGTGTTCTCAGCAAGGATTTCAAAAGAAGCCTGCTTCTTGGGGCTGTGAAAGAGAGACTGGCCCAAGGTTACTTGCTTGGCTTCATGTCTAAAGCAAGACTAGAATTCACAGTCGCCTGGTGTCTTAACCATTGCACCAAAGTGGCTCTCCCCTCCAAAACAGGCAACAGCAAAACTGGTGCTGAATTTTGAAAGTTCTTTTTCAACAAAATAATACAGTCGTTTGATGATTGAACTATACCCTCATTCTAAGAAGAGACACAAACATACACCCACAACACAAACACCCATAACACAAGATGTTTATGGAGATTCTCAGTCATCAAGGTCATGGTTGTCCCAAAGGTGCTTTTTTCAAAGAGGCAACTGGACTTTCCGATTTTTCGTTGAAGACATTTCGCTTCTCATCCATGAAGCTTTCTCTGCTTCTTCTGAAGAAGCTTCTTGGATGAGAAGTGAAACACCTTCAAAGAAAAACCAGAAAGTCCAATTGCCTCTTGAAAAAAGCACCTTTGGGACCACAGCACAAGAGTTTTAGCTCTGTTCTCTTTGATAATTCAACTCTTCCATCACGGAAACCTGCTATATGTCTACAGCTTAACGTTTAGGAATTAACACAAAGACTCAACAAAGTTTTTCTGCTTTGACTGAGAAATTACAGGCTGACCTTAAGTTGCTGTGCTCAATAGTGTACTGGAAGTTAATCTTAAAAACTCAAAGTCCTAATAGGACTGATGTTCTTAAATGTTCTAATCATCTTAAGCTTTTGTAAGTCCTATGTGAAATATTTCAAATATTTTCCACTGAAATGATTTTACCTTTTTTTCTTTTTCTTCTTTCGTTATCTTTGTTAAGAAAAAAGAAGAAATTGCTTTGGTCAAAAATCAATGGAAATAGAAAAGGCTTTAGTAGTGATCAAGGACATATAATACCTCGAAACTTCCGGTTTGCGTGGCTTCGGGGCAGCAGGAATTCGCGACAGCTCGCGATTCCTGCTGGCTAGCTGTCGAGGTACCCCCGATCCAGATGGGTCAGGGGGTTAAGGCTGCCCTGTAGGGACAGCTGAAGATAGAGGGGAGCCGGTTAGGGAGGTGGGGGCATCGCAGACCCCCCCCTTCTCCAGAAAAACCCCTTTTTCCCAAGGCGGTGGAGCGGCGGTCAGCAATGGCCGCCACGAAGATGCCAGCAACCGGGTAAGAACTGTGCTGGAGGAAGTGTGAAAAGTGAAAGTTCTGTCTGAGCCGGGTCAAGTAACAACTTTTAAATTGCCTGGAATTGAGCTGCTTGTTGCTGGAGGATACATTGTTTCCCTAAGAAGATCGAAAGCGGCGGAGAAGCTGTCAAAGGGAACTTTCTTTTTTTTATTTTTGTTTACTCTCCCATCCCACGGAAAAAGCAGAAATATTTGGATATATTAGACATTGAAAGTGGATTGCTTTGAAAGCTAAGCTAAGAGACAAAGGGATTTTTGGACATTGAAAAATTTAAGAAATTGGAAAATTTTTGCTGGAGGTATGGATTTTTGATTATTTAAAATTGTTATTGCAAGTGGGAAGGGAGAAAAAAAAAATTGGAGCAGAAACTGAAAAAGGAGGAGACTGTCTAGAATGTCTTGGTGGATCCCAAAAGAAGATATATGGTAATTGGACCTCTTTGATTAAAAATTAATTTAGAAAGAGAAAGAGAAGAAGGAAGAAAAGTATTAACTTTTGGAACTTTTTTCTTTTTTTTAATTGCTTGTCCTGGATTAAAAATACTTGTGGTTGTTTTGGAAAAAGTTTTCCCTTTTTATAATGGCATCGTTTGTGGATGAACTAGAGATTGAATATCAAAAATATAAAAAAGAAGATACTTTGGGCGCTTTGTTTCAATTCTTAGAAATGGCGTTATGTTCTGTTGAAAAGTTGATTACGCAGCAGAAGGACTGGGACAAGGAAGAAGAGGAAGAAGAAGCCATCTTTGATGAACAATGGGTTCCTTCCGGAGAGGAGGAGAAAAAGGATAAGAAAAAGGGGTTTTTAAGAATTATAAAAACAACCAAAAGAGAGAAAAATGAGCGAAAAGATGGAGGCAAGGTTAGAAAGCAAAGGAAAAGGAGCAAGAAAAGCGAAGAGAAAAAGCAAAGGGGTAGAAAGGGCAAGGAGAAGAATAAGCAAGAGAGAAAAGGGGGGAGGAGAAGCCTTAATGGGGGGAAGCAAGATTTAAAAAAAAAAAGTTTATTTAGAGACAATGGGTGAATTTAATTTAGATTAAAAGAGGGATTCTGGAGGGTATATAAGAGTGTGTTTTTATATGTATATTTAGAATAAAAAATTTATTATGTAATTTTAGAATCTTTTAAACAGAATCCCAAGAAAGATTTATATGTAGTATTTTTAAGTTAGGTAATGAGTTATAGATGTAACTCCAATTGTTGTACAGGAGAAGTATAGTAAAAAAAAAAAGATGAATGGATGTTTGGAAATAGAACAGACAAAGAATGTTGTTGAAAATGGTAATAATGGAAGGATATATATGCTTTTCTTTTGATTTTGTATATTGATAAAAGGCAATAAAATTTTAATTGATAAATAATTTGGATGGAAAAGAGAAGTAGGGACAAGATATGAAGTTAATATTATATGAAATATTAATATTATAATCTTGAAATGTTATGTTTTATTGGTCTATCATTATTATTTTTTTTTAGAAAAGAATTTATAAGCTGTTATGCCTTGATTTTGTGTGCATTGTTTTTAGAAAACTGATAAAAATGGTTTTTATATACATATATAAAAAAAAAAAATGATAATAAGATATGGAAGGAGATTTAGGTTGAATATGATGTTTGAATTTGTGTCTGTGTAAAGAGTTTTAACCCGGGAACAGACAACCTTCAGAAAAGATCTTTTAGTTTTGTCTATGTTTTATGTTTTGTGTTTGTATGTTTGTGTATTATGCTTATGATAAAACTAACAAAATTTGTTTTTTATTAAAAAAAAAAAGGAAAAAAGAATTAATAAAACCTTGGAGGAATGTTAGATGAGAATAATTTAAACAAGCCAGAAAGAAAAGAATATGATGACTATAAAATGGATAAATATGGAAGAGAAATGAAATTGAATAGGAGTAAAGAGAAATAATGAGAAATTTGATGAAAGATATTTGTGTGTCCATATGGGGATGGGATAAATTGGAATTATGCTGTATAAAAATATTGTTTTGTTTGACTTGTAAGGACTTACAATATTAAGAGGTTTTATGTGTTTATGTATTTACTGGTTAATGATGTGTTGTTTTATCTTTAAAATTAATAAAAATTTGTTTCAAAAAAAAAAAGGACATATAATACCTCTTTTGGGACTGCTGTGGTCAACAGGAAAAAAATGTAACATGTAATTGTTATAAATAAAATAAGTCGGGTGGAACTTCCTAGTGTTCAGTCAAGTTTGATCTGAAGAGAATTAGATATGAACTCTTACCAAATGTTTTCTGTCCATTATAAATCATTTTCTTGGAGTGATTTTGGTTATGTTCAGGAAATTGTTGGTTCTAAGTGGCCTGTAACGTACAAGTTCATGAAGCCCATCAGAAGTTATAAAAATATCCCACCATGAGACCTATCTAGTTCAATGAAAAGAAGGACATGGGGTGACATGATAGCAGTGTTCCAATATCTCAGGGGCTACCCCAAAGAAGAGGGAGTCAGAGCAACAGAGGGCAGGACAAGAAACCATGGATGGAAACTGTCAAGTCTGGAGCATGGGTGCGAAAGATGGAGACGAGCCAGTAGAAACAGTGAACTTCAAACTCTTTATTTACATACTGTGACAGCTCAGCTCCAAGGCTGCTCAAGCCTCACTTATATAGGCAACTTACTAACTACTTAACCAATAGCGAATCTGGAGCGCTAGCTCCGTTAACCAATAGGAATGGTCTGTTAATGGCCAATCGGAGGCTCCTGAACGGGCCAATCCGAACGGGCCATCAACAGCCAATCAGAAGTGCAGGGCCAGAACCCTGCACTAGACTTCAAGCTCAATGATAACTTTATTGGTATTATGCATTCACAACAGAAACTAATCAAGGAGAGAAGCAACCTAGAACTAAGGAGAAATTTCCTGACAGAACAATTAATCAGTGGAACAACTGGCCTCCATAAATTGTGAATGCTCCAACACTGGAAGCTTTTAAGAAGAGATTGGACAACCTTTATCTGAAATAATAGGTTTTCTTCCAAAGTCCAACTGTCCTCTCCTCTCCTCTCCTCTCCTCCCCTCCCCTCCCCTCTTCTACTCTACTCTACTCTACTCTACTCTACTCTACTCTACTCTACTCTACTCTACTCTACTCTACTGTAATCTACTCTCTACATTAATTACTCTCACCGTCAAGAAATTTCTCTTTAGTTCCAGGTTGGGTTTTCCTCTTACAAGCTTCCACCCATTGCTTCTTGTGGGTGGATAAGTGGAGAGCACGTCAATTCATGAGTGAGAAAAAGCTCTGAACTTTGTTACTGATGTACAGTGTGACTGTAGAACCATTTTCTGCAGTCACACTGTACATTCAATCAGTGTTTCTCATCCTTGACAACTTTAAGAACTCTGGGCTTCAATTCTCAGAATTTCTCAGCCAGCATGGCTGGCTGGGGACTTCTGGAATTTGACACCCACAGGTCTTAAAGTTGCCTTGATTGAGAAACACTGCATTAAACCAAAGAGAGTAGGTTTGCTAACTCACATAAAACCCATTCATAGTTGAAACTAATGAAATTTAGCAAGTTGTTCAACTGCAGGTGCTTGATCTTCCATGGCTATGCTTGAGTATGTTGTGTGAACACAGCCCCTGAGAGAGTAGAAATCCAACCGGTTATGCACAAGAAAGAAAGAGGGCAAATAACTTTTGTAGCACCATCCCAAGGATCATTTTCCTACCAGATACCTGTTGTGGCCCACCAACAGCCAGTGGAGCTGGCAGTAGACTTGGACAGTGATGAGGTTGAGGAGGAACATGGCCCAGTCCTGGAGTCTGTCCCAGGCTCTGATGAGTGCTCTGCATCGGAGGCAGAGATGGGGCCAGGGCCGTCTGACAATTATCAGCTGCCTTCAGAGTCAGAGATCAGTGGGGCAGAAGAACAGCTGGAGCTTGATCCCAATGTGCACATGCACAGAGCTGCCAGAAGAAGGGAACAGTTAAGGAACAAGGGTCGACTCAGGAGTAAATGCACAGGTGGATGGTGAATAAAGAGGAGCAAAAGGGGAGTGATGTTTGCAGGAGACAATTAGTATGTTTAATTAGTGTGAAGATTTGTTTGTGATTCTCAGAGACTCCTTGCCAAGTATTTTCTTGTCCAGTGTTGCGCTTGGAAGCTATCAGCCTGGCAGCTCTCCAAGCCTGACAAGGTCTGTGGTTGTAATTCACCCTTGAAAGACTGTTTGCAGAGACTTTGCTGGATGTGAATGATAGGAATTCACATTAGCCTAACAAAAAGGGGTTTTGTCGGGACAAAGAATTTGCTTCGTGATTTTGTGAAACCTAGGTCAGAACAATACCTTCCAATGGTATGGAAAACTAGAATACCCTGAAATCTGTTGGTCACATTAGTAAGAAATGTTGGGACTCATCATTCCCAACACATCTCAAGCAACTAGATCAAGAAAGTTTCCTGCAAGGCTGAACCAAGATACCAATACAATATGCAAGCATATGAATGTAGAAATAAATCATTTCTTTTCTTTTTTTCATTTGGGGAGGGGGGAGTAAAAATCCTTGCTGGCATTCTTCTGCGTGTTTCCCCGGCAGGAGCTATATTATAAGGTTGTCTTGACGACATATCATCCTCCTCTGATCCCCATGACAATCCTTATTGCTGGAGCATCATTAGAAATACTACACAGCAGCTCCCACTTCTTCTGCCAGCGGGAAGAAACTGGGAAAACTTAAAATTCGAGGGATGTTAACATCCTTTTACCTGGTCAGTTCTTTTTCTTTTTACAAATTGGACTGCCAAAGATGTCCATATTCACAGCAATGTCCCTAGCAGAACTGTGATTAAGAGATAAAGATAAAGGTTCCCCTTGCACATACATGCTAGTCGTTTCCGGCTCTAGGGGGTGGTACTGAAGAGCCAAAGAGCCAGTGCTGTCCGAAGACATCTCCATGGTCATGTGGCTGGCATGACTAAACACTGAAGGCGCACAGAACGCCATTACCTTCCCACCAAAGAGGTCCCTATTTTTCTACTTGCATTTTTTAGAACTGCTATGTTGGCAGAAGCTGGAACAAGTAACGGGAGCTCACTCCATTATGCGGCGCTAGGGATGCGAACCGCCAAACTTTCAAATCCCTAGCGCCGCATAATGGAGTGAGCTCCCGTTATTTGTCCCAGCTTCTGCCTTTCTGATCGACAAGCTCACCATCTTAGCTACTGAGCCATCAAGTCCCTTGATTAAAAGATAATAACCACACAAATTATACATTTTGATGTCTCAATTAAAATGAGGGACGTATTTTATGTTGCAAAACTACATGGAACAGTTCGAGGTGGACTTTGAAGTGAGCAGCTTTTGATGTAATCAGTGAAGGGCCAGTTTGGCGTAGTGGTTAAGGCACCAGCTAGAAAGCAAGAGACCATGAGTTCAAGTCCCACCTTTGCCAGGAAATCCAGTTATTTGATTGAGTTCTGATCCCACCTGAAAGCCAGTTGGGTGACCTTGGGCCAGTCACTTTCTCTCTGCCCTCTCTGTTGTGGCAAAAATAGGAGATGTGTTAGACATGTTTGCCACTCTGGGTTATTTATAAAAATAATACAAGTGGGATGCAAATTAAATAAATAAATAGAGATTGAAGAATACCTGCTTCCCAATATCTCAAATCATAAAATTGGGAGAGAGCAGGAAGTGCAGGGAAAAACCTAGATATATGATAGCAATTAAATAAACTATAGAGAAGAAACATCAAGCTCATTATAGCATGCTCCAAGCCAGGAGTCACCAACCTTTTGGACCTCAGGGACCACCAAACTCATAATTTTAGATCCCAGGGACTACTAACTGGTTCTGTGGGCGTGGCCTAATTTGTGGGTGTGGCTTGGTGGTCATGTGACTGGCTGGGCACGGCTTGTATGTAAATATTATAAATATTTATATAAATATTGAATTTTTTATTTAAAAAAAGAGCAACTTTTACCCAAAATCAGGCAAAGCAGGCAGGCAAGTTGAGCTGCTCACAGAATCATTCAGTGATCTATCTGCCATCGGCTAGCTCAGTCTCTCAAATTTGCTTGCCGTGAGTCTGCACTGAATTTGCTTGCAAGCAAACCTTCAGTCCTAAGGGAGGTTTGGCTGTGCTCAGCTAGAAAGCAAGAAATCCAACCATTTCCTGTTTCCTAGCTAATCTAAATCTCCCGGCAGCAGAACAGATGATGGTCAGAAAAGGTAAAAATAGCAATTTAGCAGACAAGTTTATCTGGTAAGGAGTGAGTGGGCAGGGAGGGCCATGTGAGCTGAGCAGCCTTTTGTTTCTGTGCAGCCTGGTTTAATTGCTTTTGGGGGGGGGTGCTCTGGGGTGAGATTTCTCTGCGACCCACCAAAATTTTCTCACAGCCCAACAGTGGGCTGCGGCCCACAGGTTGGCGACCGCTGCTCTAAGCTATGAATTCTTCCTGCCTTTTCAAGTCAGTGGACTTTGGCCATTCTCACAGTGTTGAGAGTTTAAAGTACTTGTTCTATAGTTACATATCTTTTTTTCAGGCTTGAGAATTACCTGGTTTTTGCCAGCCTTAATATCTTTGTATACAAATTCACATGCTTGGGTCAGGTAAAAACACCAGCAGCTAGAATATAGTTCAACAGTAGCAACAACGACAAAACAGAATGCGGTTGACGCTGAACAATAAGCATCTTTGAGAATTCAGTAAACAGGTTCTGTTCTTGGCAAAACAGTGATTGCTTAGTTGGTATTATGTCTACTTTCTTTGTTTGTTTGTTTTTAAAAAATAAGAGTTTGAAATTCTGAGATTGCAGTGGTTTAACATTGTTTTGCAGTTGTCTTTTTTATTTTCATGCATTTTGAAAAGTTTGAAACTCAGCTATTTCAGTAAGCTTAATATTATTCCAAAGTTTCCTTCCTTCCTTCCTTCCTTCCTTCCTTCCTTCCTTCCTTCCTTCCTTCCTTCCTTCCTTCCTTTCCTTCCTCCCTCCCCCCCTCCCTTCATGTCTCATGCTTAAAAATTGGATTTCATAGATTGCAGTGACTTAATATTATTTCAAAGTTTCCTTCCTTCCTTTTCTCATACTTAAAAATTGGAAATTCAGAGATTGCAGTGGCTTATTACTATTTCAAAATCTTGTTCCATCTTCCATGTCTCCTTCAGGCTGTATTTTGACCTTGGTTATATTTTTTTGAAATACGTTATTTTGTTATATTCATCATCACTTGATTTCTGCTTCGAGCGATTCTAACAAAGAATTCTTTGCTTATCTCAAAGCTCATGAAGGAATGGCAAGTTGGAAATCTTAAGAAGAACACTGCAATAAATGCATACAAAAATAAAATAAATAAATAAACTAAGAAGATATATGACTGTCCAAAGGAAGTTTGACAGGGATTGTCGTGTCCGCAAAAGACGCTCAGAGTCGGTGACTTTCATTCAAAGCTCTTTATTAACAATGGGAGAACCGAACCAGCGAAAGGCAAAAAGCCCGCGGCTTTTATACCTTTCGCAGCGGCGGCCGCGGCCAATGGCAGCGATTCAAGTCTCCCGCTCTTGGTTTGCACCAATCGTGGGAGACTTCAATCGAGCCAATCAGCGCGGCTCGCCTGGCCAATCAGAAATCCCCGCGCCTTAGCCAATCAAGGCTCGGGGATTTCGAGTATTCCAATTCAGGACATAACAGGGATGATCTAGGATGTTGTCTAACTCTGAAGAGATAAATTAAAATTAACCCTCAACTTTTGCACAATACGGGTGACTTTGAACCTGAAAAAATTGTCTGCCCTGCAGTCAGATTTCTCCATTTTGTTCACTGATCAACAATCAAGGGATAGAATCAAGAGCATGTGAAGTGTTAATACCACTCTATAATGCCTTGGTAAGACCATACTTGGAATACTGCATCCAGTTTTGGTTGCCATTATCCAAAAAAGATGTCGAGACTGTTATGTTCTGTGCGTGGCGCAAGAAGCGGAAACGAGTCAATGAACAGTGAACTTCAACTCTTTATTTAACATGGTGCAACAGCTCTCAGAACGGCCTCAACAGCCCCCTTTATAAAGGCAAGCTCTTGGGTATTTAGCCAATGAAAACACAGGAATGTTAGCTCTTTTTAACCAATGAGAAGGGCTCGTTAATAGCCAATCAGATTCTCCTGAACGGACCAATCCAATATCGCTATTCTTGGCCAATGCAGAACCCTGCACTTTGCTTTAAGGTTTCAACAAACTTTATTCAAGCACTTTTATTAATTCACAACAGAGACCCTAGAAAGAGTGCAGAAGAGAACAACAAAGAGGATTAGGGGACTGGAAGCTAAAACCTATGAAGAACAGTTGCAGAAAGTGAATATGTCTAGTTTGACGAAAAAAAGGACTAGGGGTGACATGAGAGCAGTGTTCCAATATCTCAGGGGCTGCCCCAAAGAAGAGGGAGTCAAGCTTTTCTCCAAAACATCTGAGGGCAGGACAAGAAGCAAATGGGTGGAAACTAATGAAGGAGAGAATCAACTTAGAACTTAGGAGAAATTTCCTGACAGTTAGAACAATTAATCAGTGGAACAAATTGCCTTCGGAAGTTGCAAATGCTCCAACACTGGAAGTTTTTAAGAAGAGGTTGGACAACCATTTGTCTGAAGTGGTGTAAGGTTTCCTGCCTAGGCAGGGGGTTGGACTAGAAGACCTCCAAGGTACTTTCCAACTCTGTTATTCTGTTAACTGCAGTAATAGCCTCTCTTCCTATTTTTTTTTTCAGTCTGCATCCCTTTAAAGGCAAAATAAACAAACCATCTTCCCCATTAGCAATATACATTAAAATCCTTACTGTACCCATGGATGCTTGCACAGGAGGAATGAAAAATAATGTTATTTCTCATTCAGTCAACATCCCTGTAAATATAAACAGTGATTGAAAGCCATCCAATTGCAGTGGAATTCTCCAAAGCAACCTTCAGCCTTTTCTTAAAACTGGCAGATGCAGTTTTAAGTTTAGACAAGGAGCTGCTATTTCCTTTGGGCCTCGCTTTATGGTCCCACCTGAATGGCCGGGCAGTGAAAATTTGACATGAAGGAAAGCAAATGCATTGCAAAACTGCAGTGGGCAATGTGCCACATGGATGCCCTCAAAAGCCAAGAAACAAATTAGAAGGCATAAAAGACATTCATAAAACCTCCAGCTATTTGACAAGGTTGCAAAAAGCTCCCAACTGGGGTTTAGAAACCGAATTACAATGTGGGAAATCCCTGCTTTGAAGCCCGTGGCTGCTGTGAATTCATCAGCCTGGTGTGCGCATTACTGCCGGGGTTCAGATGAGCCCAAAGCCTCCAGAAATTTCAAAATAAAATCCCTGTTAATGAACTCGCGCTGCCATTTGACATCCTGTTGTTTATGGCTCTTTAATTCAGATTTGCGGCTTAGCATACGTCCAGAACCAAAACAGCCATCAATCTTGGTTTCCAGAATCCAGTCCCATAACTACAAATTACAGCCCTTTAAGGCTTTGATATCGCAAGCCACAAATATTGCTCAAAGAACCACTTGGGACATGGGACAAAGTGAAATTACATGTACAACAAAGCTTTTTTTAGCTTAGCAAGTTAAGCAAGCTGGCTAGAATCAAACTCATCATTTCTTTGTGGCCATTTTAAATTGATATTTACTAAAAGCAATAGCAATAGCACTTATACACCACTTTATAGTGCTTTACAGCCTTCTCTAAGCAGTTTATAGAGTCAGCATATTGCCCCCAAGAATTTGGGTCCTCATTTTACCCACCTTGGAAGGATAGAAGGAGTCAACCTTGAGCCTGGTGAGATTCAATCTGCCAAATTGCAAGCAGCTGGCTACAGCAGAAATAGCCTGCAGCCCTGCACTCTAACCACTGCACCACCAAAGTATGCAAGACCATGGTTTGTCCTGGCTTATTCTGAAAATATCAAGCCAGAAAGTGAACCAAGGGTATGTGGGTTTCTCAAACATGTTTCTCAAACATGGCAACTCAGTGGGGACTTCAGCTTCCAGAATTCTCCACGCCTGGCTGGGGAATTCTGGGAGTTGAAGTCCACACATTTTTAAAGTGCCATGTTTGCAAAACACTGCATGATCCACTGTCCTAAATTCTGTTAGTTGTTTGAAGTCAACAGTGCTAATGCAACATTCTTCTGGCAAAATGGCGCTGAACATTTAAATGCATGGTGGGGAAAAAATAGTTAAAATATTTAGCACAGATGTAGTGGAATTTAAATGTGCATGCTTGTTAATTGGACATCTTGAAAGGAATGAAAATTAATGGTGGCAAAGTGCGTTCTTTTACAAACTATGGGACAAATCATTTTTCACCTGTGGATTTTCTGGTAAGACCTCCCTTAAAGAGCGGGCATTAAATTCAGGGCTAGGAAAGAAGAAAGCTTTATTAGAGTTATTTTCACTTATGCCCAATTGATGAGCTGCCATTAATGCTTTTCACAGTTTCTTTCCTGCACTCTGAGGGCAGACTAATGTGCTATTAGAGAAAAGTAGAAAGCTTGAATTGGGAATGTACCAAGTTGGAACAATTAAAGAAAGAAGCCCAGAGCTTCATCTTCAAGAAGAAGAGAAGAAGAAAAATCATTGCATTGAGAACCCTGCGCTCTATTAGCAGCTGATACTATAACAATAGACTGTGAAATGAATACTTGTGCTCAAATTGAATTACATCTCCAAGCAATGTTTGCACTCTCTCATGCTGAGACGAACAATTACACACTCTGGGGATCAGCAGCTCCGAGAAGATGTGAGATGGCAACAGAAGCTAAAAGTTATGGACCATTATGTTGTGAATTAATAAAAGTGCTTAAATAAAGATTATTAAAACCTTTAGAAAAGTGCAGGGTTCTGGCCCTGCACTTCTGATTGGCCAATAATAGTGACATCTGATTGGTCCGTTCAGGAGAATCTGATTGGCTATTAGCAGGCCTCTCTCATTGGTTAAGGGAACTAATGCTTCCCGTTTCTTATTGGTTATTGGATCAGCAGCTTGCCTATAAAAAGGGCTATTGCTGCCGTAGTTTTTGCTCTGTTCCACAATGTTAAATAAAGAGTTGAAGTTCACTGTTCATCGTCTCGTCTCCACTTCTTGCGCCCATGCGCAGAACTTAACACATTAAATAACCAAGGTTTGAGGTTCTAGCCAGCAAAGCAGTGGGGAATTCAGTCTGCTTTGGAAAATTGGTTGCCCCCTGCCTCAGAGGTGGTATTCAGCAGGTTCTGATTAATTCTGGAGAACCGGTAGCGTAAATTTTGAGTAGTTCGGTGAACCAGCAAATCCTGCCCCGGACTGGCCCTGCCCCCATCTATTCTCCGCCTTCCATTGAGTCCCAGCTGATTGGGTGGGTCTTCTTTTGTTGCTCTGCACAGGAGAATGGAGCTGGAAAGCAGGTTAGTGGGGTGGGGAGGGAATGGGATTTGCAGTAACCTTCCCCTGCCACGCCCACCAAGCCACGCTCACAGAACCGGTAGTAAAAAGAAATTGAATCCCACCACTGCCCACTCCTTCTGCTTTGTGACAGCCCTTGAGATATTGAAGACTGCTATCATGTACCCCCTCATCCAGGGGTGGGATTCTCCTGGTTTGGACTGGTTTGGGAGAAGACCTTGTTCCAACTATCAGCTGGCTGCAAACCAGTTCTCTCTGACAACCATGTGGGCTCGCCCGCCTGTTCCTGGTCTTCTTCTCTATGATTTATGCCTTTTTGTTAGAGCACAGCTGATTCACACGGCAGAATGATTGGCCACGCCTCAGCTGTTTTCTTCAGCTGCGGTTGAAGGAAAGTATTAGCTTTTTCCAACGCAGAGCACCCACACTCACCAAACCAGTTGTTATACTGGTTATCACACCCCTACCCACATCCTTCTCTTCACTAGATTAGAAACATCCAATTCCAGCAATCGTTCTTCATAAGCTTTAGCCACCAGGCCTCCAATCACCTTTGTTGCTCTTCTCTGCATTCTTACTAGTCTCAACGTCTTTTTTATATTATGGCGACGAAAACTGGATACAACATTCCAAGTGTGCGTCCTTACCAAGTCATTATAAAGTGACACTAACACTTCATGTGACCTTGATTCTATCCCTATGTGAATGCACTTCAGATACATTATATGAAGACCCAGCTCTCTGGAGAAATCTGTGGTTGTTGGGAAAGGTGGAAGGAAAGAGAAGAAAAGGAATCCAGAAGCAAGGAGGATGAATAGTTGCAGTTGTGATGACACACAGCTAGAAGATCTGAAGGACAAGATTAGGGCAAATAATGATGGTGAAAAATCTTTCTAGGAAGTCACTTAGAGTCATTCAATGCAAAGACCCAACTCCCTTGGAAAGTCTAAAATCGAGGGGGAAAAATGGAAAGAAAAAGAAAAGAAGGCAACCAGCTTCAAAATTACAATGGCAATGGGTGCACCATCGGGAGACATGAAAGTCCAAATTAAGACAGAACATTATGGAGAAAGTCTATCTCTGTGGTTGCTCAGAAGTAACCTTGATTTGATGGCACATAAGCAATCAGTCAACCAATCAAGTTCCTTGGAAGCATAAAATTCAACAAAAGGAGGGGGATTTTTTAAAGGGGAATTTTTAAAGGGGCATTTTTTTTTAACCTACTGTAATCAGTTAGTGCTACCTTGTCTGCTAAATTTTTCTTGGTATTTCTTAAAAAAACCCCACTTGCAATAATGTTAATGTTTTAATTTCTACCTGCCTATAACTTTATTTAAAAATCCACCAAGATTTTGAGTTGCTGGTAAGGTGGGAGTTTTGCACCAGATTCCCCCCCCACACACACACACACCCAACTTTTTCCTGGTCACATCTGGTGATTGAAGCTGAAAATTAAATATGGATATATCCTCTCCCCATTTTTTTTAACCTAGTAGGTAAAATAATAATGATGATTTTAAAAGAAGCATGTTCATGGAACAAAATGAACGTGTGTGACACTCAAACTCTTGAAGAAAAGTAAGATTTATAAAGTAATAAATCAGGAGCACTTCTACCTAATTAGGAGATCTTAATAAAAATACCCAAAATATATTCATTAAAGAGTAAATGTGGGTGGTTATTTGTGCTTGTGTCTATATCTGTGAGTGTGCTTGTGTGTCCGATTGCCATTTAATTCTGAATATATCTAAAAGTCTTGGAATTTTTCTCTCCCACCACTAAAACCTGAAATAGCATCCTGGAAATAGGTATAATAAAAGGGAAATAAAGGCTGCACGATGTTGCATTTTAGCAGCTGCTCACAGAATACCCTTGGCAAGGCAGGAAAAAAAATCATTTTCAATTCATAGTGGTTCCTTAAGCTGCTGATTTTGAGAAAAAGGCTTCAACAGGGGAAGGATGGGAAAGAGGCTGCAAGGATGGAGGCAGGAAGAGATAGAAAAACCTCTAGATGTTCTTGTTTGGTGCTCCATCCTATCAAAGCAGCCTAAAACATGGTTTCTGAAATCCTTGCATGGCAACCACCCCAGAAAATTACCACGGACCTCTCATTTTTTAATATGATAGAAAAGGGAAATGATTCCATCCCTGGAGAGAAATTGTATTAGCTTGACTTAATTCAATAAAGGTTTTGTCCAGGTTTCAATCAAGATTTGGGAGTTGGGTGCTCCTCCACTGAAGCACCAGTAATTCTGACTTTTGTTGCAGGGGCTTCAGTAGGGGTTGGGGAAAAAGTCAAGATGGCAATTGTGTGATGGGATGTAGTAAGAAGGTAGACCCCCGGGAGAGAAGGAAATGCCTTCCCAAGGAATAAGAGGCAATTCATCCCAAATACCATGTGTTTGAGAAAGAGAGTGTAGGCAGTTCCTCCCTAATAGTTTCCAGAGTAGATGCAGATTGTAGAGTCTGGCAAGATTCTGTCTAAAGGTGTGAAGCAACAAAGAAATCGGCTGAGAAGAATCACCACCTATCATTCTTGGTTGGGGGCCTAAGACATGATGACAGAGGAATCCAGGGAGTTGAAGTCATCACATGGCAGCTGAAGAATTCTCGGAGTTGAAGTCTACACATGATGTGATGGAATGCAATAAGGAGGCAGAGGCTCAGGAGAGAGGAGCTGCATTCCAGAGGAGTAAGAGGCAACTCAACCAAGAAGGCAGGGAAGAGCAACCAAGATGATTAGGGGACTGGAGGCTAAAACACACAATGAATGGTTGCAGGAACTGTGCATGGCT
Source organism: Hydrophis major (assembly GCA_033807585.1). Classification (NCBI taxonomy): domain Eukaryota; kingdom Metazoa; phylum Chordata; class Lepidosauria; order Squamata; family Elapidae; genus Hydrophis; species Hydrophis major. The sequence continues at coordinate 7,785,145 of CM066338.1, forward strand.
AGTCTACTGAAGAGAAGGACCAGGGGAGATAGGAGAGCAGTCTTCCAATATTTGAGGGGCTGCTACAGAGAGGAGGAAGGAGTCAGGCTATTTTCTAAAGCACCTGAAGGCCAGAGAAGGAATAATGGATGAAAACTAAACAAGGAGAGATTCAACCTAGAAAGAAGGATAAATTTTCTGACAATGAGAACAATCCACCAATGGAACAAAAGTTGCCCTCGGAAGTTGTGGGAGCTTCATCACCCCATAACTAGCCTGGGTGGCTCTATGAAAAGATAAACAAACATACACAATAACTGAAAACAACAAAATGCACCAAGTTGTTTCAGAAGCAATGGAAAAATGGCATCAGTAACGTGATGAAGCTAACCTCCTTCACCCCACTTCACTCCATTCCCACTATTAAATGTGAACATGGATGATTTCCAAAATAAGCCACTGAAATCCAGGGAATAACATGGCTTCCTGAACAGATTTTCTGTATCCTTTAACCTGCACTTGCCTTCAGAGGATGTGGGCGCTTCATCACTGGAGGTTTTTAAGAAGAGACTAGACAGTCACTTGTCTGAAATAGTATAGGTTCCCCTGCTTGAGCAGGGGGCTGGACTAGAAGGCCTCCACGGTCCCTTCCAGCTGATTCTATTCTATTCTATTTCTATTCCATTCCATTCCATTCCATTCTACCCTACTCTATCCACAACAACGGCAAAATGGCTTTTCTTGCAATTGTCCCTGGCCAGTTACTATGATGGCCATCACAATACAGATTGTCCTTGACTTATGACCATTTGTTTAGTTACAATGACACTGAAAAAAGTGACTTGTGGCCATTTTCCACATTTTTAACCTTTACCGCATCCCCATGGTCAAGTGAACTCAGATGCTTGGCAACTGGCATGTATTTTTGACGGTTGTAATGTCCCAGTCATGTGAGCCCCTTCTGCAAACTTCTGACAAGCAAGGTCAATGGGGAAGTCTGGGTCACTTAACAACTGTGTTGCTAACTTAACAACTGCAGGGATTCACTCAACCACTGTGTCACAGAAAGGTCGTAAAATGGACCAAAATTCACTCAACAGCTGTTTCACCGAGTAACAGAAATTTTGGGCTCTATTGTGACCATAAGTCGAAGACTACCTTATCTGGAGGCACATCAGCTGCCGAAGACAATTCTCGGTGTCCCCTTCTGCATACAGTCATTATTTCAACTTGATTTGTGTCTGCAGAATAGATTCAAATGTTAGCTGAACCAGGTCTAATTGTATAAATCTGGTTTTTTCCCCCCTTAACCTTGATGGATTGCAGTAAAGATCTAGTTTGCCATCTTTCCCATTACGCTGGTAGATGGTGACTGCCATGTGGATGGATTTCCTGGCTGGCCAGGCAGATTAATTCTTTTCTTTTTTAAAAATTTTATTTATTTTCAAAATACATGTGTATTTACATTTTAACAGTTCTGTGTCAAGCATTACAATTTTATATATAAAATACATTTTATTTACAATTCTATTTCATGTCAAATCTTATTCTTTTTTTTCTAACCATATATATAACATTTCCCAGACTTCATAAAACTCTGACTCCTCTTTTCCTTTTAGTTTCCTCATAAGCCTAGGCATCTCAGTACATTCAAGTATTTTGTTAATTACCATTGTTTCAGGAGGTATGTCATCTACTTTCCAGTTTTGGGGCATAAGCAATTCTCACCGTAGTTATTACATGTATCCAATGTATTGGATGGGTTTCTCCAGATTTCCTTTAATCATCCCCAGTAAGAAGTTTTCTGGCTTAAATCCAATGTTGTGCCCTGTAATTTCTCTTATCCATCTCCTCATTTTTTCCCAGTACTTTTTGGCTTTAGGGCATTGCCACCACATAGGGTAGTATGTCCCATCTACTAGCTTATATTTCCAGCAGTGTGGGTTCATATTCAGATATCCTGGCCAATCTCACCGGTGTCAAATGTCATATATAAAACATCCTGATAAGATTCTGTTTATATGCTGTTCACAACATTAATTTGCAGTTCCCATACCTGCTGGCAGATGGTGACTGCCATGTAGATGGACTTCCTTGCTGGCCAGGCAGATTAATTCTTATATATTGGTAGCTTCATTCAATTATGGGGTGTTTGCAATGATATCAGGGAGCCTCATTTGGTTTAGTTTTCTCATGTTAATATTTCTGATTCCCCCTCCTTTTTCTTTTTCCCAGGCTGATCTTCCCAGGTATGCCATTTCCAGAGTTAAAAGTAGAGAAAATAAAAAAGAAATAAGGAAAGTAAAGTAAAATGCTTCTTTCCCATCTCCCAGGGAAATGCCAATGGTAGGTTCAAATAAAAAGCTTTGGATTGAACAAATAGGAGTTCAATCAAGTGCAGTTAAACCCACCGGCTCTTTATTTAGATATTCCTGCAGCATTGCAAAGCCATTTTCCACTGCTGTTCTTCAATAATATGCACTGGATGCTACCCCAGATCTGCAGTTTGGCTAATGGCAAGTGTGCCCTTAATAACCCATCCTGCCCCAAGGAGATGCATTAACAAAGGCCTGTTTCATGTTTTTTTTTTTTTCCCCTGGCCTGAGCTGTAGAAAAGGGGGCCACTAGATAGTGGTGGTATTCAAAAAACATTACTACCGGTTCTTTGGGTATGGCTTGGTGGGCATGGCAGGGGAAGGATACTGTAAAATCATCCTATGTTTTAACCTCCAGCCCCCTAGTTATATTTGTTGCTGTTCTCTACACTCTTTCCAGAGTCCCAACATCTTCTTTTTGTATTGTGGTGACCAAAACTAGATGCAAAACTCCACGTTTGGTCTTACCAAAGGAGCAATAAAGCAATACCGACACATCTTAAAACTATCTCTCTGTTGCAGAGGTGGTATTCAGCAAGTTCTGACCAGTTCTGGAGAACCAGTAGCGGAAATTGTCAGTAGTTTGGAGAACTACTACTGCAAATCCCACCTCTGACTGGCTCACCCCCATCTCTTCTCTGCCTCCCATTGAGTCCCAGCTGATCGGCTGGGTCTTTGGTTGCCCTGCACAGGAGAACGGAGCTAGAAAGCAGGTGAGTGGGGTGGGGAGGGAAGGGGGATTTTGCAGTATCCTTCCCCCAGCAGTGGGGTGGGAATGGAGATTTTGTAATATCCCTCCCCTGCCACACCCACTAAGCCACATCATGGCTACCAAACCATGCCCACAGAACCGGTATATTTTGAATCCCACCACTGATGCAAAGCATTCGTAGTTTTAATCCAGGAGTCTGCACTTTTTCCTGGTCAAACTGGCCTTGGGCTGAGAACTGTGAAAGGAAAAGAGGGGGACAAACTAATTTGCACAGTGAAGATCCAGACCAAATTTGATTGCATTTTTTTTTTAAATTCAGGTTCAGCAGAAGCACAGGTGGTCCTCAATGTACAACCATTCATTTAGTGACTGTTCAGAAGTTACCACCGCACTGGAAAAAAAAAAAGACTTATAATTGGTTTTCCACCTTTGCAGCATCCCCAGAGTCATGCAATCAAAATTCATATGCTTGGTAAATTAGTTGGTATTTACGACGGTTGCGGTATCCCTGGGTCACGCAATCCCCTTTTGCAGCTGTCAGGATTCCGGCAATTGCCTGAATTAAATCATGAGCCTCGAGCCAAGCTTCAAAAACTATAAAGAATTTATTAGGAGCGAACACCTGACCTGAAGCCGATTCTGAGACATGTAATTCACTGTCACCCTTGACCCTGGCTTCCCCCACCCCTACCCCTTTGGGTGCATCATAATTCATATTCTCCAACAAAACACGTTCATAGCCAAGAGTCATCAATCACATTCTCCAATTAAGAGATTTGCTGGGAGAAACTCTGGTCACTTAGTTACAATCTTTGCAAGATAAGAATGGAATGCACTTTCGGTTCCAAACTGCTGCGATATTCTTTCAAATTTCTTACCCCCCGCCCCCTTCTGGTCGTGGCAACCCTAAAACAGGCATAGAAATGTTTTATGAGTTGACCTTCTGACAAGCAAAATCCATGATTCACTTAACAATCCTGCTGTCAACTCATAAAACATTTGGTATACACGTTTTATAGTTGACAACAGAAGGAAGGGCGGGGGGAGTTTCAAAAAGCAGGCAACAGCGTGGAATGGAAAGTAGATTCCATTCATATTTTATTCAAAGACTGATTAGACAACTGAAGCTTCTGCCACGCAAAATTCTAACTGGAAAGCATGATTTACGACTCTTGGCTATGGACATTTTTCATTGGATGATACACTCAGAGGGGGGGGGGAAGCAGGATCAAGGGTGACAGTGAATTACGTATCTCAGAGTCGGCTACACCCAGGTTAATGCCGGACATAGAATGTTAACTTCAAATAAATCCTTTTTAGTTTTGGGAGTGTGGCTCGAGGCTCATGATTTAATTGGAGGAACTGCCGGAACCCTGACCCCTGCTGCTTGCTTAATAACTGCAGTGATTCACTTTACAACGGTGGCAAGAAAGGTTGTAGGAAGGGCCAAATCTCACTTAACAACCGTCTGGCTTAGCAACAGAAATCTGGGTCTCAATTGTGGACGAAAGTCAAGGACAACTTGAGGTTGACAAGAACCCTTCAAGATTGATTGGTAATGCAACGGAAAGGCTTCATTCCATTCTTTGTTCAGCAGGTTATGGCTGGCTAGTCAGAATCTTTTCCCGAAGAGTTTTACACCAATATGTCTCTGGATGGAACAGAAAGTATGAAAAAGACAATTGTGCAGCGATTCTGGGAATCAAAGGAGAAACTAATTTGTTCTTTAGGGATACCAGGTATGGGAAGTCACTAAGGAATACTTGGTACAGTAGAAAGAAATTTCTCCTGATATAAACGCCAAGGACAATCTGTGTTCAGACAGAAGAAGCTGTTCTTTTTTTAATGCAGAAAAAGAAATAGTTTTCTTCCATTGAGATTGAAATTTCTCAGGAAAGAAAGTTTTGGATCCCTGAAAAACATTTTAACACATGTTTGAAAAGGAGAATTGGGGGGGAGGGCTGTCTTCCAATACTTTAGGCGCTGTCACACAGAAGAAGAAGGTGACTTATTCCCCCAAAGCACCTGAGGGCACAACATGAAGCTTATCCAACAAAATGCAACTCGGTGTTGAGAAAAGTTAAAGGGTTTTGCACTTAGGCAAGAGAAACCAAAAGCACAGGTGTAGAATAGCAATAGCACTTAGAACCAGTGGTCAAAAAATTTGAATCCCACCACTGCCCTGGTCCTTCTCTTCACTAGACTATACATACATGGAAGGCATTGGGGATCTATCCTTCAGAAAGTATGTGAAGTGGGAACATTTCCATTTAAATAGAACTCTCTTGAGTTTTATTTAGACTAAAGCACAACCCCTGGTGATCTGTCCCTCATGTTTTCTTAGCAACTGTTGAGAAGTAGCTGGCAATCGCTGGGGTGTCTCTGGTCTCTGAAACATCTTTTGGAAATCAAATCCAAAGGATTTGCACAGACCTACTAAGCTTATCCAGCTCCTTCCATCTCTCTTCCGACGACATAATCCCCAGCCTCTGATCAACCCCAGCGTTGCTGTTCTCTGAACAAGTTCCAATTTCTCAAAATTCCTTCTGAAAGAAGTAGATCTCTGGATGATTAGACGTCAAGTGGCCAGCTTTTAGCAACAGCAACGTTACAGGCTGCTGAAATTAAGAAAACCTAGAGCAACCAGTTGGCAGAGTTTTACTAAGAATAAAATAAAATAGGTTCCGTTCTGGTTCTCAATGCAAACTTCTTGGTTCAAGCTCCACTCTGTACTTTCATTCTCTGTAGATAAGCTATGCAAGGAATCAAATTTCAAATGAAATGCAATTCAAATTAAATACTGTAGCCCAGTAAGGTGGGTAAACCTGGACTAGGTGATCCATTTATGATTTATTTATTTGCAGATTCAAAGAACTGGAAGGGATCTTGTAGGTCATCTAGTCCAACCCCTCACCTAAGCAGAACCTATACCATTTCTGACAGATGGCAGTACAGTCTCTTCTTGAAAGCTTCCAGGGATGAAGCTCAATTCTCTATGCTAGGGCAGGATCCCTACAACCAAATCTGCTCTATTAAGATAACCTTAATGGGATTGATTATGAATCTAATGCTGCAGAACATTATAGGCTTGATTAGAATTAAGCCGAGTTAGATTTGTGGTTTAGCATGATGTGTGAAACCTCGGCTCTTGGGTAAACTTGTGGCTTAATGATATTTGCCCAGGGAAAAGAGTGATTAGTTCAGTAAGCATATTAGGAAAGTTATATGACTTAGCAAATATAGAAACAGAAAAATGACTTAATTTGACAAACCATGATTGAGCTCACCACAGGAAAGAAGTGAGGCTAAACTAGCTCTGGATTTTATTTTATTTTTGTAACTCATTATGCTGATTTGATCTGGAGGTGCTATCTAAAAGAGAGGGAGAGAAAGAGAGAAGGTGGTGTGTAAGAACTTGACAACTTTCCTTATGCTGTGACATTCTTTAGTTTCATGAAACAGGCAAAAATCTTTTGCCTTTTAAAAAAGCCAGAGATAAGGACCTCATGAACCTTAATGCAGCAAAACAATCAGAAGCGACTCTGCTCCAAAAAGGTACAACCTTAAAGCCATTTTGTTTTGTTTTGTTCCACAAAAGTTGGTGTGTTCAAAAAAGATTGCTCAACTTGGAACCCCTTCAGAAGTCACCAATGTCCTGTGGGCCAAAGGAATTTATCAAACAACCTCCAGTTCCAAATTGCCTGCCTCTAACAAACCTATAATTAAGCATCATTTTATCTTTAAATAGACTACAGGGCCTTTTTATGCCGGTGGCAGTGGTTGACACGACTTCATGTTAAAGTTCTTTGAAGGAACAAGGCAGCTTCTTGCAGAAGTATACATTAGCAGTTTTAAAATACACTCTGGTACATTCGTGGTTAACCAGGAAACGGAGGATCATTCTAGCCCTTGAAAGTTATAGAGCAAATGCAGAAAAATGCCATCTTCTTCAGACGTGGCAGAACATCCGAATTTATTTTATTTACTTATTTTTGCCCTGTGCACATGTATGATTCAAAGCTCCTGACATGGATGTAGGTTTGTGCATGCAGTTTTTTTCTCTCTTGTCAGCAAATTCTGCCACTATTTCTTTTTTTGTTTTTTTCTGAAAAACAAAAAAACAACAACGCAGCATTCCAAACGGCACAATAGTGGTTTGTCATTTATTGATTATATTTATCCTGTCTTTCCTGAGAGGAGCTCAGGGGAGACTCATGAGCTGTTTCCATTGCCATAATAGTCCCAATGCCCAGAGAAAGAAAGTCTGGCTCAAGTTCACGCAGAGAGCTTCATGGCTTAGAGGGGACATTTTAAAAATGGAATGGAATGGAATTAGAATAGGATAGGAGTAGAATAAGAGCAGAGCAGAGCAGAGAACAGAACAGAACAGAATAGAATAGAATAGAATTCTTTCTTGGCCAAGTGTGATTGGACACACAAGGAATTTTTCTTGGTGCAAATGCTCTCAGTGTACATAAAAGAAAAGATACATTTGCCAAGAGTCAAGAATCAGAAGGTACAACACTAGTCAATATAAATCTTAAGGATACAAGCAACAAAGTTACAGTCATACAGTCATAAGTGGGAGGAGATAGGTGAAAGGAAGGATGGGAAGATTAATAGTAATAGACTTAGTAAATAGTTTGACAGTGTTGAGGGAATTATTTGTTCAGCAGAGTGATGGCGTTCTGTAAATATAAATATTAATAAATAAATAAATATAAATATTTTATTTTATTACCATTTCAACTCCTCCCCCTGGGATATGACCTGCATTCCAAAACAACTAGACACAGGAAGAGTTTTTTTCCCCCTCGTACCATCACTCTGCTGAACATCTAATTCCCACAGTATTGTCTTGTGTGTTAGTATCTTTATCCATGTAGTATGGTTGTATTACTTTTATCCTTCTCATCTGTTCCACTCCCTCCTCTTACTGATATCATTATTATTAGGTAAAGGTTCCCCTTGCACATACGTGCTAGTCATTTCCGGCTCTAAGGACGGTGCTCATCTCCATTACAAAGCCAAAGAGCAGTGTTGTCTGAAGGCGTCTCCGTGGTCATGTGGCCAGCGTGACTAAATGCCAAAGGTGCATGGAACGCTGTTACCTTCCCACCAAAGGTGGTTCCTATTTTTCTACTTGCATTTTTACATGCTTTCGAACTGCTAGGTTGTCAGAAACTGGGACAAGGAACGGGAGCTCACGCCATTACACTGCACTAAGGATTCAAACCGCCAAACTGCCAATCTTTCTGATCAACAAGCTCAGCATCTTAGCCACTGAGCCATCACATCCCTACTCATTGTGATTATGATTATTACTTAGATATTATGATTATTATTACTTTGTTGTTTTGCATATACACTAAGAGCTGATGCATCAGAGACAAATTATTTGTGTGTCTATCACACAATAAAATATTCTATTCTTTTATATTGGTTAATGCCATTTTAAATCTGAGGCCATATTTCCCAGGTTTGTCCACAACTACTCTGAAAATAGCTGATCTCATTTTAATCTTGGAAGCTAAGCAGGATCAGGCATGGTGAGTGATTGGATGGGAGATCAGTAAGAATAAGAGGTTTTTCTCAGTGGTGGGATTCAATTTTTTTTTACTACCAGTTCTGTGGGTGTGGCTTGGTGGGCGTGGCAGGGGAAGGTTACTGAAAAATCTCCAGTCAGAGGTGGGATTTGCTGGTTCTCTGAACTACTCAAAAGAACCTGCTGAATACCAGCTCTGGTTTCCTCTACTTCAACACTTAGGTTGGTGTTAAAGTCAAAGAAATGGATTGGCCCAGGAAGTAGTTTTCCGCTAAACTCTCCAACTCTCCCCCAAACTCCCACTTCCCACTTCTCATCTCCCAACTGGATTCTCAGTTTTTGAATCCATTTTTATTTCAGCTCAATGAACCTCACAGAATTTTGGGAGAAAAAGAGAAAAGGAGGGAGGGAGAGAGGGAGGGAGCAGGATATAAACTGATCAAAGAAGTCATTAAATAAAGAACCAATCTAAAGCTATGAAAAACAATGACAATTTGTCTTAGGTTTAAAATATTTGTTTTTCAAACTCGGTGAGCCCTCATTTAAAGCCTGGCACTCATTTTTTTAAAAAAAATATGCTTCAAAAGGTGAGAAACTCAGCTGCCTCTTTTCTGGCTGCTGTAGCTGAAGCAGATTTCAAGGCTGAAAAAATAGGATTTAGGGCAGGCAGCCAATCTGACGCCTCCATTGACTGTATTAGTTGTGGAAAATCCAAAGCAGGTTTAACTTAGGATGGCTACTATGGCATATTCTCTGACGCAGAGGAGACTTCCATCCAAATCCTGCAGTCTGTAAAATAGAGAACGAAGAACCTGGGGCTGGTTTTCACCCAACATAGAAAGACACCAGCAAAATTAGCAAAAATCAGCTAAATCACAAACCTGGAACATACTACCACATGTGGTGGACATGTATAGAAGCTAAAAGATATTGGACAAAAATACATACATGGTGGGGAAAATGATTAAAGAAACATATGATTTGAAACTGGAAATATTCCTATTAGGGATGGTATCTGAAGGTTATAGCAAAGAAGAACCATATTTAATTATAAACTATTAATAGCAGCTACTGTAAGATTGTATTTGCACAGAATTGGAAAAACAATAATATACCAGCAGAGGGAAAAATGATTGAGAAAATATTCGAATGTGCAGAGATGAATAAATTAACACTGGAAATTAAAGAAAAAGAAGAAACTGAATATTTATTTTATCAATGGTTAGAAAATAAAATGAGTTAAAATTGTATGGATAAATATATATAGAAAGTAGTTAAGAAGGTTATAAAGAAAACAAATATAAGAGGAAATGACTTACAACTTACAGATTAAACGCGATTAAAGTTATATTGGTTAAAAATATGAATTATGATTGTTAGCATAAAATATATGTACCCAGTCAACTCATTGTATGGAAAAATTGAATTATTGTAACTATTAAAAATTAAAAAATGCTTTAAAGAAAAGAAAGAAAGAAAGAAAGAAAGAAAGAAAGAAAGAAAGAAAGAAAGAAAGAAAGAAAGAAATTCCATAGTTTTCTTTGACTGTGGGCTTGATGTGCTGTGCAAGCCAACCATTGTGGTTTGTAAACAATGCTTTATGGTTTAATGACTTGTGTGGTCTCTCAGACCAAATGTGAATTGTTCACAATGAAGAACGTCTTATTCTAGATTCAAATATTAGAAAGAGAGAAATTGAACACCAATAGAATTGGTGTTCTACTGAGGGAACTAGATATGTTTAGTCCAACAAAAAGAAGGATTGGGTGTCTCCCAGTACTTGAGGGGCTGTCACAGGGAAGAGGTGGTCTGTAAAATTCTCCAAAGCACCTGAGGACAGGACAAGCAGTATCAGATGAACAAGAATTAAAGAGAGGTCCAACCTGGAACTAATGAAAAATTTCCTCACCGTGAGAACAATTAATCAGTGGAATGGCTTAGTTCCAGAAGTTGTGGATGCTCCATCCCTGAAGCTTTTCAAGAAGAGACTAGATAGGCCTTTTTCCAGAATGATTATAGGGTCATAAAATATCTGCAAGAAAATAATCAAACTCAGAAAGTACCAGAGACTCCACAATTCATCCCTGAGCTGTAAATATTATCTTCTAGGACATGAAATAATAGGGTTGAAAAGGATCTTGGGGGTCTTCTAATCATAAAATGTAAGGATTGAAAGATACCTTGAAGATCATTTGCTCTGATCCTTATTCAGTGCAAGAATCTGCTACTATAGTTTCCAGATAAATGATCATCTAGTACCTGTTTAAACATCTCTAGTAAAGAAGAAATCCCCCATTTCTTGGGGCAGTCAGTTCCACTAATGAATTGCTCTTGCAAAGAAATTGTTCCTGCCATCCTGCTGGAATCTACCTCCTTATAATTTAAATCATTGTTTCATTCTCTGACTTCTGGAACAATTGCAACCAGTTCTGCCTCATCTCCTGCATGAAGTTCTTGAGATCCTTGAAGGCAACTCTCAGATCTCCCCAACATCTCTTCTTCAAGTGAAAACTATCCAATGTCTCTGACATTCTCCAAATGTTTTATCTTCCAGACTTCTTATCGTCTTGAAATAAGCCACGGCAACTCAAAGTTTTCTGTAAAAGTTTGGAAGCAAACATTGGATACTGAATACTGGATTTAAGGGGATGTTGGCTGAATTACAATTACTTGCATTAACTCAGAGAGCTCCGATTGCCCAAGGAGCTGCCGATCCAGTTCTACAGAGGAATTATTGAATCTGTCATTTGTACCTCTATAACTGTCTGGTTTGGTTCTGCAACCCAACAGGACAGACACAGACTTCAACGGATAGTTAAGACTGCAGAAAAAAACAATTGCAACCAGCCTGCCTTCTATTGATGACCTGTATACTGCAAGAGTCAAAAACAGAGCTGAGAAAATATCTACAGGCCCCTCACATCCTGGATATAAACTATTTCAACTCCTCCCCTCAGGACACTGCATTGGATGCCAAAACAACTAAACACAAAGACATTTTTTCTCTTGTGCCACTACTCTGCAGAACACCTAATTATCAAAGTATTCTCTTATGTCTAAGGACATTTACCCATGTAGTAAGGCTGTATTGCTATTACCCTTGTCATCTTTTCATCCTTCTCATCTTCTCATCTTTCTCCTCTCCCATCTTTCTTACTACCTTCTCCTATTGGTATATTATGATTTATCCATCATTGTTGTATCTTATGATTTATGATTTATGACCTATGACTTATCACTTGACTGTTTGTATGTACACTCAGAGCTTCTGCACGGAGACAAATTCCTTGTGTCTCCAATTACACTTGGCCAATAAATATTTCTGTTCTGTTCTTTCTATTCTGTTCTGTTTTGTTCTATTCTGTTTTGTTTGCTCTACTCTGCTCTGTTCTGACCAATATTAATTTATCAAATATTCCTCTTCCGTGGCCCACCCACTTTTTCCTTTTCACTTAATTGGCATGGTGCAGGCCAATTGCCTTTCTTTAATTTCTAAAAAGATACATCCGATCCCTCTTACCTTCCCCATATGTTTTGCTGATTTTATTGATGAATTTGTTTGGTTGGGAGAACAGGTTTGCAAACTCCAAAGCTTGCCTGCCATCCTGTAAAAATTTATCTAGCTAAACATATTGGGATGATATGGAGCATTGTTAGTTGAACGTTCCTCCTCTCACAGGCATGACAGACCCTTTTTAAAGAAATGTATTTTTTTTTAATTTCAAGCTTTAAAAGCAATGAAAAGGGATTAAAAGTCCAATAACAGGGAGATAAGATGTATGGCTGATAGTAGAGGAAATTGTATTTGCAATCTCATTAAGGTGGTAGACCACTTCTGTTGTTCGATAAATAATTTTTGCTGCATTCACGTCCATCCCATAATTTTTATAGTCAGCTCCAAATCTTTTCCCACACATGCCCCTAGGGTATTTATTGCCATTATTTAGACATTCTTGTTACTGTGTTTCAAATTTAGCCTCCCAAATGAAACCGTATTGAATGTTTTCAGCCATGTTCTGTTCCAAATGCAATTGCTAAAAAAAGCAACAGCCACATTCTACCTTCTTAAGGTTACGATCAAAGCTGTCACTTGTGTTACTATAGAAACCAGCATTTCTATCAGTTATACGTAGCGCATAAACACAGGGGTCTCTTTAAAAAAATATTCCCAATGCAAAATTTTAGCAAAGTGGGTATTGGTGGTAAGTTGCTGGTAGCTTACACAGCAATTGTTGGTACCTATGGACGTATTGCAAAATTATAGTGGCTAGCCTTGTCATGACAAACAGTGGCTGTCCCTAACAAATCAAGGAGGAGGAAGAGGAGGAGGAGGAGAAAGGGAAAAAGAAGGAGAAGGGAGGAGGAAGAGGAAGGGAGAGGAGGAGGAGGAGAAAGAAAAGGAAAAGGAGAGGGGAGGAGGAGGAGGAGGAAGGAGAAGGAGAAAGAAGAAGAGGAAGAGGAGGAGAGGAAAGGGGAAGGAGAAAGAGAAGGATAAGACTTTGTACAAATCTATGTTCTGTGGAAGATTTCACACTCTAAAGGTACAATATCATCCATATTATCATCTATGTTGAAAAACCAGCTGATCTTTCTTGCTTCAACATTACAACTGGTTTCTCTGCAGCAATGCTAGAGGTCATTTAGACTCTGCAAGTTTAAATCACATCATGAAATTAGTCATGGTTCCCACAAAGGAGCTTGATCCTTCTTGGGTTAGACTCTAACCCAGACAATCTCCTTGGGTTTTTTTGGGAGAAGGAGAATCTCTGGACATAGCAAATAGTGCCTAACATATCAACAGCCATTTAGGAAAAGTAAAATAAACCCTCTCCTTTGTGTTTTTAAAAAAGGTTGTGTGTGTCTTCCAACAGTTGTAAAGAATCTCACCCAGTGGCCAAGTGAGAAGTAAAACAGAACAATAGCCTTGAAGGACCTGCCTGGGAAGAACAAAGCATTGATACAAATCCCAAAGACTTGAAGCTTTCTTTCCAAGGAAGGAAATCCATCTATCTCAGGAAATATAAATTGTCCATTTTTTTTTTTTTGAAAAATGTCCTAAAAGTAGATAACAAATTAGTAGAAACAGAACAAGATCATCTTCCTTTGTCTTCTTGAAGGAGAAACTTTTATTATATAGACTATTTTCATAAGGGAGTTTTTGAAGAAAAAAACCAACTGGAAGATGAAATACAACAAAACCATCTAATTTTGTGGAAAGTAAAGTGCTATCTGAGGATAATAGAAATTGTGGTCTGACTCATTACAGGGCACCAAGAAGACCAAAGTAGAAATAACTTCAGAGCACTCTTTCATCCATGCTATGAAAAAGTTACAAACGTTTTTTTCTTCTTCTAATTATTCTAGAGAAGGGGAGGAGGACATGAAAAAGATTTAATGGGGCTTTGGAAAATGAACAGCCCAATCTATTAAGCCCACCCATTAATTAACTAATCTTATTTAGAACTTTGATCCAAACAGTTTGATTAAGGTGACAGTCTGAATTAATCACAAAGCATAAATGCCGATATTTGTTACAAAATTTACTGATTAGCAAAAATTACAGAACAAGTGCCCTTTCCGTACATGGAAAACTAAAAGTGTTCCCACCACAGTCAGCAGAAGTTTGGGCATAAACCACAATGACATAATCATAAGTGACAGTGTATTATAAAGCAGAAAGTCAAAATAGAATTTTGGTCCAAAGCAACTCAAGAAGGGATGATGCCAAAAATGCTTTTTCCAAAAGGCAAATGGACTTTTTTGGTTTTTTTTTTTCCTTTCAAAATGTTTCACTTCTCATCCAAGAAACTTCTTCTCAGATTATTTTCAAACAAAAAAACCCCAAGGAAGTCAAATCAACCAATTGATTGATCAACAAACCTGTCTATCTGGAACCCTCCGATGAATCTAAAAGGAGACATACCAGCCGAGCAACCAATCATTGATGGCACCAATCACTTCCACATGGGGTGACCTTCAATCACCAGCCAGTCACATGGCATGCCACATGGCATGACCCACCGACTACTTGACCCCATGAGATCAATAAAAGCAGAGAAGAACTGAAACGTGATGCTTCAACTGAAGTTTCCTCAGGATTTCACCTAGCCTGGTGATGAAACATTTGGAAGTTAAACAGCAAGCCCAGAGAACAAACCACCACTGACATCTACCATAAAGGTAAAGGTTCCCCTCGCGCATGCGTGCTAGTCATTTCCAGCTCTAGAGGACAGTGTTCAACTCCATTACAAAGCCAAAGAGCCAGTGCTGTCTGAAGACATCCCCATGGTCATGTGGCTGGCATGACTATATGCCGAAGGTGCATGGAACACTGTTACCTCCCCACCAAAGTGGTCCCTAATTTTTTACTTGCATTTTCATATGTTTTCGAACTGCTAGGTTGGCAGAAGCTGGGACACGGAACGGGAGCTCCCTCCATTATACGACACTAGAGATTCAAACTGCCGAACTGGCAACCTTTCTGATCAACAAACTCAGCGTCTTAGCCACTGAGCCACTACATCCGTGACATCTACCATGCGGGCTTCAAATATTTTCTATAATTTCTATAATGTGAGCATCTTAGACCAAGCCAAGTCCAAAAATCCTGGAGAACTCCTGGAAGCCTGACACTCAGCAAATCAGCCATCGACAAGCACATAGAGATAAACAACATTTAACTAACTATGCTACAAGTTTTCAATTCAATATTCTCCTTAAATTTGGGGTTTATCTGTGTACATACACAGAGACATTTTATTGGCGTGGCTCCATGGAAAATAATCAAAGCTCATCAGACCTTCTGTACCTCTGTAAATTGTTTTAAAGAGAACTTCAGACATCCTTCTGCAACAGAGCAACATGCCAAAAAAGCACCACACACATATAAAACCTTTCCTAAACATAAGAGTGTTATCCTGTATTTAGCTACTGGAGATACATAGAACTCTGGGCAATGGAACCACAATCACAAAAGACAATAATACAGAGATGGGAAGATGGGAAGGGGAAGAGGAAGAGGAAAGAAACACAACAAATGTATAAAGTCTGTTCAAAATATATCTTGTACACACACACACACACACACAAAGAGCTAGATGGTTACAAAATTTTGAAGTGGTATGTCGTTGATAAAATAATCCAATTCACACCAAGAAACCAATAAGAACAGCAGAATTACTTTGCAATATAACTTTAACTGAATACTAAACTGCAAGTGGGAAATATTCAGTTTCCATCTTTGAAAAGCAAAGTTTCCTTGCGAATTTTAATTCAGTTTAATAGTAGCCTACACGATGCCCAAAGCTGAGCCAAGATCAAGCTTGAAATTAATTGGCCAGTGACTATGTTTAGCTAGGCATTTCTACTAGTTTTAAAGGCTTCTTTGGGTGGATGGGAGAATAACAAGTGTTTTCAAAGAAGAGATTTTGGTTTTGTCAGAGGTTTCCTGACAGTAATTTTTTTTCCCCTACCGGGGTTGTTTGTACTAACTATGTGGTCTTCAGATGGAAAAAGAACACTTTGAATCAAACTTGATTTGATTGCTGTCAATAGACACGTATTTGTTTGATATGTTCCTCAAAGACTGGCAAAGATTGTATGCCACTAAGCCAATAAATCAGCATGTTTGCAGGCAGAGAGGATTGTTTTAAAAAGGCAGGAAGGCAGGTAAGAGTGTGCTATTAAAGCTTTGTCCCTTTGGATGTGCAACACACATGTGATGCATTTATAAATGGGAGCAAATGCATTTCAGATTAGGGTAGGGTGGAATAAAATAGAATAGAATAGAATAGAATAGAACAGAACAGAACAGGAACAGGAACAAGAAAAAGAACAAGAACAAGAACAAGAACAAGAACAAGAACAAGAACAAGAACAAGAACAAAAACAAGAATAGAATAGAACAGGAACAGGAACAAGAATAGAATAGAATAGAATAGAATAGAATAGAATAGAATAGAATAGAATAGAATAGAATAGAATAGAACAGGAACAGGAACAGGAACAAGAACAAGAACAAGAACAAGAACAAGAATAGAATAGAACAAGAATAGAATAGAATAGAATAGAATAGAATAGAATAGAATAGAATAGAATAGAATAGAATAGAACAGGACAGGACAGGAACAGGAACAGGAACAAGAACAAGAACAAGAACAAGAACAAGAACAAGAACAAGAATAGAACAGGAACAGGAACAGGAACAGGAACAAGAACAAGAACAAGAACAAGAACAAGAATAGAATAGAATAGAATAGAATAGAATAGAATAGAATAGAATAGGAACAGGAACAAGAACAAGAACAAGAACAAGAACAAGAACAAGAACAAGAATAGAATAGAATAGAATAGAACAAGAATAGAATAGAATAGAACAGAACAGGAACAGGAACAGGAACAAGAACAAGAACAAGAACAAGAACAAGAACAAGAACAAGAACAAGAATAGAATAGGAACAGGAACAGGAACAGGAACAGGAACAGGAACAAGAATAGAATAGAATAGAATAGAATAGAATAGAACAGAATAGAATAGAATAGAACAGGAACAGGAACAGGAACAGGAACAGGAACAGGAACAAGAACAAGAACAAGAACAAGAATAGAATAGAATAGAATAGAATAGAATAGAATAGAATAGAACAAGAATAGAATAGAATAGAATAGAACAGGAACAGGAACAGGAACAGGAACAAGAACAAGAACAAGAACAAGAACAAGAACAAGAACAAGAATAGAATAGAATAGAATAGAATAGAATAGAATAGAATAGAATAGAATAGAACAGGAACAGGAACAAGAACAAGAACAAGAATAGAATAGGAACAGGAACAGGAACAGGAACAGGAACAGGAACAAGAATAGAATAGAATAGAATAGAATAGAATAGAATAGAATAGAACAGAATAGAATAGAATAGAACAGGAACAGGAACAAGAACAAGAACAAGAACAAGAATAGAATAGGAACAGGAACAGGAACAGGAACAGGAACAGGAACAAGAATAGAATAGAATAGAATAGAATAGAATAGAATAGAACAGAATAGAATAGAATAGAACAGGAACAGGAACAGGAACAGGAACAAGAACAAGAATAGAATAGAATAGAATAGAATAGAATAGAATAGAATAGAATAGAATAGAATAGAACAGGAACAGGAACAGGAACAGGAACAGGAACAAGAACAAGAACAAGAACAAGAACAAGAACAAGAACAAGAATAGAATAGAATAGAATAGAATAGAATAGAATAGAACAGGAACAGGAACAAGAACAAGAACAAGAACAAGAATAGAATAGAATAGAATAGAACAAGAATAGAATAGAATAGAACAGGAACAGGAACAGGAACAGGAACAAGAATAGAATAGAATAGAATAGAATAGAATAGAATAGAATAGAATAGAATAGAATAGAATAGGAACAAGAACAAGAACAAGAACAAGAACAAGAACAAGAACAAGAATAGAATAGAACAGAACAGAACAGGAATAGGAATAGGAATAGGAATAGGAACAAGAACAAGAACAAGAACAAGAACAAGAACAAGAACAAGAACAAGAATAGAATAGAATAGAACAGAACAAGAATAGAATAGAATAGAACAGAACAGGAACAGGAACAGGAACAAGAACAAGAACAAGAACAAGAACAAGAACAAGAACAAGAACAAGAATAGAATAGGAACAGGAACAGGAACAGGAACAGGAACAAGAACAAGAACAAGAATAGAATAGAATAGAATAGAATAGAATAGAATAGAATAGAATAGAATAGAATAGAACAGGAACAGGAACAGGAACAGGAACAGGAACAGGAACAGGAACAAGAACAAGAACAAGAATAGAATAGAATAGAATAGAATAGAATAGAACAAGAATAGAATAGAATAGAATAGAACAGGAACAGGAACAAGAATAGAATAGAATAGAATAGAATAGAATAGAATAGAATAGAACAGGAACAGGAACAGGAACAGGAACAGGAACAGGAACAAGAACAAGAACAAGAATAGAATAGAATAGAATAGAATAGAATAGAATAGAATAGAATAGAATAGAATAGAATAGAACAGGAACAGGAACAAGAACAAGAACAAGAACAAGAATAGAATAGAATAGAATAGAATAGAACAAGAATAGAATAGAATAGAACAGGAACAGGAACAGGAACAGGAACAAGAACAAGAATAGAATAGAATAGAATAGAATAGAATAGAATAGAATAGAATAGAATAGAATAGAATAGAATAGGAACAAGAACAAGAACAAGAACAAGAACAAGAATAGAATAGAACAGAACAGAACAGAACAGAACAGGAATAGGAATAGGAATAGGAATAGGAATAGAATAGGAATAGGAATAGGAATAGGAATAGGAATAGGAATAGAATAGGAATGGAATAGGAATAGAATAGAAGAATTGGAAGGGATCTTGGAGGTCTTCTAGTCCAACCCCCTGCTTAGACAGGAAATCCTATCCCATTTCAGAGAAATGGTTATCCAATCTCTTCTTTAAAACTTCCAGTGTTGGAGCATTCATGACTTCTGGAGGCAAGTTGTTCCAATGATTGTTCTAACTATCAGGACATTTCTCCTTAGTTTTTAGTTTTCTTCCAATGTCTTATGCATAGAACTTCAAGTCAGATTTTGTCCTCCTGGCAACTACCTGGACTCATCCCTGCAGGTTTCTTGGAAAGATTTTGGAAGGGATCCGCCATTGCCTATGTCTTAGGGCTGACAGATTGCGACTGGCCCAAGGTCTCCCAGCTGCCTATGTGCCTGAAGTAGGACTCATAGTTTCGCAGTCTGATGCTTTAGCCACTATTCCCACACTGGGTCTCTCTCTCTCTCCCTCTCCCTCCCTCCCTCCCTCTCTTTCTCTCTCTCTCTCTCTCCAGTGACAGGATGGCCAGAAATTCAGGTGATTTTTAAAAAGTCATTGGCTGAATTCCAGATGAAGATTGTATCAATTGCTAATCGTCTAAATTAGGGGTCTCCAACTTTGGCAATTTTAAGCCTGGCAGACTTCAACTCCCAGAATTCCCCAGCCAGCAAAACTGAAGTCAACCAGGCTTAAAGTTGCCACGGTTGGAGACCCCTACTCTAAATATAACACTGGGGATGGCGGGGGGGGGGTCTTTGTGGTACATCCTGCCCTTAGGTTGCTATTGTGTTTTCCATGATTGCACACTAAGCCATGATTTGTTTCTGGTACATATGGAGAGATTTGAGGCATCCTTTTTCTTGGTTTGAGGCCACTCCACAATGACCAGGCCTGCTAGAATTAGCAAATATTTTTTTTTTTTCCTTCTGGGCAAATATGTTAATTTCTTGTCAAACATCCAGTAGAAAGAGGCAGGGATGCCAGATGATACAGAGAGAAGAGGACTCTTCTTTGGAAGGACTTTGGAAATGCCTGATAATAGCAGAATATTAACTTCTCTATTAACTGGTAACTCCAACTGTAATATTCATTTCCATGAAACATTAAAGCAATTAAATACAAACAAAGGGGGGAGGGAGGAGGTTTTCACATCTTCCAAAGGAAGAATTTTTTTTTCAAAATATTTATGAGGCAATAATGCTTGTTAGAATTCTCCTCAGCCCAAAACTGCTCTCCAGCTTACTTGCAACTTATGTTGAATATCATGTTTAAGTAGGCACTTTCTTGAACATTTACTTACAAGGAGGAGGAGGAGGAAAAACGTTCTCATCTCCAGGACAAGGGGAAGGAATGGGGAAGGGGATGGAGATTATAGGTTCATAGAACATAAAGTTGGAAGGTATCTTGGAGGTCATCAAGTTAACCCCCCTGCTCCAGCAGGAGAGTCTATTCCAAATATTAGCCTCTACCTAGACTAGAACTCACAGCCTCCTGATTGTGAGGCGAGAGCTCCACCTCTAGGCCACCAGATGGAAAAAGAAAAAAAGGGGGAGGAGAAGCAGTCTCATCTCCAGGAGGAGGAGGAGGAGGAAGAAGAAGAAGAAGGAGGAAGAGGAGGAGGAGGAGGAGGAGGAGGAGGTGGTCTCATCCCCAGGAGAAGAAGATGGAAATGGAAATAGTTGGAGAAGGAGAAGCCCATTCAATGGCAGCTGAAAAATCTGTGCAATCACTGTTCATGGTACAATGTTGTTGTGTAAAAAGAGGTTCAGTAACCTGGGTTATAGGCTTCTACTGTGCAGCAAACTGTAATTTCTAATCTCAGTGGCCAGTCTGGACTGAAAACCCTCCTGCTCTCCCTGTTCAATAGAATCAGTGAATAAATGAATAGAAAATGTGCTTCTTTCAGGGAAAGCTTGCCATGAGATATTGACTCTTGGACATTTGGACCCTGAATCCTCATAAAACCTTCTGGATCCAACGGGCTTATGGGTCTGTATAATCAAAAGGTCAGGTCACGGTCTCTTCCCTATTTTTATTTGCCATATCCTTAATTGCCAAAAGCAGATGGCATGCGCAAGATGTACCTTTTGGAGTGCCAAAAGCTGGAATATGCGCATGATACCAGATGCTAAGCATGGAGAAGACATTTTTAACAATCGTTTCAATGCAGAACTGATACTTTTTTTTCATGTTTCAAACCCAAGCTCAGACATTCTTAAAAATGGATCTCACTATGTTTTGCCAGGATTTAAAAAAAAAAATACATTAGTGAATTTTAAAAAAATAAAGAAGTTATACCAGCCAGAACTAAAGTTTTGCAAAACCAAGTGGAAAAGACAGTTTGTTTCTTTTAAAAAAAAATTCCAATAGGCTAATTGAAAAATAAGAAACTAGGAAAAATAGATATGAAGCTGTTTGGAAAATGGAAAGTGCAAAAAAAAAAAAAAAAAGACAAATTCATCATCTGTCACAAATGCCAATGTCCAACTTGCCAGGAGATCCAGCACTGTTGTGGATGAGAAATGACATCTTTTATTTCTGGATCTGAAATAATTATGGATAATATGTTAATACATCTATATTCCAAAGTGGGGCATTTCCAATATAAAACTAGGTGCAGGCTGGCTTAAGTAAGAACCCTCTGCTTCACTTGGGTGCTAAATGAGCATCTGAAAGACTCTGAGAATGCATCACCATTAAGGTCTAGACAAAGAACAATAATTCAGTGCCAGGCATCACAAGTGGCTAGAGGTTGCTAAAACAATGAAAGGAAGGAAGTGATAGAAATTAAAAGCTCTGATTTCCTCCTTTTAGCATCTCACTAGCTCCATAGGGGAACACACCTCAGCATGAAAAGGAAGGACACACTAAATCTTGCATCTATACAAAGGACCAACCCCCTATAAAACCAAATCTCCGCACCCCATTTTCTCTGTAGCTACCCGCAAAATTGCTCTTGGGAATGAAATAAATCTCCTTTCTTACAAGGGAGGAAGGGAGGAAGGAAGGAAGGAAGGAAGGAAGGAAGGAAGGAAGGAAGGAAGGAAGGAAGGAAGGAAGGAAGGAAGGAAGGAAGGAAAGAAGGAAAGAAGGAAGGCAGGCTAATTCAATGTGTCTAAGTTTAAAAAAAATCATCGAAAACAATTAAAACACTAAAATCTTCCCAATCTCATGAGCTTTGATGCAAGAGCCAAGCCCTTGAAGATTTATCAATGTCACAAAAGAGCAGCCATTTTTAATTTTCTGAAACCTAAATGGAAAAGCTTCTTCTGAGACTGAAGAAGTTCACAAGAGACATCTAGTGGTGCTGCAGAAGCCTCTGCATCTTTTGAGCATCACTCGTGGACCTCTGGCTAAATAGCAAAGAGTCAGGAACCTTCTGGTCCATGTTTTCGGGGTGAAACATTTATTACATTGTATGGGATGTTGGAGGGTGGGGTGTGCATAAGAAAGAAGAAGAGAGCAACCAATGCTTTAAGCTTGCTTCCAGAAAAGTACTTTGGAGGAAGCGCCTTCGCTTGAAGGAAACTCAGAAGCTCTGCTTTATTTCATTCCTTTCCATTTGTGCAATCTGTATTATTACGATACATATGATTATATCATATTATTGGGTATTAATGTTGCCACTTTAACAAACTGCAGAACATTCCAATATGTAGAGATAGAATTAGACGTAAGGATAAAGATGGAGAGAAGAGTTGAGCTAGAAGATCTCCCTTCCAACTCTTCTGTTACTCTGTTATTGAGATAGAGACTGACAGAGATGGAACCGTAAAGATAGAGATAAAGAAAGAGACTGATATACAATTTCTTCTGTTTTCTCCGTCTCAGTGTTTTATATTACCTTGTTTGATTTCAGAGACCTGGGAGCAAATAAATTGGACAGATAAATAAATAAATGAGACTTATCATTGCCTTAAAGTCTGCTTGCTTACAAAGAAATCCCTCTGCAAGGAGAGTTGATGGTAAGAACACAAACGGTTTTTTTTCACATATTTCTGAAACTCAAATATGGATTCAAATCTGCTTTTGCTATTTTATATATTAATGCTTCCTTAATTTAATAACTGGCTCTCAGAGAAAGGATTCATTAGCAACTTCTCAGAATATTCGAACCTTCCTGTTGTCATCTACTGGGAACCTAAAGTCCATATCATTTTCTTGGTGAAGCTGCAAATGTAACACTGGTGTGATTAAACCACTGGTATTTATTTATTGGCAGATATAAAATATTTACCCAGCAACTGCCCACATGGATGCAAATAGAAAGAGCACACTCATGTAAGCAAGCCTTTTCTGGGAATCTTTACGTTTCAACAGCAAAGCTTTCATTCCCGAAATAGCAGCAGCTGAACAAAACTTAATAGCAGTGTTTACATCTGCAAAGGAAAACGGTAACATCTGGACCCACAGCTGCACAAACAGAATCACAGCCACTAAAGCATCTCGCATTGCTGAATTTCCATTCCAAGGTTCACAATCCTAACTATTTCGTTTCAGTACATCCAACCGAGGGTGTTGTATAGAGTTACCCAAACTCACTTCAACAGCCTCAGTATGCCAAAGAATTTCATCTTTTTAGTGCCACAATCGTACAAAAGTGGACAAGTCTAAGAAAGAGAAGGATCTTGGGAGGGATGGAACACGGGATAACTGTCTTCCAGTACTTGAGGTGCTGTCACAGAGGGGATTGATTTATTCTCCAAAGTAGGGGTCACCAACCTTTTGGGCCTCAGGGACCACCAAACTCAAAAGTTTAAATCCCGGGAACCAGAGACCCTGGGAAAATCCCCCAAAAAGTCTGCATGAAAATTCCCCACCCTGTTTTCCAATCGATTGATCATTTTTTATTTGGGATTGCAGGATACCCTCTTCAGCTCTCTGTTCTGAGAAAGAGAGAGAGAGAGACTGAGACTGAGACTGAGACTGAGACTGAGAGCAGCCTCTTGGAGCAGGAGGGCTTGCAGGGTCCCAAAGACTCATTTCTGGCAGAGTTTGGGGGAGAAAACGAAAGACTTTTGCTGCTTTCCTTGTGTACAGCCAAAAGCAGAAGAAAGAAGCAGAAAGAAGCAGCCCGATGGCCAGGCCAGGTGTGTGGGCTACATGGGGCAAGTTCCCCCCTCCGCCCTTTCCCCCCTCCCCTCACTACTTCATGTTGTTCGCAATACAAGTGATGCAAGGCTTGTGTTCCCACGGGCCATGTGGGCATTGCAGCCTTGTGTTCCTGTGCAGCCTGGATTCATTGCTTTGGGGGTGACATTTCTCTGTGGACCACCAAAATTTTCTTGTGGATCACCAGTGGTCCCCAGCCCACTGCTTGGTGACCACTGCTCCAAGGCAAAATAAGAAGTAATGGGTGAAAGATCATTAAAGATAAATCCAACCTAGAAGTAGGGAGAAATTTTCTGACACAAAGAGCAATTAATCATTGCACTAGCTTGCCTCCAGAAGTTGTGAATGTTCCAACATTGGAGGTTTTTAAGAAGAAGAACTTGGATAGTCATTTGTCCAGAAGAGTATAGGATCTTCTGCCTTGGACAGAAGGTTGGAGTAGAAGACTTCCAAGGTCTCTTCCAACTCCATTATTCTGTAGACTTAGGAAAACAAGCTTTGCATAAGAGTCTGATCAGCCCCAAATCCAGAGGTATCTATGCCTCCATGTTGTACATGGTAATAGGGCTCAGAGACCCTAAGTTGGACCTTCATCCTTTGACCAAAATGGTATAAGGTCTCCTGTCTTGATCAAACATAATAGCAGCAGCAGCAGCAATTCTCTTAGCCATCTCTTCATAATAAAAAGGAAATCATTGCAGTACGGTCTCTTGGATTCCCCTGTTGTATATTGTTGTTTATTCTTAATAGCAGAGTTCTAAACTATCCTTGAGGCCTTTTTATTTAAAAAAAAAAAAGAGAGAGAGAGCAATAGATTTAACCAAAATCACCCTTCTTAAAACACCTCGCCCAGAAGCATGTTTAAATTTAGCAAAAGGAAGCATGAATCAGCTCTCTGTTGCACATAGGCTTTAAGCATCTTTCTCTGAGGTCTTTGTTTCCAAATTTTCTTCCCTTGATCCTGTCTCATATTCACAGGGAAGGTTCAAAAAGGAAAGGACATCCATGGAGGGAAACGCAAGCATTATTTCACCCTCACATTGGGAAGGAGGCTAAAACATATGAAGAACGGTTACAGGAACTGGGCTTGGCTAGTCTAATGAAAAGAAGAACCAGGGGAGATAAGATAGCAGTCTTCCAATATTTGAGGGGCTGCCACAGAGAGGAGGAAGAGGTCCAGCTATTTTCCAAAGCATCTGAAGGCCATACAAAGAATAATGGATGGAAACTGACAAGGAGGGATTCAGCCTGGAAATAAGGAAGAATTTCCTGATAGTGAGAACAATCAACTGATGGAACAGAAGTTGCCTTCAGAAGTTGTGGGAGCTTCATCACTGGAGGCTTTCAAGAAGAGACTGGACTGCCCTCTGTCAGAAATTGTGTAGGGTCTCCTGCTTGGGCGGGGGTTGGACTAGATGACTTTACAAGGTCCCTTCCAACTCTGTTAATCTGTTAATAAGTTGGGGAGACAGAAAACAAGAAAAGATATCGGGGGAACTTTGCAGTGGATGGTCCAAAATGCCCGTTTGTTTTCCTCTGTAGTAAATAAATCCTGGTTCTGCTGGACAGAACCTATGGGGGACAATGTCATTTGCAACCCACAGCACTGCAGTTAATAAAATGCAGACTGAGATTTTAAAACAATCTTCTTCTTTTTAATTGATAAATTTAGACTTTCACAACCCATTCAAGCAGGAGGGAAATTCTAATTTTGCTAAAAAAAAAAAAAAACCCTTATTCCTTGTTTCAAAATCCTTACTTTCTAAAATTAATCAAAGTAAATTAAGGTGAAACGTTGCTGCACAGTTTGCAAAATAGAAGCTGGCAAGGAATTTGAATATTGCAGGAGATACCCCGTGGCTTTTAAAGTTTTATTTATTTTATTTATTTGATTTGTCAATCGCTTACAAGATAATAGGTATAAGAATAAACATGAGTATGAATACAGGAAATAGGTACGAATAAATGGGGACAATAGGACAGGGACGGAAGGCACGATGGTGCACTTATGCACGCCCCTTACAGACCTCTTAGGAATGGGGTGAGTCAATAGTGGATGGTTTGAAGTTAAAGTTTGGGGGGGGGGTTAGAGGATGTAACAATAGAGTCAGGTAGTGCATTCCAGGCATTGACCACTCTGTTGCTGAAGACGTATTTCCTGCAATCAAGTTTGCAACTGTTTACATTGAGTTTGTACCTGTTGTGTGCTCTTGTATTGTTGCAGTTGAAGCTGAAGTGGTCATTGACGGGTAGGACATTGGAGCAGATAATTTTGTGTACTACGCTGAAGTCTAACCATAGGCGGTGTAGTTCTAGGTTGTCCAAGCCCAAAATTTCAAGCCCGGTGGTGTAGGGTATTCTGTTGCGAGCAGAGGAGTGTAGTACTCTTCTCATGAAACACTTCTGGTGCAAAGTGCTTTTACTCTCCTAGAGTATTAAGAATGGAAGGGGATGGATGGCAATTAGAAGCAAAGAGGGGAGGTCCCAATCTGGTGAGCCACAACAGTCTTGATACGCGTAGTCCTTGCTTAGCGGCTGCCTCATTACTAACCGTTCGGTTATGACAATGATGAAAAATAACTTCGCAACCAATCTGTGCATTTATGAACTTTGCAGATCTGTAAAGCAAAAGGAAAGCTAAAGGAAGATGGTAAGCACAGTCATGGTTTCACTTAGCCACTGTTTCACTTAACAACCAAGTTGCTAGGCCTGACTGTAGTACTAACTGAAGGTCTCCTGTAGTAGAAACCAGTTGCATTCAGTTTGCATTTTGTTATCTCTACCTCCATCTAGTGTCAGCTTTGAGTATCTGTCACTGACCATTGCCTTGGTCAGCTAGTTCTTCATGAATAGAGTCAATTATTATGCATTTACAAAAAGAAGGTGTGCAAAGGGAAGAGAAGAAAGATGTAGACCTATAGAAACTTATAAATTATATGTATATTATTATATTATTTATATGACAGCCAAATTACAAGGATGAGCAGGACAATCTACAAGGATGAGGGAGTCAAGCTATTCTCCAAAGCACCAGAAGGCAGGATAAGAAGCAATGGATGGAAACTAATCAAGAAGAGAAGCAACCTAGAACTAAGATAAATTTCCTGACAATTAACCAGTGGAACAAATTCCCTTCAGAAGTTGTGGGTGTTCCATCACCAAAGGCTTTTAGTAGGAGATTGATCAATCATTTGTCCACAATGGTATAGGGGCAGTGGGGTTGGACTAGAAGACCTCCAATGTCCTTTCCAAGTCTATTATTCTGTCATTCTGTTCTGTTATTCCCTTCCTTCCAATCACCAATCCCCCCCCTTTGTTCATTTTCCTTTTGCATAAATTAACCAGAGGGTGTGGTTCCTACTTTAATATATTTAACTGAAGAAACATTCAAAGGAGGGCTCTTGCTTATTTGTCCTTTTTTAAAAAAATTCAAGAGTTCAGCCACTTCCTTATCTCTTCATTGACCAATGAAACTTATATGCCTTCCCCCATACACACACATCTTGAAAAGTGAGACATCCTTGATAAAGTTTCTCCTTCCCAATTTACCACTGTTGGCCATGATAAAACGCTGCTGCAAAGAATGGAAGAAGGCTGAACATTGCTGTATATTTTTCAGGGTGCGATTGAACTAGTTAAAGGAATAAGATTTTTGGTATCCCATGTCACAAAAATACCCTTAATCTCTTCTAATTGGTTGATCCCAAAGGGATAAACATGAAAAGTAAGGCAGTTAAGCTGATGAGAGGGAGGGAGAGAGGGAGGGAGGGAGGGAGGGAGGGAGGGGAGGGAGGGAGGAAGGAAGGAAGGCATGGTGGCATCTTTTTCTAGAAACAGGAAAGGAAAAAAATATCCAATTAGTCCAATCTCCCTGTATTGGGAAAAGAGAATAACCTTATGTCCCCAATCTGGCAGTGAAGATATACACTATATGTTCCCTAAGAGCAGTGATCAGTTGGTATTGAAGTCCAAAGCTATCAAAACACAACTGAGAAAGACTCAATTAGGGGAAGACTCAACTTTTCCCAAAGGGCAGAGCTCCAATTAAACCAGAAGACAATCCTGGGTTAGCCAATGATCACAGTTGAAAGTTTCTGGAAGCATCAATGAACAGCATGTACAGCTGAATTTCTTGTCTGGATAAAGCCAGGATTTCTGTAGAGAAGAATTGCAAAGAATTGTTAGTTGGTCATATTCAATAAAGATTGTATTAAAATAACATACTGTAGTAAAATTGAGAAGATGGAGCAACAGATTGTCTCGATAAGATATCTTAATAACCTGGGGTGTCAAGCCTTGGTGGCCTCTGAGTTGGGTGGTTTTCATCCAGAAATTTCATTACCTGACTCGGTAACATCTTCAATGCTAGAAGAAAGTGAAGTTTCCTCTTTGTTGAGATACATTTTCACCTTGGTAGTTCCTTGATTAGGCTGTTGTTTAATGCTCAATTGCTTATCTGGGTTGGTAATTTCTTTGATTGGGATATTGTTTTTTTCTTGATCATTTGGTGTTAATCCCCACTTATCTGGGTATCGACTGTTTAAGTTTTGTGGACAGGCTGGCTGGGGAATTCTGGAAGTAGAAATCCACACCTCTTCAAGCTGCGAAGGTTTAGAAACACTGGTCTAATAATTCAGAAACCGAATTCAGAAGTTCAAGATGGTTGAGAAGTAACTGCTTCAAATAGCTTCCATACTCCGATGGTACAGTGAAGAATGGACAAAATCTGACAAATTCCTGATGAAATTTACTGAGACTGGTGCTTGTTAGTATCCCTATTAACTGCCACAAGTCAGGCCATGAGTGAGAAAACTGAAAATGTGGGAAAGGGCCTGGGCTGTAGGGAGAGACATCTGTCAATTTCAATTTTTCTCTATTTCTCCTTTCAGCAATCTGTCAATTTTAGGCTGTCAAGCTTGCAAAAAAAAAAAGCCTATTAAAACATTTGCACTGCTAAATATTTAATGTGCTTTGCTATACAGTTCTTGGACATGCAGAATTTACCTGAATTTTGCAAACAATTCTGCTTGGTGCAATGTTTCATTCAGTCTCTTGTTTAGAATATCCTTTCTGATATAGACTCCCTAGTAGACATATTTCATTGACAGATCTGCCACAAATACCAGAGAGGTCTATTTCTTAAAAAGGCAAGATGACCTATTTTGGTTTTCCATAGAAATGTAAATGTAAATATAGAACATAGAACATGGAATAATAGAGTGGGAAGGGACCTCAGAGATCTTCTAGTCCAACCTTCTACTCAAGCAGGAGACACTATATCATTTCAGACTAATGGGTGTCCAAACTTCTGGAGGCAAATGGTTCCATTGGTTAATTGCTCTCACCATTAGGAAATTTCTCCTTAATTCTGAGTTGCTTTTCTCCCTGGTTAGTTTCCATCCATTGTTTCTCATCTTGCCTTTTGGTTCTTTGGAAAATAGTTTGATCCCCTCGACTTTGTAGGAGCCCCTCAAATATTGGAACAGTGCTATCATGACCCTCCCTAGTCCTTCTTTTCATTAGACTAGACCTAATTCCTGCATCCGTTCTTTATGTTTTAGCCTCCAGTCCTCTAATCATTCTTGTTGCTCTTGTCTGCACTCTTTCCAGAGTCTCAACATTTCAAAGTATAATTTATAATAAATACAATGTCAGCTTTGGAAGCCATATTAGAAGCAGAAGTTTCCACGCTACCACATTCCTGTGCCTGGGAAAGTAGGTGGGGGAGGATTTTTAGAGTGTTGATAGACATAATAGCATTCTTCTTTTTGGTCAAGGTCATGTTATTCCTGCACCTGGAGGAGTGGTTGAAAGGATGTCTCTAGTTGGGACAGTTGGTGATTGGACCATGTGGATGGACTGATGGTGCAGGGGTTGGGTTTTGACTTATGAATTATTGAGAGAAAACCCGGAACTCTCAGATTCAGTTTTCCCAGATGTGCCAGTATAACTAATAAAAGGAAACTTTGAGAAAATGCCTGTCTTGGAGTTTTTAATTGGAGTTGGATTTTTCTGGAACCCTGACATACAATTTATAGTAAATGTCAAAAATGCAGGGATGAACCTCACACTACTCACACACAAATGAACAGCACATGTTCAAAAAATTGGCCAATAGCGATGTTGTTAACTGACAACTTGGCAGGAGAAAGATGACGGCCACAGCCATGCCATCGAAGCCCCACCCTTTTTTGCATGCACATTTAAAAGGGCCGGGACTTAGATCACATGGTTGTGGCAGCCATAATGACTGTTTATAAGCCTTCCTCTCCCACTTCCCTCCTCCCAATGGACACCCTATTCAAATCTAACATTTCAGGGGCTCAGATCCCATTTAAAAAATAGGAGATTTACCTGATCTTTAAAAAAAAGTTTAAATATAATGAAGTAAAATCACTGGATTAAATAACTGAGTGGGATAGAGAATTTATAGCGAGGTGAAGGGAGAATCACCTAGTTCATCCTTCACATCCAGTTACAGGTCCAATATATTCCTTTTGTACACGTTCCTTTGAGATTAAATTTAGCAATCAATACACAACTTAGTCTGCAGGTGTCTCCTGTCTTAAAAATACTTCAGAGCCAAGCTCCATTGTGATCAGACTCAGAGACAGCCACTGTTTCTATAGTAATCTGCCAAAAATCTTTAATAAAAAAAAATCGTGTATGCGTTGATTGGCCCTGGAGATCTGAAATTAACATATCTAATCCTCCTTTTGATCTACATTTGTAGATGCTTTGAATTTTAAAAGAAAAATGCTTCTCTAGCTGGCATGTCACAAAATATTGTTTCATGTGTACTATACATGCACCGGAAATAGTTGCAAGCACAAAAATCACCAGCAGTCCAGCCTTAACCAATCTAGACTCAAATCAATTTTAAACTCCACCAGTTATGGATGTACAGCTGTTCTTTAAAATACACCTGCAACATCCTTCTTGTATATATTCATAGGAAGAGGACAGATTGGTACAATTTATTTTGCTTGCTAAACAAAATGACACCTTTCTCTATCCAAGAAGCTGGTCAGAAAACAAATCATACCTCCTTCCAGAAGACTTTACTCCCTCTTTAGATCAAGCTTCACTGTTCTGTATTTTTCCTCTTAGCTTTCCCTCTTTTGTGAATAACTTCTGGTTCTTCTGAACAGATAGCTAATGCATCTTCTTTGGTGGAAAGGGCCAAGATAACGACTAAATGGATTAATGGCCCCCTCTCAATCAGTTCTAGGGCCTAAATATGCCATCCTGTGAGGGCATTGCGAGTGGCCTTGGGAGACAGGTGGAAGAGCTGCAGTCTAGTCAAGTGGCAGCTGAGCTTGCAGAAGGAATAGCAGGCAAATAACTCAGAAGTGACCCTGCCTAGTTTCTTGGATTGTAAAGTAGAGGAAGAAAGAGATGTACTTTCAGACTTACAAGATTGATTACCAGCCTTGCAAGAATGCAGGAAATAATCTCCTGATAGGGAGAACAATTAATCAGTTGGAACAGCTTGCCTCCGGGAGTTGCAGGTGCCACAAGTTTTTTTCAAGAAAAGGCTGTACAGCCATTGTTCAGAATGGTACAGGTTCCTCTCCTCGAGTAGGTGTTGAACTAGAAGCCCTCCAGAGTCCCTTCCAACCCTTAATACCATGTTTTGTGTTCTATGATAGTCCTAGTTCTATCTTAATTGTAAGATTACATGAACAGAATCTTACAAGCCTAAAAATACATCCCTTTACATTTCAAGAAACTAGGCAGGATCCCTTCTCAGATGTTTGCCAAGCCCCATTCCTTCTGTGGACTCAGCTGCCACTTGTGTGATGTTTGTCTAATCTGCAGCTCTTCCTCTTGTCTCCCAAGGTCACCTCCACATACCATTAAGCATCCAGAGTGATCTTTTATATTTTCTGTGGCGCGGTTAACATTCATTGACCAGGTTTGCTCTGAGCACGCTCAAAATCCAAGAAGGTAGAAGCTGTCAAATCTGAGCTGCAGAAACCCCAGCTTTCTTTGGTCCATACATGAAGATCCAATTAAACTGATTTATTGCACAGCACCTGCTTGGAATTAGATAAGAGTCAGTGGAATTCAAGGGAAGCTGGACTTAATTCACTTGTGGCTACTTAAGGATACTAGGCTGATCGCTCTTTTAACTCCACCTCCAGCTTCTGCCACTCCTTCTCTTACAACATCATAGCAGTCTTCAAATACCTAAAGGCCTGTCACCCTTTTCAGCAGTGTTTCTCAACCTTGCCAAATTGAAAGTGAATGAACTTCAACTCCCAGAATTCTCAGCAATGGCTATGCTGCTGTGGAATTCTGGGAGTTGAAGTCTACTTATCTGGAAATTGCCAAGATTATGAAACCCTGTTCTAGAGAGTTTGAAAACTTCTTACTTGCTCCAGAAGTAAGTCTAGGACAAATGGGAGGAAACTTCAATGATTTTGATGCAAATTAAACAATTGAGCCATGGTGGTGCAATGGTTAGAATGCAGTTCTGCAGGCTACTTCTGCTGATCACCGGCTGCTAAGCAGTTCAGAATTTGATTCTCACTGGTTCAAGGTTGACTCAGCCTTCCATCCTTCCGAGGTGGGTAAAATGAAGACCCAGATTGTTGGGGGCAAGATAGGGCTATAAAGCACTGTGAAGCGGTATATTAGTCTAAGTGCAATATCTATTGCTATTAGAAAAATCTGCTTGACAGGAAGACTCCACTAGGGGAACAGGTTTTTTCTCCTTCCCTGGACATTTTCAAACAGGGGCTTGATAGTCTTCTAGCACGGATGCTGTAGTAAATCCTGCAGCATGAACAGAATTGAACTTAATGACTGCTAAAATCCCTTCCAACATTAGGATTCTGTAAACCTGAAAGAAAAGCCAGCCTGCAATAACAGAGGGATAGCTTCAGGATCATGATAAGTGCCACTTTATACTGCACTGGTAAGACCACGCTTGGAATACTGTGTCCAGTAATTCTGATCACCAGGATACAAAGAAGATGTTGAGACTCTAGAAAGAGTGCAGAGAAGAGCAATGCAGTTGATTGGGGATCTGGAGGCTAAAGCACATGTGATGGCAAACCTTTTCAACTCTGAGTGCCCATACTGGAATACGTGTGCATGCGCGTGCATTTGCACATGCCAGAGTGCTGGAAAACTGAAGATCAGCTGGCTGGTCCACATGCCTGTTTTTTGGCCATTTTTGGCCATTTTGGGGGCTGTTTTCAGGCCAATTATTTTGGGGGGTGGTTTTGGGACTGGTTTTCAGGTCATTTTCCAGTCTGTTTTCAGGTCATTTTTGGACCAAAAACAGCCCCCCAAATGGCCCAATTACCCCAAAAAACACCCCAGAAATAGCCTGGAAAATGGTCCCCAAAACAGCCTGGTTTTGGGCTGATTTTTTGGCCATTTTCTGGTGTTCTGGCATCCACGAAGACCAGCTGGCCAGCACCCCAGAAACCAGAAGGGGCAGCTGGCAATGGTGCACATGCCCACTAAGAAGGCTCTGTGTGCCACTTCTGGCATGTGTGCCAGAGGTTCACTATCACGGACATAAAGGAAGCAGGATACCCGAAAATGAAGGAAAGACCTGGACTGAACCTTGTGCCACCTGAACCTCTTGTGCCACTAAATAGCAAGTTAGAGATCAACAAGTTAGAGATCAGCAAATCTCTTGGCAACCAAGATAGGGCAATTAAGAAAGAAGAAAGGAGAACTGCCTTTCTTGTCCTGTTGTAATGTCACCTTTGTTCCTCCATTTTGTTTTTTTGTTTTATGCTCCAGAGATTCATTCGCAAGGTATTTGCTTGTGCATTTCCCAGCAGCCTCTTTAGTGCAAGTGGCCTTTGGAGCGAACTGTCAAAGAGTTCTGGAAATGCAAAAAGAGTGAGAAAGAGAGATGGAGAGAAAGAGAGAGAGAGAGAGAGAGAGAGATGCAGGGGGAGAACTGTTTGTGATAAAAAATAATTGCCTTGGTAGCCCGTGCAAATGTCATCTGTTTCGCTCAACGAAGCATGACTCATGCCGTCTTCGCTTACCAGCAAAATAAAATAATGATAATAAAAGATAAAAAATGGTCCTGTGCATATTCTTTTCCCCTGTTTGACTTTTTTAATTAACTTAAATCTTCCTTTGAGATGGGCCTGACAGGAGTATCTGGAAAGGGAGCAGCTGAGGACACTTAAGGCCTCTCTCACGAGTTCCTGTTATGGTGGCAGTGCGGAAATCCAGCATGCACTGCCCAGAGCTACTGTAGTGATAAATGTAGAGGGAAAAAATAATAATCTTTTCCCACAAAATCAGGAGAGAATCAAGTTCTCTCCTTATCAACTAAATGAAGCTTCTCCTCAGACTTCCCTCAGAGCAATTTATCACAGGGGCCAGCTTGACAAGCAGCAGTGATCAATCAAACATCAGAAACGGTGATAGAGCAAATACAGGGATTTTTTTTGTCACCCACAATGAAAAATTGTCAATCTGGGTTGCATAAAACAGGACAATCAATAGGAGAGGGAAAACAAACATGACCCAAAATCTAAACCTTTGCTCCCATCTGGGGTAGATTTTTGTAGTACAGGTGTGTCCCCTGACAGCCTTTTCCTTTCCTTTCCTTTCCTTTCCTTTCCTTTCCTTTCCTTTCCTTTCCTTTTCCCTTTCCTAAGATAAGGTAAAGGTTCCCCTCACACATACGTGCTAGTTGTTTCTGGCTCTAAGGGGTGGTTTTCATCTCTGTTACAAAGCCGAAGAGCCAGCGCTGTCTGAAGATGTCTCCGTGGTCATGTGGCCGGCATGACTAAACGCCTTTGAAGGCTCACGGAACGCTGTTCCCTTCCCACCAAAGGTGATTCCTATTTTCCTACTTGCATTTTTACATGCTTTCGAACTGCTAGGTTGGCAGAAGCTGGGAGAAGTAACGGGAGCTCACTCCATTATGCTAGGGATTTGAACCTCTGAACTGCCGGCCTTTTGATCAACAAGCTCAGCGTCTTAGCCACCGAGCCACCACGTCTCAAGATGAATAAAGAACCTTGTATTAATTTCAGAAAAAAACCATATAAAGCCAAATTCAAGACAATTAGAAAGCCCCTTTTCCCCCATTTGGCAAATTTTAGATCAGACAATCAGACTCACCCTTTTTTTCATCTTTTTATCCTAATCATTCCTCTTTTTTTAAATCCTAATATTTTCCTTATTCCTCTCTGTCGTCTACTTTTGCCTTTGAACTTCTTCATTCTGTCAGCAGTTAGACTTTGTTCCCTTCTCCAATTTTTGTGCATTCCTGTGCAATCTTTCTAAGAGGTTGGAGCAAGAAGCAAATCAGAGCTTCATGATCTGTCCACGGCTCCAACAAAACGAACCTCATTTGCTTGCTCCTCCGTAAATGGGTTATTTTTAAAGAAAGAAAAAAAGAGGGAAATCAACAGATAACGCACTTTTTAATTTCCAATTCTATGCGTCCAATGATTGCTAAAAAAAATTCTCTTTCTTTTACAACCAGCCTCTGGCAAAATAAACCCATTAGCAATGTATCTCCACATAGGCTGTGAAATAATAGCGTTGGCCAGAAAATCTGTGAGTTGACACAAAAGAATTATCTAACATAAAAGGAGCAATCTGCCTGTTTCCATAAAAGTACCTTACTTCTGGCTTTATGGAAGCACAAAAGCCACAATTGCTGCTAAAGAACATCTCAAAGCAGAATTCATCAAGCTGTAGAGAAGGAAAGAGGGCAAGCATGAAGAGATAGCCAACTTTATTTCCAAAAAACAACCCTGTGTATTGAATAAGGTAAAGGTAAAGGTTCCCCTCCTTGCACATCCGTGCTAGTCGTTTCTGGGTCTAGAGGGCTGTGCTCATCTCCATTTCAAAGCTGAAGAGCCAGTGCTGTCCGAAGACATCTCCGTGGGCTTGTGGCCGGCATGACTAAACGCCAAAGGCCCATGGAATGCTGTGACTTTCCCACCAAAGTGGCCCCATTCTTCTACTTGCATTTTTTACATGCTTACGAACTGCTAGCTTGGCAGAAGCTGAGTTAAGTAATGGGAGCTCACTCTGTGATGTGGCGCTAGGGATTCGAACCACCAAACTGCCGATCTTTCTGATCAACAAGCTCAAAGTTTTAGCCACTGAGCCACCACATCCCCTCGATACTTTCATTTAAATCAGGAGTTTCCAACATTGGTAACTTTAAGGCTTGTGGACTTCAACTCCCAGAATACCTCCAGTTGAACACCCCTGATTAATCTTTGCCTCCATTTTCTACTCCTTAGTCCCACTCTATTAAAAGCTATAGGCAAATAGATTTACCTGACTTCAAAACAATTCAGAAAAAAGCCTTCATATGCCACTGATACTTCTGGACTTTCCCCCACCTACCCCCCCCCCCACCCCCCCAAAAAAGTCAGCAGTATTAATTAACTGTTCTGGTGTTTTATATTCTGGTACATATTTTATGCGCTGTTTTCCTGAGTGTTATGCATTCATGCCATATTCTGTTACACCACATGAAATAATAATAATCTGAATAAACATTACCTACTGGACTGGAGTGGAATAGTTTTTTTAAGAAAGAAAGAGAGAGAGAGAGAGAAAAGAGAGAGAGAAGGAAAAGGGAAAAAAGAAAGAGAGAGAGAAAGAAGGAAGGAAGGGGAAAGAGAAAGAATGAAAAAAGGAAGAGGAAAGAGAAAGAAAGGAGGAGAGAAAGAGGAAAGAGAGCAAGAAAGAAAGAGTGTGAGAGAAGAGAAAGAAAGAGAGAAAGAAAGAAAAGGAAGGAAGGAAGGAGGGAAGGGGAAAGAGAAAGGAAGGAAGGAAGAAAAGAAAGGAGAGAAAGAAAGAGGAAGGAAGGAAGGAAGGAAGGAAGGAAGGAAGGAAGGAAGGAAGGAAGGAAGGAAGGAAGGAAGGAAAGAAGGTCCGTTGTGGCATTTCCGATGTGTTTGGAGAGGATGGTGAATGTACAGATATGCAGCCGTCCCATTTGTCTCTTGAAATAGGAAGGTTATGAAATATGTTGCTCAGTCATTATTTTTTAGCCTTCTGACATGCTGGGTCTTTTGCCAATGTTTGATTTTACACGTTGTCAGAAGCTCTGAGCCAGAAGGAGCAGAAACAGACACTGACTGGAAGAGAAACTTTGAGCCATGATGCTCTCCGGGTCTGTTTCCTGAACCAGAACAAACTCCTATCATCAGTGCGAATAAAATCTCCACATGCAAAAAGCAAGGAATTGTTGCTACTAGACACTCGTATTGTAATAAGAGGAAATTGCAGAGGAGGGGGGGGGGAAACCAGATCAGGAAGATCCGTCATGGTTCTCTGGAAGAGAAGGCAACCAGGAACTGCGAAGAAGCTCGATAGGGCCAAAGGGGGAAATCAAAAATTCCTCCTACATTTTATTTCTCTTAAAGAGGTTGCACAATTTGTTTCTTGCAGAAGCAGCTCAAAAACATCAAACTGAAGGCTACTTTAGGGATGCGTGTTGGGGAATCTATCTAAGCCAGCTTGCTATAAATTAAATCCCTCAGCTAACCTTCCAGAAAAAAAGAAAATGTCACAGCTGACATTTCTTCTTGGCCAGGCTTCTATGCCCTTTAATGTGGCGTACACCTGAGAAGCAGGTTGTTGTTGCCTTTGTCCCACTGATGACGCATATTTGGAAATCACCCCAGGGGTAAGATCCGACTGGCATAACAACCAGTTTGGGAAGCGTGTGCTACTGGCTCCGGCAAGCATTTACCTTCTTCAGCTGATGAGCGGCACTCAGCTGTGCTGTGCTGTGCTGTGCAAAGCAGCTGAGGAGGAAAACAGCCACTAAAGGATGGCCTAGAGCTTGGGCAGGCAGGTGGGCCAAACAGCAGGCCAAAACCTCATCCCAGTAACCAGTTCAGTGTCAGTTGCTTTTCAGAGCTACCGGTTCTATAGAACCGGATCGAACCGGTAGGATCCCGCCCTTGAATCACCCTTTTTCTCACAAGGAACAGAAGGAAAGAACGTGGCAATTATATATATATATATATATATTTCTTTTTTTCTTAAGTTTTC
This sequence comes from Hydrophis major, assembly GCA_033807585.1. Taxonomy (NCBI): domain Eukaryota; kingdom Metazoa; phylum Chordata; class Lepidosauria; order Squamata; family Elapidae; genus Hydrophis; species Hydrophis major. The sequence goes on from CM066338.1 coordinate 7,823,275, forward strand.
GCGGGTACTTACATGTATGGCATTCAGCTTTGTTCGGGTATTTTCCCACATCATAGTAGTGGTGCTTTTAAAGTTGTAGCAATGTTTCAGCAGAATCTCATCTGCCATCATCAGGCTTCTGTATAGTGTTCGTCTATATATATATATTTTCTGAGGTTCTCGCGGGTATTTGTGTGTGGACCTTTGGTTATTCGGGTTTTTTCTGAGGTTCTCGCGGGTATTTGTATGTGGACCTTTGATTATTTGGGTTTTCTCCCACGTAAGATTGGAAGTATCTAGGCAACGTTTCGATGAAGTCTCATTCATCATCTTCAGGCTTGGTCTTCAGCTCTGTGCTTCTCAGAGTGATGTGAGCTTGCAGCTGCTTCTTCCTTTTAATTGCTAGTGGGGGTGTGACTTGATTGGGTGGGGGCTTGGCTGTGTTCTGATTGGGTGGGGATGTGTTTTCATTGGTTGGGGGTTTGGCTGTGTTCTGATTGGGTGGGGGGTTGGCTGTATATATATAGTCATTTTTGGCTCTAGGAGGCAGTACTCATCTCCGTTACAAAGCCAAAGAACCAGCGCTGCCCGAAGACGTCTCCATGGTCATGTGGCCAGCATGACTAAACTCCGAAGGCGCACAGAACGCTGTTACCTTCCCATCAAAGGGGCCCCTATTTTTCCACTTGCATTTTTACATGCTTTCGAACTGCTAGGTTGGCAGAAGCTGGGACAAGTAAGAGGAGCTCACTCCATGATGCGGCGCTTGGGATTCGAACTGCTGAACTGCCAACCTTTCTGATTGACAAGCTCAGCTTCTTAGCCAATGAGCCACTGCATCCCTACCTAGCCACAAGCAAACTACAGAAGGAAGGAAGGATACTATTTAAAAAAAAATGCTAAAAGTTTTGAAAGACTTCCAAGGATGGCACCCAAATGCTATTCCAGGTCAAATATCAAATACTAAACAAAAACAAAAAAAAAGAATCAATTTATATTGAGATTGAATGAGACCGTGGAGAACCGTTCCATGTTTTCAGTGGGTCTGTTCTAGGTCCTGATCAACTCTGCATTTTTTTTTACACTTGCATTTGTACATGCTTTCGAACTGCTTCTATTCCCTAGACCAACCTCCAAGAAATAAACAGTACTCCAATCAAGGAACTATCAATGCCAAAAAATGAGCTAACACTAAACAACAGTCCAATTGAGAACACTCCCATCAACAGTGACAGGGCAAGCTAGTATATAAACAGAGAGCAAACCCCACTCCCTACTAGCACTGATGATGTTACCTAGTTTGGTAATGAAATGTCTGCATTAAAACCACCCAGTTCACAGAGCACTAAGGACCTCACAGTCTCTTTAATGCTAGCCTGGGAGAAAGACAGGATGATCTTGAAAACTGTAGGATGAAATTCTCGTCCTCATTTATCGTGATTTAACTAAGATGGAGTTTTCCAGTTTCTCTGGGAAAACTTTGGTAAGTTCCTTCCTAAACTTCTCCCCATCTAGACATTTATAAGCTATAAAAAAAAAAACCAAGCACAAAGAATCTACAAGCAAACTGTTGAGTTTAAGATAATCCTTGACTTTCCACTATTTGCTTAGTGAACCTCCAAGGTTACAATGGCACTAAAAGAAAGTGACTTATGACAAGTCCTTGCATGTATGACTGTTGCAAAGTTGTTGCAAGCAAAAGTCAGCAGGTGGGTGGCAGATTCACTTAAGGACAGTGGCAAAAAATAGTTGTAAAATTGAGTACGGTTATGTGATAACTTTATTTAACAATCGCATCACTTAGGGTTGGAAGTTCTCGTCCCAATTGCTGTTATAAGTCAGGAAGTACCTATATAAAGAACATTTATGGGAACATTTGTGTCTTTTAGTTAGCCAAAGCCCTTTATTGATCTTTAATATTTTTTTTTAAAGATAAAAAAATATATGGAGATTGGCTTTTTGCATTCTGGACTCTGGAGTCTAGAATTTTCCCTTCTTTTGGTTTCTCTCATAGGGCTTCCTCTCTCCCATCCTTCTGTAAGGACATGTCTACAGTTGAGGCACGCATAGTGCCCGTGTTAACTGGTTTTTGGTTGGAAGAAAGAGGTAAGCACAACACAGATCATAAATACCAGCAATAATTTCATCTTGACCCTTTCACAGCTGAAGGTTGAAAAAAATGAGTTTGGATAGCAAATATTCCAGGGGAAACTCTGCCCTCTGCTGGCTAGAGAAGGACGTTCGTTTTAGCTACTGATTAAACCAAGTTTAATTGCCTTGGTTTATTTCCAGAAAGAAAAAAAAATTTTAGATCAACCATCACTCTGTAAGATCATCCTAAACTGAACAAATGATATACGCAATCTTTTCCAGAGCTTTTCATAGTGCAAAATGATATCAAAAATCTAATAGAAACCGTCCAATGATGCCACATTATTAAATTGGAATTCAGAAGAAAGAGACAAGCATTAATTGTATTGAGGATACATGTAGGACTTTATGGACATGATTTATGTGCTATTTAGCTGGATAACTCATGAGAGGAGAATGTTATGGGAGCATCTGTACCAGGCAAAAGGAATATCCTGAAAGAACAGGAGGAAGAGTCACTTCTGAGAGAATACAGATAATCCTCGACTTATGACAATTGAGCCCAATGTTTCTAAGTGAGAGAGTTAAGTGAGTTCTCCATTTTCTGACCTTTCTTGTCACAGTTAAGTTAATCACTGCAGTGACACAGTTGTTAAATGTACTCTGCTTGACTTTGCTTGTCAGGTCACAAGTTGGTTGCGTAATTCCAGGACAATTGCAACTGTCATAAATATGAGCCAGTTGACAAGCATCCAAATTTCAATCGGATAACTTTGGGAATGATTCAACAGTTGCGTGAAAGGACAGGTTTTTTTCAGTGCCATTGTAACTTCAGTCACTAAATGAATGGGTGTGTTGTGGTTCGCCATCAGCAGGTGTGGACAGCTGAGGTCTTGGAGAGTGAGGACTCAGATGAGGGGCCTGCATGTGATGCAGGGATGGGTTCAGAACCATCAGGGAGTGGAATGCTGCCATTGGAGATTGTGGAGGCTGGCAGCAGTGAGGAAGAGTTCCCCGAGGAGTCTGTGCCCAGTGCATATGCATGCAGGGCTGCTCAAAGGAAAAAGCAGCTGCAGCAGCATGGGTGACTTGGGAGTAAGGCTGCCGCTCCCTTAAGAGATAAAAGCCAGCTGAGAAACCGGAGTTCTTTGCAGGAAGCAAAGAAATTTTTGCACTCAAGCCTTGTGGTTGTTCGGACTATCTTAGTTTGTTTGGAGACTCTTTGTGTTTGAAATATTTCTTGGCAACTTTATCTAGTGTTCTTGGCAGACTTGCACCACCTTGGCAAGGCTCGTTCTTATCAGAGACAATTAATTTGAAACAGCCTTTTAACCGTGAAGGAACGGAATTCATAAAGAATCATTAAAAGGTTTTGCTGCTACCTGTGTTTGGTGTTTGATTTCCTTGGAACAAGGTTTGGGTCAGAACAGTGTTAAGTCAAGGACTACCTGTGTTGAGGTCTGGAATAGGACAGTGTTGATGACCATGGTGATGGAGGCATAAGGAACAAGGACTAGGACACTTTCCTTGGGTAATCCCAAAGAATAAAGAGACGTGCAGGATGTTTGGGCGATCTGGCTGCCACATGTCACTCCACGGATTGCCAGGGTTGATTCAGCTCATCAGTTGACTAGGTGGGCACCCCATTCCTTTCTCACCACTTCATGTGTGTCCCTCCCCAAAGCTGCTTGCTCGGTGGAAGAGACGGCCATCTCAGATAGATCTTCAGTCAAGAGTATACAATAGGACTAGAGGTGACATGATAGCAGTGTTCCAATATTTGAGGGACTCCTACAAAGTTGAGGTTGTCAACTATTTTCCCCAAGCACCAAAAGGCAGGACAAGAAGTAATAGTTGGAAACTAACCATGGAGAGAAGCAATCTAGAACTAAGGAGAAATTTCCTAACGGTAAGAGGAGCCAACCAATGGAGTACCTTGCCTTCAGAAGCTATGGTGGTCCATCACTGAGGCTTTCAAAGAGAGACTGGACATCCATTTGTTTGAAATGGTAGGTCTCCTGCTCAAGTAGAAAGTTTCATTAGAAGACCTACGAGGTCCCTTCCAACTCTTATCATTCTATGATACCTACGCTCTCCTGCTAGAAACTCCCATTAAGCTCAAGGTCCATTTGTAGGAAAATAAAGTGAGTGATGTGGGACATGGTTAGCCACAAATGGAAGACCACCAAGACATTCAGAGCTGTGGGCTAGATGAAATAGCTCAAAATTCTCCAAGAAGGCGCCCAGCCACAAAACTGTACAGAAGCCTGAAACCTATTAGATGCTCAGGATGAGCCTTTGGTTCAAGAAATTTACCTTGCCAATTTCTAGGTGAATGGTACCTTTCCTAATCAGGGTGCGTATGTGTGTGTAATACTTTCAGATTTCTTCCTGCCATTATTTTTAGTAGGGAGGACGACATATTTCCTCTTCCTTGGTGATGCATAAAAAATCATTGTTGTTGTTGCACAACCAGGTGTCAACTGTGAATCCAAAGAGATTTCAGCCTATCAAAGACTGTAATCTCTTCTCAAAAGAGCTGCTAAGAAATGGGAGGGCATAACACAAGCTGGACACACCCCAGAAGTGAGAACATTGCATAAAACAATTATGGGTGTTGGACAGGTGTTGTGAGGTCTTCAAGCTTTCCCCACTTCTCATAGCCACATTTGACATCTGGAACCATGGAGATTTATCACACTAAACCAGAGATTATCTTTAGCTGGATTGAGGGTCTACTCAAGTCCTTGTGTCTCATTGAAGAATTTTGTCTGCCAATTTCAGTGAACTATACCCCTTTTATTTGGCCAACCCAGGGGAGGTCCACTTGGTTATCTCATCTTAAATCTGATTTTAGTTGTCTATCACAGATGAGTTCTCTAAACCCACATTTACTTTAGATGAAGGGTCCCCAAATTTGGTAACTTTTAAGACCTGTGGACTTCAACTCCCAGGATTCGGTTCGAATCCCTAGCACCGCGTAACAGAGTGAGCTGCCATTCCTTGTCCCAGCTTCTGCTGACCTAACAGTTCAAAAGCATGAAAAAATGCTGGTAGAAAAATAGGAACCACCTTTGATGGGAAGGTAACAGCGCTTCATGTGCCTTCAGAGGTGTTTAGTGATGCAGACCACATGACCATGAGGATGTCTTCAGACAACACTTTGGCTTTGTAACGGAGATGAGCACTGCCCTCTAGAGCCAGAAACAACTAGCACGTATGTGCGAGAGGAACCTTTACTAGCCCCGCATGAATATCCAACTGGAGTGGAAATAAATATAAATTCAGATGCCTGCATGTGTTTTGCCAAATGATGGGGACAACCCAATATAGACCTCTGGTGGCCCAATGGTTAGAACACAGTATTGCAGGCAAACTCTGCCCACAGCCCAGAGCTCAATCCTGATGGAGCTCAAGGTTGACTCAGCCTTCCATCCTTCCAAGTCAGGAAAATGAGGACTGAAATTGTTAGGGAAAATATGCAAATAGTGCTTACATTGTAAACTGCCCGGAGAGGGCTATAAAGCACTATAAAGCGGTATATACGTGTAAGTGCTATTGCTATATAAGTCTAAGCGTTATTGCTATTGCTATTATGATACTTGTGTTTAGATCTAAAACAGAGGTCTCCAAACTTGGCAACTTTAAGACTTGTGGACTTCAACTCCCAAGCATAGCATAGCTGGCTGGAGCATTCTGGGAGTTAAAGGCCACAAGTCTTCAAGTTGCCAAGTTTGGAGACCTCTGCTTTAGATCTAAACACAAGTATCAAGTATCATAATCAAAACACAACGGTGCTATCTATAGCACTTCTTCAACTTTTATTAAGTTATTAAAATATGACAAATGTTGAAAAAACCCTACTCGTTAATACACAAAAAGATAATAATTTATAAAAACAAGGAGCCTTGGCAGTCAGCGTTCTGTACAAAATACTGTTAAATCAAAGAGCAACATCGTTCTTCTGCCTCTGAAACTCTCGAGCGTCTCAACACACCCAATACAAACAAGCTGAAAAGCAAGAACTCTCAATTTACACTTATTGCTTCTGTACACGGAGTGACCTTTAAAATTTGCTGCAGCAGTTAACACCTTAAATGAGGGCTAAACTCCCATTTAGCATCTGCAGTTATATACATTCATACATATACATAGGTACATGTGCACATGTACACATACACACATACATATGTACACACGTATATACATATATATTTATAAACACACACACACACACACATTCACATGCGCCCACAGATGCTGGATTTTATATACATATAATCTCAGTGCTATATTTGGTCCTAAGGAAGTATCTGGGTTTTCAAAACGCCAAATATCTGTATGGATTAAAAACTGTTTATAAGCACTTGTGATTTGCAAGACATACCTTGAGCCTGGTGAGGGAATACAACCCTTCAGATACTCTTGGTAACTAATAAAATCAAGAAGCACCTCCTAGGGGCCTCCAACCAAAACCATCTTTAGCCAGTGAAAACATGACTCTGAATGCTTAATTCCATAAGCAATTAAAAAGCCATTGTGGCTACTGACACTTGGTTTGGAAAAAGCTAGTTTTACAAAACTAGTCCGCTACTTGAGGGTTTTTTGTGGCTGTGACTCATGGGTAAATTAAGACACTGGGCAAGTTGGAATCTATAAGCCAACGGAATTCTCAATGTTAAGTGGTAAGGATAAACACTTTTTAATTGATCCTGGGTGGCCGCAGGTATAAACTGTGGGTTGTCTGAGTAAGATTGATCACAAATAGCCCAGGATGAATTTTCAGAAGATGACACCGAAAAGGCACCACACAGACAGTAAGATTTCTTGAAAGGAAAGGAGAAAAAAAAACCCACCACCACTTATAGAAGCACCAACAAGATAGCTAAGGAAGTTTTGCCTAATTATATTTGACAGCTAGCAGTGGACACAAATATTGATATGAAAACTGTCACTTTCCTGGCAGGACAGAAGAAGGCCTAACCTTGGGCACTTTTAAGACCTGTGGACTTCAATTTCCAGAATTCCCCAGCCTGCATGGCTGCCTGGGGAATTCTGGGAGTTGAAGTCCACAGGTCTTAAAAGTGCCCAAGGTTGGACAACCCTAGCCTATATCGATGAAGGATCAGAGGGGACCAATAGTGACAGCACGATTAAATTGGATTGAGGCACGCAGAGAAGTGTTGCTTAGCAACCCATTCCTCTATGGGCATGTATGCAATCACTGGATTAATATTAGGACTTAAGTATCAACTGAGATTAACAGTGGGCATATGCAGGTTTGGGGAGTTGCTTAGATGCCTGCTTCCTGCGCCATGCATCTTGTAAACAGTGTCAGACAGTCAAGCACTTGAAGGAATTTCACATCCTTCTTCCAAGCATGGAGTTTCATATCCTGTTCTCACCACCAACAAGCTCAGCAGAATTTGCCATCAAGGCCAAACAAAGGACCTGCCCTTAAAAGGAGCTTAGAAAAGTGCATTTTGGCCCCAGGGCTTCACCTGCCACTTCATGATACCTTGTGGCTTTAAATGTAGGCTAGACACGATGCAACGATTCCTATGAAACAGTTTGCCTTCTAATCAAGGCTAGGGAAGGTACCTTTTCAGGTGAGCAGGGCCACCATGATCTGGAAGAACTAGCAATTATAACTAAAACTTTTTTAAAAAAATAAAGAGAAATTTCCTGACAATGTTGAGAGATGTGGCTTGCAGCGTTCTTCTCACAGAAGAAAGTGGTGGAAACTTTCAGAAGTTGTAAACTGGTTCGCCATGACTGTCAGTAACCTTTTGACGAACTACGGGCATGATTGAACAAAGAAGCCAACATCGATTCAATGCTACAAAGCTTTTCTCGACTTGGCTAACAGGATGGGTTATATACCCTGACCCCTTGGCAGGGAACCAGCTGGTGAGCCTGTCCTAAAACGTAACGAACTGAACAGCCCAATACTTTACAATCAACATTGAAAATAAATGGAAGGTGATGAAAAGGCATACACAGTGTATATTAGTGACAGAGCAGATGGAAAGGTTTTGTGCAGATTCCATGTTTTGTTTTCTTGGGCCCCACAGGCCAAAGGTCTTAGAATCAGGAAGAATACCATTTGCTCAAGGAGTCTTCAAGTGGTGCTCCACATTCCGGTCAGAGAAGGCCTGGTTTGAAATCAGGACGTTGAAACCTATAGATTGTCCTGATATTTCAGCTGGAAGGTTTGGCATAGATTTCAAGGTTTTGCATTCAAGGCATTCTATGAAACCACTGACAGGTAAAGGTCCAATTTATCGTCTAAACATACATTCAACAGACAGGAACTCTGGGTTGGAATAGGACGAGGCCAGCTGAAACCAGGTTGCATTCCTGTAAAACAGGAATTCAAGTTTGGCAACTTGTGGACTTCCAATTCCCAGAATTCCCCAAGCAGCATGGCTGGCTGGAGAATTCTTGGGAGTTGAAGTCCACAGGTCTTAAAATTGGCAAAAGCTGGACACCCCTGTTGTAAAGGGACTTGGGTTATTTTATTACTGGATTGCTATTGATCAGATGACAACAAGGTCTTATTGGGTAGCTACAAATACCGAATGGCAGCCTTGAAAACATTGGTCTTCTCCAATCCCAGGTAATTTTAGGTGTTGTTTCTTCAAAGGACTTCTCAGAATTGATGGGTGCTTGCTGCAGATCTGAGTAATGCCCTATTTTTTCTCCTTCTTTTGAGCTTTATGCAAGCAGACATGACCAAAAGATTAGGATACAGAACTGATGTCACCAGGAGAAACGCCAGGAAAAAAAATAGATGTCCATAACTTTATCAACTATACCTCTGGATTTGGGGAGAAGATGCTGTTGAGACAAACATAAATGACACCCCAATGGCAATATGTGCAATGGCAAAAATAGTGGGATTAGTCCCTCATTTCAAAAAAAAAACAAAACATACTCCAGATCTCAAAAGTGAAAGGCATCTGGCTAAAATAGTTCCTATCTGAAAAACTGGCCTTTGACCATATCGAAGCTGCCCAGAATTGAAGGCGCAGCTATTGTAACTGATCTGGAACTCCAGCTTAAAATATAACGTGAAAATCATTGAAAACGGAGCTCTCGTTATCCTTTTAGTCTTCATCTCATCAAGTAGGAACCCAACGCATGCGCTCATCTCACTTCAGAAAACTTGGTTAAAGCTCCTGAGTTGTCTTCCAGAACCGTTTGCATCTGGGCTGGTGAGGTCAATCTAAGGTTAAACCCATGCCTGTCTGGGTCAAACACCCTTCGCAGGGGCTTCACAGTTCCCAGGTTCATATTGGCAGCAGCAAGCCAGTGTTGGGGACTTTTTGGCTAGGACATGATAAGGTCCTCTCCTGGATGTTCTAGCTCAATAAACATAGGAAGGGGAACATTCTCTTGCATCCCAGAGAAGTGGCACCCGGCCTTCATACAGATGGGCACTGAAGAGACGTGGCCCTGAGGCATAGTTGTCAGGCCCGTTACCAGTGTTGCCCTAGGAAACAAGTAACCCTTCACTGACAAAAAACATTTCCAAGAAGATTCAATTCGCTGGAAAAAAGAAAAAAGAAACAGCAGCAGCTTTAAAAATAGAGGTGCAAAACTTTCTTTTGTGCTTCCCCGTTGGGGAAAAAAAAAAATAGCATTTAAATGTCTTGGGAGGAAAAGGTGGAACTCTACTGTGTCATGAGCCGAAAAGAACCTTTTTAACGTAGGATATGGTTAAGTTATTATACAGCATCTCGATATGTTCACTTCCTGGCAGCTCGTAAAGTACCACCTTTTGTTCCTGCTGACCTATCCACTTCTGGCACTGCAAGGCACTTTCTAAGTTTACTGTCCCATCTCCGTTCCCGTAAAAGATCTTCGGCTCTTTATCTGGAAAGCTGTCGTAGAAAAATGAATCCGGGGTATTCACCCCGGTGCCGTAAAGGCAGTGTGTGCGTACGCCCGGAGGTGCCATGCTGTAAATCAAAGCTTCCGTTGCTTTTCTCATCAGCCAACCATCTTCAAAATCGATGTCCGCGTAGAACTTCTGGAAATCCCGAATCGTATAGTTGGCGGAAGGCGTGCTGACGAAGATCTTTTCCGGAGACCAGGTATAATTGTAAGGGAGCAACCAGCTGGTGGAAACAGCCGACCTCTGCTGATCCCTGATCTTGAAGGAGCTGATCACGGGAATCCGGTTGTTGTCCCCTGTGACATCAAAGCAAGGGCTTGTTAGGAGTGCGGTGGATCATAAACACGTCAGTTCCAGTTTAAGCAACAACAACAACAACAACAAAAAGCACAACTTGGAACTTAGCGCATTTTCTAAGAAATTACGTAAGGATCCTTTCCTCATCAAATAATGTGGAGAGGAGCCATATTGCAAAAGTTTGATATTATAACAGCTTGAAGCACAGTAAGAAAAGCTGCTGTCCTTCAAAAGCAATCAAGGAGAAGGACTAGGTGTGATAGCAGGATTCCAGTATTTGAGGGCCGGCCACAAAGAAGGGCAGGGGGGGGGCAATTCATTTTGCAAAACACCAGAGGGCAGGGCAAGAGACAATGGATGGAAACTAATCAAGGAGAGAAGCAACCTGGAATTAAGGGGAAACTTCCTAACAGTGAGGACAATCAATCAGTGAAACGGCCCGCCTTCATAAGCTGTGGGTGCTTCATCCCAGGAGGCTTTAAGGAAGAGACTGGACAGCCACTTGTCTGTTTTGGTTTAGGATCTCATTCTTGAGCAAGGGGCTGGACTAGAAGACCTCCAAGGTCCCTTCCAGCTCTATTCTGATTCAGATTTCTGATGTTTTTAAGCATGAGCATCAGTGTGAACCAACCAGAAGTATCTGAATGCCTGAATCACTTGGAAGGACTTGGGTAGCCTCTTGTCGGACTAGCAAATTAAAAGGCAAATTAAAATGTCTTGGGAGCCGTAGCTCCTGATGATTGGCCCAAAGCCATCCAATTGGTTTTCATGCCTAAGGTGGCATCTCCAGGTGATTGGCCCAAAGGCAACGCAGCCAGCCTTTTTCAAGGCAGGACTAGAACTCCCAGTCTCCAGGTGATTGGCCCAAGGTCTCCCAGCTGTCTCCCAATTCCTAACCTGGTGCCTTCACCACCCGACCAAACTGAATATGAGAATTACAGCATTCCCCAGGTCACTCTCTGAGGATCAAAGTATGCTGGGCATGTCCAGCTGTACCACAGTGCCCCATATCCCTCCAAACCCACCTACCTGATGCCAGCACTCGGAAAGCTTTAGCTACTCCTCCCCACGGAGCCCCCAAGGACACAAAGTCTCTGATGTATTTGTCTTTCCATTCCTGGGGCTGATGGCTGAGGAAGTACAGAGAATACATGTTCCCCATGCTGTGGGCAATCAGGACCACCGGTTTGCCATACTCTTCATACATGATTTCGATCAGCTTCTGGAGAGCTTCAAAATAGTCTCCATTCTCATCTGCAAGGATGAAGACACAGGAGTTATCCAACGGAAAGAAGGAAGTCATTACCTTCGTTTGGTTTAGAAACCTTTGTTGACCTGTCAATAGATTGCAAACTTTCAGACTGACTATTGAACAAGCTGAAACTGCAAGGGGGGGAAATGCAAGAATTATTAATAGAGCAGTGATTTGTTTCAGACACATTAACAAACAGGCTCTTCCCAAGGAAATGTAAGAAAGGTTTAACTCATCAATCAATCACAAACACTTCCAGGAATATTGCTCAAGTTCTAAATTGGCTATTTGCTAAGTAATTCCTTTTAATTAGGGGGATTTTACCTGGGATTCAAGGTATCCAATTTAATTATCATTCTAAGAAATGCATTAAAAGTTTAGATCCCCTCAATCAGGGATGTCCAACCTTGGCAACTTTTAAGTCTCGTGGACTTTCAACTCCCAGAATTCTCCAGCCAGCATGGGGAATTCTGGGACTGTGTTGGCTGGGGAATTCTGGGATTTGAAGTCCACAGGTTTTAAAGTTGCCATGGTTGGACACCCCTGTCCTAAATGAAGGAATCCTTTGCTCCTGCTCTCACACTTTTTTAAGAACAAGAATATTTGTAGGATTGATCCCATGATCAGAGAGTAAGATGTTGCAACTGCAACTGATATAATAACTGCAACACACCCAGAAAACATGTATATTTACACAATGACTTTATAAAGGATATGCACTCTAGCACATTTTCAGGAAGGCCCTAAAGTTAATCTTGATTTCAACAATATTTATGAAACTATGAAGACATACTTCCATTTCACCTTCTGATATAATCACAGAATGGCAGTCTGGTTAAGACTTCAGTGCTTTCACAGAAGTGAAATCTGACAGTTCTGATAAAAACTAATTTTAAAAATTAATGCACTCTTTTTTAGAACTGCAAAGTTTTTATTCTTTACATGACTGCCTTTAACTAATTTAGCATTAAAGCCCAAACATTTGAGTTCAGTGTTGAATGTCTATTTTAAAAGAATATTTATATACCTTGTAGATAACTTATTTAATTTTGTGTTTAAAAATCCCTTTAAAAATCCCTTTGTCCTTGCTTATTGGACAAAGGTCTTCAAATTTGGCAAGTTTAAGACTTGTGGACGTCAACTCCCAGAATTTTTGAGCTAACATGACTGGAGAAGGAATTCTGGGCGTTGTAGTCCACAAGTCTTAAAGCTGTCAAGTTTGAAGACCCCCTGTTATTGAGTGATATTTTAAAGCAGAAATGTTTAATCTTTGTCATTGTTTTCATTATTTCTATTATTCCAATGTGCTTGCTTAAAACTGTAACAATTTACACCAAAAAAGCTGACAAGAGTTTTGTCAATTTTCTAAAAGTTCTGCCTGGAGTTCATCAAACCAAATAAAAATTCATGTATCAAGTTAAATATATTCTGGGCTTGGTTTTAAAAAAAGGTTGGTCTTTCAAATAAGGAGAAACCAGGTTCTATCATCTGGCATAAACAAACAGCAAAAAACAGGACTTGGTTCAAACACCGTTATACACTTGCAATTTCCATATGTGAGATCAGCAGCAGACTGGGTAAAATACAGAGGAACATTATTTTCCACTGGTGATTTTTTTTTCCAGCTGTTTTTATCAGTCTCTCTCTCTCTCTTTCTGGCTTTCTTGCAGCATTTGATTGGTGAAGTGAGAAGATTGATTGGCAAACAGCCTTGTGACATTTGATTGCATCAGAAGGTAAACAGCTCAAGAATGTTTGCATGCAGTTCTTAGGATCTCAAATTCCTAAGCTTGTTTAAGTACATGTTAGGTGAAACCTGGCTCAAAAGCAGTAACTGTGAGAAGGACCTTGGAGTCTTAGTGGACGATCACTTAAACATGAGTCAGAAGTGTGTGGTGGTGGCCAAAAAAAAAGCCAATACAATCCTTGGGTTGTATAAAAAGTGGCATCAAAATCATGGGAAGTATTAGTACCGCTTGATAAAGCCTTAGTAAGGCCTTACCTGGACTACTGCATCCAGTTTTGGTCACCAAATTACAAAAAAAGATGTTGAGACTTTGGAAAAATGGCAAAGAAGAGAAACTAAGATGATTAAAGGCCTGGAGACGAAAACATATGAAGAACCGTTGCAAGAATTGGGTTTGGCTACTCTAGAGAAAAGGACTGGGGGGACATGGTAGCAGTATTCCAATATTTGAGAGGCTGCTATAAAGAAGAGGGGGTCAATTTATTTTTCAAGGCACCAGAAGGCCGACAAGAAGCAATGGATAGAAACGAATCAAGGAGAGAAGCAACCTGGAATTAAGGAGAAACTTCCTAAAAGTGAAGGCTATTAACCAGTGGAATAGCTTGCCACCAGAAGTTGTAGATGCTCCAACACTAGAGGTTTTGAAGAAGAGATAGAATAAACATTTGTCTCAAATAGTATAAGGGGGTTAGACTATAAGATCTCCAAGGTCCAGTTTGGGAGGAAAACATGGAACATTTATCAACCAAGCATCAGGTTGCCCAATTGTAATTTTTAACTTTTTATTCCATTTTGTTTTATTTTACTTGCACTTTTTAAAACTTTTATTGCTTATTTAGAAAATTTACATAGCCATTTATTCACCCACAGTGACTCTAGGTGCTTGCAAACAAACAAACAAACAAAAAACACTGCATAGAAGAAAAAAACAGTAACACCCCCCCCCCTCCATCATCCCTTCCCCGGTGACAACACATGGTCAGATAAACCACCGGATGGACTCCATCCCGCTCTGAGCTCCCCAGGTCCACTGGCAAAACCAGATTTTGAAGGGATGATATTCCAAGTATATATTGTAAGTTGCTCATTTTTAGTGGGATTAGGTAGCACAAAAATCCACAAATAATATCCGTAACTTTTGATTTTCTGAGTAAACGTAGGTTTACTCAGGTTGCTTCTGGGTGGGTGGGGGGGACACAATTATTCCAGAAGAAGCCGTTTTCCTTGATAACATGGTAGCTTTCTTTAAAAAAAAAAAACTTTAACAATCTTATTATCCAAAGATTTAAGACCCCAAATCCTTATAATAATGAATGTCATACTTGGTGCCTTCCTCCAATCGTAAGGAGCACCTCTAATACTTTCATCTCGCACATAGCCCAGGTCTACCAGTTTTTGGACCAGCGTGTAGAAGTATGTGCCTGCAGACAAAGAGAATTTGTGAGTCAGCAAAAGTTTCATCAACCACCTTCCCTTTACACAGAGCGAGCTTAGATCAGAGATTCCTTTGCAGCCAATTCTCATGCCTTGTTCTTCAAAGGGACCATGGATTGAATGAGCTATTATGTGCCGGAACACATTCCTACTCACTTTGAAGCTTTTCCTTTTCTTATTACTAATTTAAATTAACCAAACATACTTTAAAAGTTCAGTTTTATATTTAACTAGCTGTGTACCCGTGCTTTGCTACGAGACTATGTGATTGGGCTTAGTTTTTTGGGAGGAAAATAATGGGGGGGGAGTGATTGTGCCTACCAGCATCCATTGGTATTCATCTGACTAGCGCCCTGTCAGTGTGTGAGTTGAGGGCTGTTTGGAAACTCAAACAGTATTTGCTGTTTGAGCAAGTATAGCAAGAAGCCTGGGTGCGGCTTAGCTCAATTGTTCTGTAGTAAAGCTGCTTGGTGCTGTGAAACTGAAACTGGGATTCCTCTCCCCTGCGTATATTTTGCCTTTGGAAGAGATTTCTTTTCAGGTGGGGAGGGGAAGTAGAACTCTTTAGCATCAGAGCGTGTTAATAATAATAATGTAGGAAATACTAAATGCACTGATGGTGATTTCGAAAAATCTTTTCTTACTAAGCACATAGAAACCAAGACGAACATACGTGCCATATTTCACGTTTGTTAGGCTTTATGATTCTGGAGATTTTGTAACGATGCGTGAGTGGTATTTCGCTTTTATGTATATAGCTTTTATAAAATATTTTTTAATGTTCAATTTCAGCAAATGTCCACACCAGGTGGCATTATCTGTAAGTTTAACGTTTCCTTAGTTGCTGAAGGCAGTAAGGGGGATGGGACGGGACATAGTGGCTCAGTGGATAAAGATGCTGAGCTTGTCAGCTGGAAAGCTAACAGTCCGGGTTCGAGTCCCGAGTGCTGCGTGGTGGGGTGAGCTCCCATGACTTGCTCCAGCTCCTGCCCACCTAACAATTCAAAAGCATGGAAATGTGAGTAGATAAATAGGTACCACTTCAGTAGGAAGGTATGTGTGTTCCGTAAGCCTTTGGCATACAGCCATGCTGGCCACAGGAAATCCCTTCGGACAACGCTGGCTCCCTCAGTTAGGGAACACGAGTGAAGGCCACCCCCTAGAGTTGGATCTAATTGAGCCCAAAATGTTGGTTGCTAAGTGAGACAGTCGTTAAGTGAGTCACTGCAGCTGTTAAGTTAATAACACAGTTGTTAAGTGAATCTGGCTTCCTCCATTGACTTTGCTTGTCAGGTCACAAAAGGGGATCACACGACCCCGGGAACCCTGTGACCGTCATAAATATATGAGTCCATTGCCGATCGCCCAAATTTTGATCACGTGTCCTTGGGGATGCTGCAATGTTTGTAAGCATGGAAATCGGTCCTAAGTCACTTTTTTCAGTGCCATTGCAACTTCAAGTGGTCACTAAATGAACTGTTGTAAGTTGAGGACAAACTGTATATGGTCAGAGCTCCAGGTGTGCCCATTTGCTCCTCCTCTTATTAATCAGGCGCAAGAAAAGCTAATGGTGGACAAAAAAGGGGGCTCTGAGAAAATGGGCTATGCCAGAGTATATTCATGAACTGGAATAGATCATGGTAACAGAGGTCAGCCAATGAATAGGCATAGCAACTAAGTCAGCCAATAAAGATTGTTTGGAAACTGAAACTAGAAGTAGCCTATAGTAAGCTCTGCAGCTCTGAAACTATGTTGAGCTCTGAGTCTGTCTATTGAAAATGAAATTGCTTCTCTCCTCGGCTGTGTATCTTGCTTGCCTGCTGAACTAAAGTGAAACTGATGTCTGCTTCTGTTTAGAGTTTGTTCCATGTTGGAAAAATCTACAACTGGTATTGTAAAATTTACTTTATATGTTTATAAAGAAGTTAAGTGAAACCTCAGTCATCTGTGTTTATTTTTCTGGCACCGAATTTACACTGCAATACTCTGAACAAGCTACACGGGCTTTGGCTACTTGATGCTACCCAAATACCTTGATGAAAACAAATTACGTACCAACACTTCTTTTACTAGGATCAAGAAACTCCAGTGCAAAGGTCTTCCCAAATCCAGGGACTTTGATATCGACCCCATCTGGGGGAACAGTAGCACCACTAGTTCGATTGTACACTAGCCTGGAGAGAGAAATCAGCATTAATTCAAACAGGAACAGAATCCTATCGGATCATGTATTGTAACCTATTTTCATCCTCCAGGCCAATCTTTCTGGAAGTTTATTAGCTGGTAGCCATCAGCATGGACTTTATGGATCTACTGTTCTGGCTCTAAGTTATAAACAATAGGGAGCAAGGTGCTTGTTTTGAATTCTAATGGTCAAAACATTCAGAATGTATTGGTATTTTGTTTGAAAAAACTGGTATCACAATGTTCTAGTGGGGTGCTTTGTTCTGAGCTGAAAGTAAAATTGTTTGAAACTAACCATATTCTATTTAATACTTACACACCATAGCTATCAGGTAAACCAAATGTACATGTTAAATGGAATTGTTTGAACTCATGTCTTCAACATTGGCTTCCTGTATCAGAGCAAACCTACCATTGCAGGGCAAAAATAAGCTGGCTTCCTTAAATAATTATTGGTAAGTTGAATGCGCTGTAAACATTAGCCTGCTTTTTGGCGCATTCCACTTAAAGAGTTGGGACATTGTCAGTCAGCTTTGAGTAGAGTAGTTTAACCAAGTTTTTCTAGAAGAGTTAATGTAGCCTAAGAAATGTATTCACTTAACACTGCAAGTCCCAAAAATTAAAATTTAACTATTACAAAAGGATCCTGAGAATTACTGTTAGTTCACCTTTCCCAATCAAAGGTACTGAGGCTACAGTTCTCAGAATTCGTAATCACCATGATCAACAGGTCTTACGGGTAAGAATTCTGGGAATTATTATTCCAACACTGTTAGTTAATTAGGTTCAACTTAATTGCCAGGTCATCTTTCTTAGCCAGTGGTGCTCTCCACTCCTTTATAATCCAAGTCAATAGAAGCATGGATGGCCTATCAATCCTGAAATCTCACCATTTTAATGGCTTCACTTAATCTGTCTCTTTCTGGACAACATATTAGTTACATCAATTGCATAATGGCTGTACTTGGTCATTTTGACCAGTAAATGAACAACGTATTTATTATCTTGCTTCTACTTTCTGGTTAGGGGCGGGGTGGGGGGAAGACTACATTACATCAACTGTATTATTTGTTCTTTTTGAAGTATTAAATGTTCTTGTGGTAACCGAGTTGATCATTAACTCTGTAGCTAACATACACAGTCAGATGCTTAAAAAGCACAGTGCAAGATGGGTAACTATTGAAAACTCAAAGTGACTTGGCCACGGTTTATCCATCTAATGTCACAAAATTTAAACCTTAAGCATCCTCTGCCATAATGCCACATCCTTTTGGAGTTACCATTCTCCCATGAGCCTTAAAATTTGGCTCTCTCTCCAGGACCTGAATTGGGGGTGATGGATCCCTCAGTATCAGGATGGATTTGATTTAAATCACAATTTAAAGCACTAATCAAAAGGCTTGATTTAAAATCAACTGGATTTAAACCATAATTTTTAAAGAGCAACGTCACCGCTGTCCCACAGCAGCTCCTCCTCTGACAACTATGGACTCACCAACAGTCCCATTCCCTTCAATGGGAATGTTAATGTCCTTTTAAGGGACACAACAAGGGGGGGGGGGATGCTGCCATGATGGATCTGAAGTGACAGGTGCTTTTTAAACGCAAGGACTTGTTCCTGCTGGTAGTTAGAATCTTTAATATTGTTATTTGCAAACAAAATGAAGGTTTCCTATTTAGCTTGCAGAGCTTGGATTCACGGAATGAATTTCCCAAAAATATAAATATTGCAGAATATATACAGCCTCAGGCTACATAACTAAGTTCCACTTCATGCTAAATTATGAATGTATCTTAAATAGAAAACTGAATGCCAGATATATATATATATATATTACTCTAAAAGCATTTTATTAAAATAGATTTTTAAAAATCTGATTTAAAATAAAAAAAAAATCTGGAGTTTTTTTTTTAAATCGATTTTTATCCACCCAGCTCAGTATGCTCTTCTCCATCCCCAGGCCCTGAATTATAGTGGGTAATAGAACCCTTGGTAGGGTTTTCTGATGAATGATTGCTTTTTTTTTTTTTCTAGACTTTGGAGGGTTTAACTAGGTTATAATAATGCTCTCTGAGCTTGGTTGTTTTCACTACCAAACTAGGTAACATCATCAGTGTTACAATATTTCTGTACTTGGTAACCTCACCCCATCCCAGACTCGTAATCAATCAGGACAACCTGTAAATTCCTAAATAAATCCACTGAATGGTTGCAAAGAATCTTTTCTCTTAATTCATGATTGTTCTTAATTTATAGCCAGTCTTTTGACACACACACACACACACACAAACACACATACACCCTCCCCAGGGGTGGGATTCAAGCAGTGTAACAATCGGTTTGGTGAGTCCGCACTTTCTGTGCGCATGCAAAGTTTGAAAACTGCCCATTTTCATCTCTAATACTTACCTTCTGCTGCAGCCCCAGTGAGTAAAACAGCTGAGGCAAAAGAACTGTGCAAATCTGCTGAGCTGCAAAACACGGAAATAAAGGGCAGGGCAGGGCCAAATGATCACCCGAACTACCGGTTCGCCGCCCGAACTGGTCCAAACCGGTAAAATCCCACCTCCTGCCCCTCCCACATCCCGGTATCTGACTGAATGACACAAACAACAGTGCGGCCCACCTGATATTATCTATCCAGCAGTCAATGATAACTGGAAGCAACAATTCTAAATTCAGCCACAATGTAAAATAACTGTCTGTCTTCTTAGAGCAGAGATAGTGCACCACGGATGGTTTGTCCAACTTGGCTTCTAGCTGGTTTCCCAAATCTCCTGGCACTGTAATTATACAAGACAGGAAGACTTAACATGAAATTCTGTCAATTTAATCCAAGCCCCTTTTTCTCTCAAACATTGCCTTAGGTCAGGGGTCTGCAACCTTAAACATTCAAGAAGCCTTTTGGGCCCCTTTCCCACAGAAAACACTGGGAGCCAATAATTTAACAACTGGTGTGACTGGGTGGGAGTGGCCAACTCAATGTCACTCACTCCCATCCAGTCACCTCCTGATCTGGAATATGGAGCAAGTCTCCGTCCCCCGCCATCACCCTTACCTTCTCAAGCCAGGCAAGGAGTGACAGGGAGGGGAGGGGCCAGCCAACCGGGAGCCACCGCAGAGGACCAAAAGAGCTGCATGCGGCTCCAGAGGTGCCGGTTGCAGGCCCCTGCCTTAGATGCTTGGGAACACATCGCGTTTTATTTTCCTACGTAAAACTCTTTCTGGTCTCCATGGGCGCCGTATCAGGACTCCAACAAATCCACCCCCATTCAAATCATAAGTTTCTAGCCACATCTCAGAGAAAAAAAAGTTGATTTATTAGAAGTGGCCATGTTTGTGTTAGCTGGATGCAGCCGATACTAAAATACATCTTTCATTTCCTCCTTGACCCTGGTCTTTCCCCCACCCCCTGGATGTGACTTCTCCAATGGGACATATCCATCCCCAGGAGTCATAAATCATGCTCTCCAGTCATATTTTTGCACTCCGACAACTTTGGGCTGACAGGGTGATTATCTAGGCACTTAAGGACTGCAGTGTTTTTTCCCACTCCCTTTTTCTGGCAGCTGAAAAGACCAAAGGAGTCTCTTTCTAGTTGATACACCGAAGAATTGTTGAAAGTTATGGGGAAGGCTTCTCAGAAAGCAAATCAGTCAGGTGGGTTCCCAGCAATACAGGTAGTCCTTGACTTACAACAGTTCATTCAGTGACCATGCAAAGTTACAACGGCACTGGAAAACCCGACTTATAACCGTATTCACACATTTTACGACCGTTGCAAGCATCCTCGTGATCACAGTTCAGGTGGCTTGGCAACCAACTCATGTTTATGATGGTGGCTGTGTCCAGGGGAAGTCACGTGATCCCTTGGTGTGACTTTCTTACAAGCAAAGTCTATAGGGAAGGTCAAGTGACTTTGCTTCTTACAAGCGAAGCCTTACTTAACCGCTGCTGTGATTCACTTCACCCCTGTGGCAAGAAAGGTCGTAAAATGGGGCAAAATTCACTTATAACAAAAAGTTTCACTTAGCACTGTGGGTTGTTCAGTCGAAGACTACCTGTATCCCTCAGAACAGTGTTTCTCAAACTTGACCCCGTGTTAAGAAATCTGGACTTCAACTCCCAGAATTCCTCAGCCAGATTTAGAATCTCAGCTTAGCATTTCCCACTCCACCCCGATTCCTAATCAGGCGGCACACTTAACAAAGAACTGACAATAAATCTCCCATGTTTATTTCCTAAGCAGGTCTGTGGATTTTTTGGGGCTCAAAGTGGATTGTGTTTTATTTGAGCCAAAGACATCACATTCTCTGCTGGCAAAACAAGTTCTGTTAAGTTCTAGGTTTTTTTGGAAACAATATAATGTAACAAGATTTGCAATAATACAACAAAAAGGAAAAAATGTTGTTTTTGTAACCTTCCAGTAAAAGATACTTTTGTATTCGTATTTATAACTGTTGCAAAAAAATATATTAGAAGCTACTTCCTATTTCTTGTTGCACTTTTTTTCTTTTCACTTTATATTATTTTATATTCGTCTTTACCTTTGATAAAAAAAATCATTTAAAAAAATAGTGTTTGTGTGTGTGTGAACACAAAACGAAGTGGAAAATGGGCAGCAAGTCAACAATGTGTTTCTCTCTGCCATTGAAACATTCCAATGGAAATCTATTATAGTTATGGCATCCAGAAAGTGATTAGAAGCCAAAAATTTCTGCCAAGGAGGACATAATATAATAGCAATAGCACTTAAACTTATATATCACTTCAGAGTACTTTACAGCCCTAAGCAACTTACAAATGTCAGCCTATTGCCCCCAACAATCTAAGTCCTCGTTTTACCGACCTTAAAAGGATGGAAGACTGAGTCAGCTTCGAGCCAGTCAGGATTGAACTGCTGGCACTCGGCAGTGAGTTAGCCTGCAATAACCACTGCGCAACCAGAGCTCATAAAACATCTAAGTGACATTAGCAGCATAAACAGCTTCCATGGGTACTCCTGTCATGTTGAAAACAAAGCAATAGGATTGACAGGATGACAGCAGCAACCAAGTGGCGCTGTTACAACCCGATCCTTCTTTTCTGGATTCCCACACACAGGTCAATGGGATTTCAACACTGCAGAAACCCACACAGGAGTTGTGGTTTGTATGTGTGCAAAGGGAAGACAGAAATGGTGAGCAGGGAGAGGCAATTCACCACCTTCCGTATGGACTGTAATGTCTCAATCTAGGTTAGAGCTTTATAAATCTCCTGGTGGCCTCCAATCCGTTTAGCAAACAGGCCAGATTCCCCTTATATTTTTCAAGATTTGGGACAGTGCACATTCAGCTAAACTAATTGAATGAAGAGAGGTTAGGCTTTCTATACCAGCAGAAAATGGCATTAATGTATCTGTTCTGTTAAGAGAACATTGCTTCACCATGTATTACTATGCAATAGCAAAGCACCAACACACAACTCATCACATTAGGAAATACCCTGTTGCAAATCTTCCTTAGTAGACCTTTTTATACAAATTGCCATAAAGAATGCTCTGGACTGGAGGTTTCTTCTTGTACTTCCAAAAGCTACCAACAGAAGCTTCTCAAAAGTCAGAAGTTAATAAACACACAGTTTAGTTTAGGGGTAAGGCACCAGGTTAGAAAGCAGCAGACTGGGAGTTCTAGTCCTGCCTTAGGCATGAAAGTCAGCTGGGTGACTTTGGGCCAACCACCAGGAGACGGTGAGTTCTAATCCTGCCTTAAGTCAGCTGAGGAATTCTGGGAGTTGAAGTCTACAAGTCTTAAAGTCACCAAGTTTGAGGACCTCAGCTCTAAGCTGGCAGGAATAGCCAATACTCCAGAAGACAAGCTCAGGATCCAAAATAGATATATCGACAGTCTTGAACAATGGGCCCTATCCAACAAAATTAATTTTAATGTGGAGGAAAGCAAGGTTTTTACACCTGGGAAGGAAAAAAAAACCAAGGCTACAGGTACAGGTTAGGCGAAACCTGGCTCAAAGACTAACTGTGAGAGTCCTAGTGGATGATCCCTTAAATACAAGCCAGCCGTGTGCGGCAGGAGCCGCCCAAAAAAACTAATGCAATCCTTGGTTGTATAAACAGAGGCATAGAATCAAAATCACATGAAGTATTAGTACCGCTTTGTAAAAGCCTTCGTAAAGTCACACCTGGAATGGTACATCCAGTTTTGGTCACTACGCTACAAAAAAAAAAAGATGTTGAGACTTTGGAAAAACTAACCAACTAAGATGATCAAAGGCATGGAGACTTATGAAGAACGGTGGCAGAGTTTGGCTAATCTAAAGAAAAGAAGGACTAGGGGAGACATGATAGCAGGATTCCAGTATTTGAGGGGATGCCACAAAGAGGAGGGGGGTCAGCTTATTTTCCAGAGCACCAGAAGGCAGGACAAGAAGCAAAGGATGGAAACTAATCAAGGAGAGAAGCAACTTAGAACTAAGGAGAAACTTTCCTAACAGTGAGGACACTTAACCAGTGGAACAGAAGTTGCCTTTAAAAGCTGTGGGGGCTTCCTCAATGCAGGTTTTTAAGAGGAGACTGGACAGCCACTTGTCTGAAGTAGTAGAGGATTTAGCAGGGGCTGGACTAGAAGACCTCCAAGGTCCTTTCCAGCTCTATTCTGATTTTTTCAAGCAAAAGCAAGGTGGATATGAATTATTCCTAAAGACTTTCAGGCATTTTGTTCACAGATATTCAGAAAAGCTGTTCTGTAACTGGAGAGAATAACCAATGAAAACTATTTTCTGGAAGATTGGAAAAACTCCAATGTGGTTAGCTAATTAGAAACCTGATACAGATCATTAGAAATTTTAGACAACTATTATCTTGAAACTGATTAAGAATTTAAGCTTCTGGATCCCTTTGCAAAGTTCAGGACATATTTGTCTCCCCTGATTTTGTCCTTCCCTCTTTCTTTAAATTCATTCTCCTCTGGAATGAGGTTTACTTATGCAACAAGTCCATTTTTTTCCAAGAATTGTGGAACATTACTCCTCACTGTCCAAGAACAGTTCACAAAATTACGTATGTGAATCAACATACAGTTACTCAGGAGGTTATTTTTAGAATGGGAACAACCATGGGACATGTACAAAAATGTATCAACAGGAAGCAACATCTAGCTAGGAAGAAAATAGAAGCCCCAAACTAGAGATACCTTTGCTTCAGAACTACATGGTAGCTGAATAAACCTGCATGTGGGAATAGAGTTACATTAAAGCAACCTAAAATGATGTGCTTAGCCATTCATTCATGACCGCTTCTGTGATGCTCATCCCCAGTATAGGTAGTCTTCAACTTACAACAATTCATTTAGTGCTCAAAGTTACAATGGCACGGAAAGAAGTTGACGTAGGGTCCATTTTTTTCTCACTCCCCACTTCTGCAGCATCCCCAGGATCGTGTGATCAAAAATTCAGATGCTTGGGAACTGACTCATACTTATGGCCGTTGCTGTGTCCCAAGGTCATGCGATCACCTTTTTTTTTTTTTTTTTTTGCAATCTTTTGACAAGCAAAATCAACCGGGAAGCCAGATTCACTCAACAACCATGTTATTGTCATCAATTGCAGTGATGCACACAATTGTAGCAAGAAAGATCGTAAAACAGGGCAAAACTCACTTAAATGTTTCATTTAACAACAGAAATGTTGGGCTCAATTGTGGTCATAAGTCAGGGACTACCTGTATTTTTTTCTCCCCTTTAAGGTCTAAGCAAGCAGAATAAGGCAACCCAGAAGTGTTCATCAGAGTAAAAGGAAAACGCAGCTTTGTTCCATAAACAGGGATAAACAAAGCACAATCAATGGGGAAGCCAACTCCTGCTTCTTCTCTTGAGAAGCCCCCCTACCCCAATGCCCAGCCAGACTCACACCATACCACAGCTCCTCCTACACCTCCCCCTACACCATCCCCTCTGATATTGTAACACAAAGACCCATTCCTGAGCTACTTGCCCTGGACTTCCAACAGGTTTCTCCACTGACTTCGTTGGAAGCTGGGAGGACATCACAAGTGGCGCTCATGTACTCACATACTCACTTAATGACAGTGGAGACCTGTCAGGATTGTTGTCGCTAAGCCATGCTGTTGCTTGATGCTTTACGACTGCTGTGCTCAGTGACAAACTCGGGTCTCCATTGCCATGGCAACCAGGTAAAAAAAGATAAAAGGAGTCCCCACAGATTTTACTCCGCTAGAAGTTGCAAACTTTAGGGGGTGGCATGCTCAGCTCCATTTCAAGGCCATTGATCCAGCGCTGTCTGAAGACATTTCTGTGGTCATGTGGTGTACTCAGAATGAGGGACTCAGAAATCTCTGGCACTATTGTGGACCTCCCACTCCAGTGAGGAAGCTGTCTGAAATTTTTCTTCCCTCAAATCCAGCTCCTTTTCATATGAAAGCCATACCTTCTTCCAACAAATCAAGTTGGTCCTGTTTCTCTTTTGGGGTAGTTCTACCTGTTAATGGTAGTTCTCTTATTTTTCTTCCAACATTTGATTGGTTGGAGAAATGAAACATAACTTTCCTAATGAACCATTTAATTTAAATAAAAATATAACAACTTAAAAAACAGGTTTGCTTTTCAGGGCTTAAACTTTGGACAAAACTTTCAGACCTAGAAGTCTAGTGTTCCACTATTTGCACTCGGAACATATTTGCATTCACCAACCCCTTCTCCTGGGCACTCAGCTACCAAGTGTTTTCTACTCAAAAAAACTGAGAGAAAAGAAACCAATACTGTCCCATAAATGAGTATAAAACTTATGTATTTGGAATTCTTACAGAAGCCAGTTACTTTTTAAAAAAAAATCTTACTCATAACAGAATGCTTAGTTATTGAATTACAGTCCTATCTTGAACATGTGCCTATCACATGATGCATATAATCTCATTTTCAGCCTCAGATTAAACACCAAAGTTTTTTTTTTTCCATGAAGGCAAAATAGCTGAAAAAAAGGCACCCATGTTTTTTTTTCTTTTTCATAAATTCAACAGCTCACAATTTAAATATACAGTTCCTGTTATACCTAGTTTCTTAAGCCAGAAAACAACCCTTCCTGTAAAACACATTGTAATTAGCTAAAAAAAACTTGCTAATTCTTCCTATTCATCTCAGTACAATAACGCCTACAAGTGAAATAAAAAGGGTGATTTCTTTTTAGTGCCATAGTCTGAAAATCAACAGGAGTCACAAATTTCTGCAAGGAAAAACTGGTGTGATAGGAATTTCCCCAGATAGACTGGATGCTCTTATAAATCCATTATTTCTCTTGGAAACATAGGAGCCTGGATGTAGACCATAAGAGAAGTTAAAGAGTTTAGTGGGCAGCCTTTTTAACATGACACAGAAGTTACACTGATACCCAGATACATAGACTGACTCCTATTTTGCACTGATGAGTGTCTTGCATCAATAATTATAGCCATTAGCAGACTTAGAGACACCTGTTCCTAGTTTCAAAAGATAAACAGATCTTTTATTTTATTTCTGCTTTTGCCTTAAAGCACAAAAGCAAAACCAGTATTTTAAAAGGCCAGGGTCAAAATCAGAACTGAGCTGGAAAAGCAACCTTGGAGGTCTTCTAGTCCAGCCCTGAACCTGTTTTTAATGCTAGAATTAGTCCTGCAGGTTTTGCCAATCAAAAAAAGCATCTCATTGTCTGAAGAATCCATTTCTGAATCCAGAAAGGTGGAAGGTACTCCCAAGAAGAAATAAATGAGTTGTAAAACCTGCAGGTAAGTAACTCTGGCTGGTTTCCCTTCCCAATATCAATCACCCCATCTCTCAGCCCAATTCTATACAGACAGCCTGAGCTGCTTCTTGGCTTCTCTTCTCCCACCCAAAAAAGTTCATAAACCACTAAGAGGTACCCATTCTGATAGAAGATGACATTTAATCAAATTTAATGCACCTATCACTGCATTTCCACCGACTTTCCTTTTGTTTTTGTTTTAAAAAGTGTGTGTGTGTGTGTGTGTGTGTGTGAGTTCCCCCTCCAGTTCAGCTCCCATTAATTTAGGGTTGCAACAACAACGACTCCCAGAAGTCCATCCTTCCATTACTCCACAACCCCAAATTAGGCAAATCGGTCCGCAGCAAGTACGGTTAGGTAGGTGGGAGAAAACCAGAGACAAAGCTCAAATACCTCCCACCCAGCCCGTTTCTCGGCAAGCCACCGCAAAGAGCCCTGAAACTTTTGCAAAAGAGTCGCGGCGGTTGCAGTCGGAGCGCGTTTCCCACGACCCCCCTTCGCCGCGTGCAGCTTTGTTTTGGTCCCGGGACGAGGCGGTCCAGTTGTTATTGTTTTCACCATGCACACGCGTGGGGTTTGGTCTGACTCATTTTTGGTGCGAGGGTGGGTGGGTGTTTTTTTTTGTCACGTCGGGAGCCCCCTTTGCAAAGCAACCCAATTAGGGGGCCGACACGCGTTCGGCATTCCCACGACTTGCAAACCCGCCTCCACTGACCCAAAATTAGAGGACCCCTTGTTTTTGTTGCGGGGGTGGGTGGGTGTTGTTCTTTGTCACGTCGGGAGCCTCCTTTGCAAAGCAACCCAATTAGGGGGGGCGACACGCGTTCGGCATCCCCACGACCTGCAAACCCGCCTCCGCTGATCCAGAAAGGGGGGGGTCTCCTGTAATATTTAACCCTAAGCCCCCCTCCGTCCCCTTACCCAGCACGATGGGGGGCCCCGGGGGGCCAGTCCTGCCCCAGGGCGGGCCCGGAACCACGGTAGGCGGCTGGGAGCCAAGCAGGAGCAGCGCCAGGAAGGCCAGTGAGGCGGCCGGAGGTCGCCCCATCGCTTTCGGATTCGCCCCGCGGGCGAGCTCGGCGCTAACGGAAGAGAAGCGACAGAGATCCACCCGCCTCGCCCTCCGCAGCCGAAATGAAACGGAACACGTCGAAAGAAGGCGGGTCCTTGCTAAAAAAGAGAGACTCCAGCCAATCCGCTGCTCCCCGGCTTTCTGGTAACCAATAAGAAGCCAAAAGAGGGGTGGTTCCCGAGAAGCCCCTCCTTCTCCCTCCTCGCGCACCTTTCCTCCGCCTCTTTCTGGAAGCCTTCCAAGATTGGCGAGTTGAGAGCGGATACATCGATGGAAAGCAGGGAGGAGGGGGAACTCTTTGCGTTCCGCTTGTGTGTAACCGCCCGAGGGCACAATCGATCGCCGATCGAGTCGATGCGATTTGGGTTGGAGCGCCCGTAGGGAGTTGTGAATTCCTGTTTTTTTTTTTTTTTAATTTTCTTTTTATTCTAGGCGTCCTCAGTGCAATTTTTTTTAAAGGTTCGCGTTACTTTAATTTAGCGTTTGGCTAGGGAATTCTGGGAGTTGAAGTCCACCCTTCTTAAAGTAAACCAAGATTGGAAAACACAAGGTCTTGTTTTGCATGTCTTGTTTTCATGCTGTCATGTGCTGGTTTGTTAACCTGTTGTGTCCTGGTTTGGAGCCCTTTCCCGCTCCCCGCTTCTTTCTCTCTCTTTCTCTCTCTCTCTCTCTCTCTCTCTCAAAAACCCTAAGAATTCAACGATGCCCAGGATTGTGATCCTGCTTGCGAGCAATGGATAAAAGCTCTTTTTCAGATGCTTTGTTCCAGAGTTTAAAAAGCATCAAAAGTAAGGAGAATAGAATAGAATAGAAATATAGAATAAAATAGAATACAGAACAGAATAGAATAGAATACAGAATAGAATAGAACAGAATACAGAATAGAATAGAATACAGAATAGAATACAGAATAGAATAAAATAGAACAGAGAATAGAATAGAGAATAGAATAAAATAGAACAGAATACAGAATAGAATACAGAATAAAATAGAACAGAATACAGAATAGAATAGAATACCTAATAGAATGGAGAATAGAATAAAATAGAATAGAATACAGAATAGAATAGAATACAAAATAGAATACAGAATAGAATAAAATAGAACAGAATACAGAATAGAATAGAATACAGAATAGAATAGCTTTATTGTCACTTTGAATGTACACTAATCACATTAAAATGAAATTTTGTTGCATACAGCTCTCAAAAGTCACCACCTCCAATATACACTACATAAACATGAGAAAATAAATACAAAAATAGGTACATCATATGACACAGAAACACCACACTCCAGTTCAGATGTATACATATACATGTTGAGTTTACCAGATGGATGGCATAGGGAACAAAGCTGTTACAGCATCTGGTAGTCCTGCTAGAAATACTTTGAAACTACCTCCCAGAAGGGAGCAACAGAAACAGACCGTGAAGTGGGTGTGTGGGATCTCTAACAATGGAGGGAAAAGTTTTTGTAGCACATTTCAACCCCTGCTTTTGTTGTGTAATGTAATCATTTCCCATAAAATCACAGTTGCAAATGAGCTTAGTCGTCAGCTAGTTTAAAGCTCCTTGAGATAGGCTCAGCTAGAGTTTCGCTGCAGAAAAGAGGCAGAGAAATCAGCTCCCCAAAATTAAATCTTCTGCACCGCATGATTTGCTTTTAAAGTTAGCCAAATCCTTTTGGGTTTATCTGAGAGATACAGAAGAATCAGCCATGGTAGGAATTTTTTCCCATTGATCTGAAAACTATAAACAGCTCAGCTAAAATTCAGAATGGCAGTACCAATAATTAGAACCACTAAAAATGGGGAACTAATATTTAAGATCTCTAGATTCCTTCATCAAGCTGGTCTCAAATTGGATCACCTTTTTTGGTGGAATGTGGAGAGACTGGTACCCAGCTTTCTATGCTCTAATCCAGCCTTCTCTGGATTAGTAGTCAGTTGAAAGGATCAGAATGCAGTATGCATTTTTGTCATTAGTAAATCAATAAAGTTCTATACAGGTAGTCCTCAACTTATGGCCAACATTTCCATTGTTAAGCAAGGTGGGTGATAAGTGAGTTGCATCTGATTTTACAAACATTTTTCATGGTTGTTAAGTGTGATGACCCAAAGAGGCATGACACAAAAGCAACACAGTCAGATAATCAGTCGGAGTTCCTTCATTATCTCCAACTTTGCCCCCAATGTCCTGGTTACCTTCTGGGCCGGAGAAAAACTCTCCCAGGAACAGTCTTTGACTGCAGAGAATCAAGTATAAAACATGGTCAACAAAAACTGTAAATATAAGTCCAATCAAGGCAAGATGAGGTAATTAGTTCGGCAGGG
Organism: Hydrophis major; assembly: GCA_033807585.1. Taxonomy (NCBI): domain Eukaryota; kingdom Metazoa; phylum Chordata; class Lepidosauria; order Squamata; family Elapidae; genus Hydrophis; species Hydrophis major. Next base: position 7,853,353 of record CM066338.1, read on the forward strand.
CAGGAGCAAGAATTCCAGATGTGAAGACACAGCAATAACTCCATACGGTTGGGAAGATGCCAGGAACACAGATAAAGCAAAATCAACACAAGATAAACTCACGTTTTCTCCCAGCAGCTGCCACACTCAGCATGCATCTTTTTAAAACTCTCATTCCCAGCTGTGGCTAAGGAAGGGAATCAGGGCCCTCTCCTCCCCCATAAGCCATGCAACCCATGTTGTTCTCCGTTCCTCCCTGCGTGCCCTAGGATGAAGAGGGGGTGGGCTTGGTTCTTCCTCTGAACTCCCTCTTCCTTTTTCTAGCTCTTCCCTGCTCTACCCAGCCAGACTTTGCCCTACCCCAGTTTCCCCCATAGCCAACAGAGCCCCACTCCCACTCCCTGTCAATTGTTCATCTTCCTCCTCGGATTCAGAATCCAATGGGGCATGACATTAAGTGAATCACATGGTAGTTAAGCCAATTCAGCTTCCCCTTATAATGAGCACAATGGCTCACAAGTTTACAATGATAGAAAATTAGCACCTAGTGGTGGGATTCAAAAAATTTTACTACTGGTTCTCTGGGCATGGCTTGGTGGGCTTGGCAGGGGAAGGATACTGTAAAATCTCCAGTCAGAGGTGGTATTTGCCAATTCTCCGAACTACTCAAAATTTCCACTACCGGTTCTCCAGAACTGGTCAGAATCTGCTGAATACAAGCTCTGGCACCCACCCCTCCTAGAAGAATGAAATATTTTGAGAAATATTTAAAAAGGCAGAATATTATATTTCCCTATAGGAGAATCAAGTTTGTAAAGACAGAAACTCAGAGCTTCAGCTCCCTGCCCTCAAGCAGATACTAAGCTGAGCCCAGCCTTTAGAAATGCAGATTTGATAATCCATTACTCCCAGCAGCAAGGTCAAATAAAGGTAGGATTAGCCCTCAGCCCCTTCATTGCACCAGTAAGCTTCAATCAAACTTGACTTCAAGACGAACATGACCCCCACATGGTCCCATGGGAATCTGACTACAGCCAACAGGATACATTTCTTGCACAGAAACAGGAAGCTCAAGGGCAAAGCCCAAGAGAGGATATAAATATCCCTCACTCTCCACTTAACGGATGGAAACTGAACGAGGAGAAATTTAACCTGGAAATAAGGAGAAACTTTCTGACAATGAGAGCAATCAACCCATGGAACAGAAGTTGCCCTCGGAAGTTGTGGGAGTGCCATCACTTGAGACTTTCAAGAAGAGATTGGACTGCCATTTGTCAGAAATGGAGTAAGGTCTCCCGCTTGGGTGGGGGGTTAAACTAGATAACCTACAAGGTCCCTTCCAAGTCTGATTATCTGTTATTCATTCCATCAGCTGCCCAGGACCTCAAACCCATGTGGTCCTGTTCACTAATAATCCATTTTTTCCAATTGGCCTCCATGTTTCCAATGTCTTTCTGCCCATTTGGAACTGAACCAGATGGATATTTCTTCCAACAGGATGCTGGGCTGAAGATCGGCAGGCTCACGTTTGAGATCCCATTTCCCAGTTCCACCCTGGGACAGGGTGAGCTCCCAGCACACGCTCCACTTCTTGCCAACTCAGCAGTTTGAAAGCAGGCAGCTGCAACTAAATAAATGAGTACCATTTTGATGGGCAACTTAATGGGGACATGAAAAGAGTTCTCCAACTGAGTGTCCTGTGAGCAACAGTGCTATCTGTCGTGTCCGCAAAAATACGATCAGAGTCGGTGACTTTCATTCAAAGCTCTTTATTAACACTGGGAGAACCGAACCAGCGAAAGGCAAAAAGCCCGCGGCTTTTATACCTTTCACAGCGGCGGCCGCGGCCAATGGCAGCGATTCAAGTCTCCCGCTCTTGGTTTGCACCAATCGCGGGAGACTTCAATCGGGCCAATCAGCGCGGCTCGCCTGGCCAATCAGAAATCCCCGCGCCTTAGCCAATCAAGGCTCGGGGATTTCGAGTATACCAATTCAAGACATAACACCCCTCCCCTCTTGGTATGGTCCATCACGTGGTGTAGTCACGCAGGTAGGCGGGGCTCCGTCGAGTCCTAGTTGACCTGCGCAACTCACTTGCTTGCTGTAGCTCGGCCGGAGCGGTCATCTTTTTGGCTGCTCCTGCCTCTGTGCGAACCGGCTGGATGATCGGGCCGGTTCTTTCGCCGTGGCTCCCGCCTGGGCCTACCGGGTCGGTTGAGTCACGGATTTCGCCGCTCCCGCTTGGCTTCTCCAAGTCGGTAGAGCTGGCCAGACTGCTCTTCTCCGGCGGGGACTCGCGATGGCTGTGTTCCAGTGAGTATTTCTGTTTTATTTTTTCCTGCGATTGTCTTTCCGGGTATTCCCTCCCCCCTTGGTTCGTGTCTTGGGGGTTGAGGTCAGTCGCTGTTCGTGACCTGAGCTGGTCGATATGTCGCTTCCAGGCTCGCCCGTCGATGGTTTGGAGCCGGTACGACCGTGGACCAGTGACTTGAGTTATGACGGCTGGGATCCATAGGGGGTCCCCCGTCATGTTTTTCGCATAGACTAGGTCACCTGGGTTAAATGTCCGGTACCTGGAGCTGGAGTCTGGGGGCCGCTCCGGGTTATAAGTCGGGTGCAGTCTGTCGAGTGGGGACCTCAGCTTTCTGCCCATCAGAAGCTCTGCAGGACTCTTGTTGGTTGTAGTATTGGGAGTGATGTGCTGTATGAAGAGCAGTCGGTTGATTTTGTCACTGATCTCCCCGTGGTCCATTTTCCGGAGGGTCTTTTTCGTAAACTGGACCATCCGTTCCGCCCTACCGTTCGCCGCCGGATGCGCCGGTGCTGTTAATGCGTGGCGGATACCCCTTTCTGCCAGGAACCGTTCAAAGTCGATGGAAGTGAACTGGGGCCCGTTGTCCGAGACGACGACGTCTGGGAGACCGTATGTGGAAAACAGTTTACACAGTTCTTTTACGACGGCCTCTGTGGTAGTGGACTTCATGTCGCTAACTTCTAACCAATTGGAGTACGCGTCAACCGTGATCAAAAAAGTATGTCCATTTGTGGGGCCAGCAAAGTCAAGATGGATTCTGGACCAGGGCCCCCGTGGTGTTTCCCAGTCCCGGATAGGTGCTGCGGGTGGGCTGGATCTGGTCTCCTGGCACCGGTGGCATTTGGCGACCCATGCCTCAATTTGTTTGTCCATTCCTGGCCACCAAGCATAGCTTCTGGCCAGGGCTTTAGTCCTGACGATGCCAGGATGACCCTCATGTAGCATCTCCAAGACCCTTTCTTGCAATCTGTCCGGAATCACCACCCGGTCACCCCATAGGATACACCCTCTCAGTAGTGAAAGTTCAGTCTGGCGCTGGCGGAATGTTTTAAAAGTCTCGTCATTGTCTTTTTCCGGCCAGCCTTTTTCTAACCAGTGTAAGATTCGTGCCAGGCGCCTGTCCTTAATGGTTTCTCTGGCAATGTCAGATGCAGTAATAGGTAAGCTCTCGATACTTAGGGTGTTTGTTGTTGGTGCTGGATCAGGTTCAGTGTCAGGTAGAGGCGAGCGGCTTAAAGCGTCCGCGTGCGAAATTTTCTTACCTGGCTTGTGTAGCAGTTCGTAACTGTAGGCTGCCAGGAATTCAGACCATCTTGTCATCCGGGGTGACAAGATGTTTGGCGTGGCTCGGTTTCCGGCGAGGATGCCCAGCAATGGCTTGTGATCCATCACGATGGTGAACGGGCGGCCATACAGGTATTCGTGAAAACGTTTAACGGCGGCAACTATAGCCAAAGCTTCTTTGTCCAGCTGGCTATAGTTCCGCTCCGGTTTGGTCAGAGTCCTGGAGAAAAAAGCGATGGGTGCTTCTCTCTGGTCTGGGAGGGTGTGGCTGAGGACAGCGCCGACGCCGAAGGGTGATGCGTCGCAAGTGACAGCTAAGGGCAGGGTCTCACTGAATTGCATCAGGACAGCGTCGGAGGTGAGGAGGTCTTTGGTTCTTTGAAAAGCGGCTTGTTCTCGTCTCCCCCAAGTCCAGGCTGCCCTCTTGTCTAGGAGTCTATGTAAAGGCTCCGCCGCCGTTGCCTTTTGAGGTAGGAAAACATTATAAAAATTTAGTAAGCCTAGGAACGCTTGTAGTTCCGTTTTGGACTTTGGGGTGGGGGCTTCCTTGATGGCTTTTACTTTTTTAGTCGTAGGGTGAATGCCATGCTGGTCTAGGAGATAGCCCAAAAACTCTACTTGCTTTGTACATAGTTTGCATTTTTCTCGTTTGACTTTAAGTCCTGTTTCTTTAAATTTCGTTAAGACTTGTCTGAGTCTGTTTTCTAATTCGGCTTCGTTTGGCGCCGCTACTAATACGTCATCAAAATAGGGCACCACCCCCTTGATGCCCTGTAGCAAACGTTCCATCAGGCTTTGAAAGATGCCTGGTGCTACGCTGACTCCAAATTGGAGCCGGTTACACTTGAAAGCCCCCCGATGGGTCACTATTGTTTGGGCTTCCGCCGTTTTCTCGTCCACAGGTAGCTGCTGATATGCCTGGGCGAGGTCGAGCTTGGCAAAGACTTTGCCCCCTCCTAGTGAGTGCAGTAAATGTTGCACTATTGGGACTCGGTAGGCGCTCTGTTGTAACGCGCAATTTAGGGTGGCCTTATAGTCCCCGCAGATTCTCACGGACCCGTCTGGCTTTACTGGGGTCACTATAGGGGTTTCCCATCTGGCATGGTCTATCGGCTGCAATACCCCTTGTTTGACGAGCTTGTCGAGCTGCTCGTCGATTTTAGGTCTTAATGCAAATGGTACCCTTCTAGGTTTAAGCCGCTTAGGGGGAACCCTTGGGTCTAGGTCAAACGAGATAAGGGGCCCCTGGTACTTGCCCAAGCCTCCATCGAACACCTCCTGGAACTCCTGGGCTAGCCGCTGTTCCCAAGCTTCGATGGTGACTTGGTTGACACCTGTCAGCGCGATGTTAAGCGGGGCGAACCATTGTAAACCCAGTAGGCTTGGGCGGTCGCGATCGACGATTGTAAGTGGCAGTTGTTCGGTGTGGCCTTTGTAAGTTATATTAAAGTTCTTGGTGCCCACTACGGGAACGCGATTCCCTTGGTAGTCTTTAATGATGACTTTTTGGGCATGCACGTTTCTCTTTTGCAGTGTAGGCACCAGTCTTTTGATTTCGCGCCATGCAATCATGGAAAGGTAGGACCCGGAGTCCACTTCCATTTTGCATGGCTGGCCTTCGATATGTACTTCTACATGTACCTTTCTGGCACCGTCGGAGATGGCGTGGCCGATGGTCACCGTCTGGTGGGTTTCTTCTTTTCGCCGACCGTCACCGCTTCTTTGAGATCGTTGAGTGCGGTCCCACCGACCGTCTGGCTGACGCTCTTTGGTTCTGGGCGGGGAGTTTTCTCTCCGTCTGTCGTGCTGTTCCCATTTGGGCGGGCTGCGGGTCTTCTTTTGGCGGCAAACTCGGGCGATGTGACCCCGTCGTTCACAATGCCTACAGATAGAGTCAAAAAATCGGCATTCTGACCTGGGGTGATCGCCGCCGCACCCGGCACAGTTGGTCCTCGACCTGCGACCTTTTCGGCTTTGTTGATCGCCGCGTCCCGTCTGCACTCGGTGTATGTCCTCCTCGTCTTCTGACGTGCTGGAGTTTGATTGGTATTCACCGTAGTGTGCGGTTGCTTCGTTTCTTGTGTCGGCCGACCTTGCCGGGTTGTTGTTTCCGCCCTTCGCGTCAGATCTTCGCATGCTGTCTGCCGACGTGCGGGTCGCTTCAGCAGCTGCGGCTGCTGTAAGGGCATCGGCTAGGCTGATGTCGCCCTTGGCCATAAGTCGGCTCTGGAGTGTAGGATCCCATAAACCGAGTACGAAGCGGTCTCTTATGAGACTGTTCAGACCTTCGAACTCACAGAGTCCTCCTAGGTGCCGTAGTTCTGCGACGAAGTCGCTCAATTTTTCGTCTGGTTTCTGGTTTCGGCGGTAGAACTCGTTGCGCCGTATCAGGATGGGGACTTCGGGGGCATAATGGCGCCGCAATATGGGTTCAAGGACGTCCCAGTCCATGGCGGTGGCGTCTGCCGGTTTGGCCAAGGCTTTGGCCATCTGGAAAACCTCTGGTCCGCAGTGCGTAAGAAAGACGGCGCGTTTTAGCGGGGCCGGGGCGTCCTTCATTCCGGCGCATTCCAGGTACATCCGGAACCGATCCGAGTATGATTCCCAATCCTCGGTGGCGGGGTTGAACGGGGCGGGCGGTGCTATCTTCGCCATCTCTGCGCTGGAGCTGGTTCTTGGGTGGACACAGGGTTCGGTTCAGGGGCGAGATCCCATCCTCGTCGCCAGTGTCGTGTCCGCAAAAATACGATCAGAGTCGGTGACTTTCATTCAAAGCTCTTTATTAACACTGGGAGAACCGAACCAGCGAAAGGCAAAAAGCCCGCGGCTTTTATACCTTTCGCAGCGGCGGCCGCGGCCAATGGCAGCGATTCAAGTCTCCCGCTCTTGGTTTGCACCAATCGCGGGAGACTTCAATCGGGCCAATCAGCGCGGCTCGCCTGGCCAATCAGAAATCCCCGCGCCTTAGCCAATCAAGGCTCGGGGATTTCGAGTATACCAATTCAAGACATAACACTATCACTGTTCAATCTTTTCAACCCGGAAGCGCTTTGCTGCTCCTGAAACAAATATAGTAGTAGTACTTCACTTTGCTTTTGGAACAGGGCTGGGACGATCACCAAATGATGATCACAAGTTCCCCAAGATGCTGGAACAGTGGTATATACATACTGGTTGCCTAGAGCCAGAATTTTGATCATATAGGATGCTATAATGGTTATGAAGGGGGAAGTGGTGTGGCTCAGTGGCTAAGATGCTGAGCTTCTCTGTCAGAAAGGTCGGCAGTGTTCAGAGGTTCGAATCCCTAGCACCGCACAATGGAGTGAGCTCCTGTTGCTTGTCCCAGCTCCTGCCAACCTAGCAGCTCGAAAGCATGTAAAAATGCAAGTAGAAAAATAGGAACCACTTTGGTAACAGTGTTCCGTGTGCCTTTGGTGTTTAGTCATGCCGGCCACATGACCATGGAGACATCTTTGGACAGCACTGGCTTTTCAGCTTTGTAACGGAGATGAGTACTGCCTCCTATAGCCAGAAACGACAAGCACATACATGCGAGGGGAATCTTTAATGGTGATGAAGTGTGAAGACTGGTCATACACCACTTTTTTCAGTGGCAGTGTAGTTTTTAACAGTCATTAAATGACTGATTTTAAGCCACCTGTACATGCTTCCCTGCTTTTTTTATCCGTACTGCTTCTATTGTCCATGTAAATTTCAAGTCTTTGTGGCCATTAAAAACCAAAATAACTCTGTTATTTTGTTTTTCCTCCTTCCTCCCTCTTTCTCCCCTCCCCACCCTACTTATCTAGAAAACTTGCTCACTGTGTTGTTGGACATTTTTATGAGTTTCTGAATTTTGAAATTCTTGCTCAGGGTTTAAGAATGCATTTTATATTGCATGCAGCACTGCAAAATCATTCTTTCCCTGTGACTCTCATTAAGCAGATAAAGGAAGATTAGCTTTTTAATGTCCCAGCTTATGCACAGGGGCACATGTTATGTTCATACTTATACTTGTTTTCTCATACACACTTGACAAACTAAATAAAATAAATAAATCCATCAAAGGGTTTACTCACTCCTTTGAATTGAGGAAGAGTTCTAAGTATGTGGTTAGACTCATTGCCTAACTATGCTGCAGAGGCCACACGACACAACCTCATTTCAGTTAAGAAAAAATTGGTTGCCCCGCAAAGAGGCAGATTACACGGAAAATTACATGGGCATGATGCAACTGTTCAAGTTTTATTCTCCATCCTAGCATCCTCGGGTTAGGTTGAATTATAACCAGTCACCGCAAAGGTGCTTTTACAAGAGGCAACTCGATTTTCTTGGTGCTTTTTTTTAAAAAAAAATACAGATACAGATTAACAGAGTTGGAAGGGACCTAGTAGGTCATCTAGTCCTACCCACCACTCCTGCCCAAGCAGGAGACCCTACACCATTTCTGACAGTCCAGTCTCTTCTTGAAAGCTTCCAGAGATGAAGCTCCCACAACTTCTGAAGGCAACTTTCTGTTCCATGGGTTGATTGCTCTCATGATCAGCAAAATTAAATCAATTAAAACATTTTTAATTTGCTTCACATCCATGAAGCTTCAGTTCCAACTGCCTGGTGGGGAATGGAAGGATTCTGTAAACTTCAATGGTTGACAATCTCCATAGACATACAGGTATCCTTGTTCTTATGACTACAGTTGACCCCAAAGTTTATGTTGTTAAGTAACACATTGGTAAAGGGAGCTTTGCGCCATTATACAACCTTGCTTGCCACAGTCGTTAAGTCAATCCCTGCAGTTGATAAGTTAGGAACATGGCCGATAAGTGAATCTGGCTTCCCCATTGACTTGGATTTGTGAGAAGGTCACAAGAGGTGATCAGCTGACCTTGGGACACAACAATGGTCATAAATATGAATTGCCAAGCATCTGAATATTGATCACATGATCATGGGAGGTCGCAAGTGTGAAAAACGGACATAAGTCACATTTTTCAGTGCCATTGTAACTTTAAATGGCCACTAAATGGATGTCAAGGATTCCATGTATGAGCAGGCATCATCTCCAATGTGTAAGATAAAGGTAGCCAAAGAGTATCAGCCAGGCTAAGAAAGTGTCAGGGCTCTGGTAGTTACCCCCATTTAAATCATGAGTCTCGAGCCAAATTTCCAAAACTTCAAAAGGATTTATTGGGAGTTAAAAGGTCCAGCACTGCCTGGGTGTAGCCAACTCTGAGGCACATAGTTCATTGTCACCCTTGAACCTGGTTTTCCCCCACCCCTCTGGGTGTATCGTAATTCATATTCTCCAATGGGACACATCCATAGCCCAGAGTCATCCAATCATGCTCTGCAGTCAGAATTTTGCATGGCAGAAACTTCAGTCACCTAGTTACTATCTTTGAAAACATTTATGGAATGCAGTTTTGATTTGCAAGCTGCTGCACTGCTCCCCCCCTCCCTTTCTGTTGGCAACTCTAAAAAGACCATAGACATATTTTATGAGTTGACAAAAAGGATGATAGGAGTTGTGATCCAATACAAGTGAAGGGTCTGCAAAAGAAGATTTCTTATTCCGATTACATTCAGTTGCCTTCGTGGGAGTTGAGTAAATGGGCTATAGGAGCGTTTAACATGATCCTTGTCTCTTGCATAATTTTCCATCATTTGAACAGGTTTGCACAAAAGGTGCTTGGGCTGTTTTTCGGGTCCATCAAATGATGCAATGGGTGTGGCTCCTAGTGATTCACAGGTGCCCAACAAAGTCTGTTTTCCACTTGTAGTGACTGGGAAACTTCTAAAACAAAAGTGGTCCTTTCTTCCAGATCGTTGGATTTAGCCCTTGTCCTTTGTCACAGCATGGTGGTCTCCACCCATCTTTGCATCTACACTGCTTTAAAAGTATAGCGATGGAAAAAAATAATTAGAATAAGGCCTCCCTAAGGCTTTTGGCCTTCTTGTGAGTTGAAGTGACACCCACCCATTCTTAAATCAGCAGAAAATTATCCTAGCCTGACCTGTGCTTTCCCCAATGTTGATCCAGTTCTGTGTTTCCAGCCACTCAGCTTTCTTCTAAGATAATAGGAGACAAAGCCTAACATAACATCCATATCTTGAGGCTGACCTAACTGGATTGCTGAAATACAGAGAGACACTAGATTGTAGCACAGAGATCAAAAGTGGCTAATCATTTGCTGCTCTTTGGTTGTATCTGGATTTTTTCAGGCCTGGTGACTTAGACTTACAGTTGGGTACGGTTGGAATAAGGAGGAAAACACTATTTTAAAGTGGAAGAACTAAGTACAGGTTAAGGAGGACTCGGAGAGGGCAGATATGCTTGTATCCTGGTTTGGTACAAGTCCCAAAAGGGTCTGTGATTGAATTTGCACAATATGGTACCCTCATCCATCGATTTGTTTGGGTTTATAAATGATGATTTATAGTTTAGCTTCTCCTCCACCTATCCTCATTTGGCTTAACGAAGCAGGCTTAAAATGTATTGTGTGCAAGGCGTCCAAAAATCAACAAAATTACATACAAACTTTTCTATTAAAAATTGATCAACATGAGTAGAAACCCGTTGATGGATTTTGAAGGTTTGCAATAGATCAGACATTGGAGTACCAGTGGTGGAAGCTCAATACAGAAGAATGATAGCTAAGATTCATTTTCTCTCTCTCTCTCTCTCCCCCTCTCCCTCTCTCGCTTTCTCGCTCACTTTCTTTCTTTCTCTCCCTCTCTTTCTCTCCCTTTTCTCCCCCCGTCTTTGTCTCTCTGTCTCTCTCTCTGTCTCTCACTCCATAAGAATATTATATATAAATGCATATTCATACAGTAAAGAATATTACCTGTATTTGAAAAAGTCAAAAGCCTTTGGAAGGCTACTTGCTTTCTAAAAATGGAAATAATTAGATATGTAGAAAGCAACATAGTTTTGAAATTGAAAGAAATATTTTAATTCTCCAAAAGCTGAGCTTTATGCATTTTTAAATAACACTTTGTGCATTGATTTAGAAGATTATAACATATTACCAAAATATTAGAATAAACAATAATAAAATCAAAGTAAACAATTCAAAATAAGGACAGCCCACCTTCCTCTCAAGATACAAAATTACAAAATTGTAATTAATAAATTACAATATGAAAGGACTAGGGTTGGGGTTAATATGAAATATATAAAATATAGGACATATAAAATTTATCTAAGGATTCAACCATTATCAAATTGTTTGAACAATTACCTAATGATACTACCGTATTATTGTAAAGTGCCATACAATCTGTCAACATTTCAACTTCCAAGAATCCAGGAATGTAGACTAGCTAAGTAAAGTTCTGCTTAATTTTCTTATATTTAATATAAAGACTTGAAACTTCTGATTTCTCATTAATAGATAATGTCATGACCTCTTGTAAGAGTCTCGTCCTCCTGAGGAGGCATCAGGAAGTTTCCATCTGAGGAAGCAAAATGAAATTCCGATGAAAGGAATAATTAGGCAAATTGGGAGGAGCTCAGCTCTTTTACTCAATCAACATTCCCACTGCCGTTTTAAATTAAACAGGATCTCATGGGCTCTTGCTCAATGCAACTGATGCATCTGCTAATCTTTCTTCTCCAGGCAAACTGTTTCTTGTCAGCTCCCTAAGATAATGTTTTGGATAATGTCTCCAAAACATCTTGGTCTCCTCCAAATTAGGCTGTAAAATAGTTCTAGGAAGATTGCTTTGTTTGGAGAGCCTGGGTGTCGAAAGAAAGAATTTACTGGACAATGGGATCCTATTAAACCCAAATCTTGACAATAGAATGGCTTGGCAAACTCACTACTATCTGAAACATAAATGGTCATATGTGTGCTTATTAGACTTGGGTAGGATAAATTGTGTTTGCAACAACATGCAGAGAGCCAGTTTGGTCTAATGGTAAAGTCAACCAGGGTAGAAAACCAGAGACGGTGAGTTCTAGTCCCATCTTAGATATGAAAACCAGCTGGGTGACTTTGGCCCAAGAATTAGGAGATAGTGAATTTTAGTCCTGTCTTTAAAGTTGGTTGGGTGATTTTGGGGGCCAGTCACTGTCTCACCCTCACAGGGTTGTTGTTTTGGGGAAACTAGGAGGAAGAAGGAGTAGGTATGTTCGCCCCCTGTTTGTAAAACAGTCCAAAAAGATATAGAAAATGTTGTCTCCAATGTATTTTGATACTGATACTGTTACAGATACAAAATACATCAACCTTTGGATTTAAACTTAAATGACACCCCATATTTCTATAATCATAAACATTTGCAATTTGCAATGTAGCATTTCTTTTGGTTTCTAGCAAAACTTCCAGAACTGATTTCAACATAGAAACTAATGTTAGATGAAGCCTTTTCTTTAACCGAGATAGTTAATTTTGCCATCTCAGCCACTTCTAATAATTTAACCATCCGTTTTTCCAATCTGTAAATCTTCCCACCTCTGTGCGTACAAAGGTCTCACTCTGCAATATTTACTGCAATTTGCTTCTTTGTTTATTCCTTAAGCAAGAAATTGCTGAATAGCCGAATTGCGATTGCTTTGAGTAGCTGAAGCGCTTTGTAAAAGAATCTAGAGCTAACCTTGGGAAAAGCAGAAGAAGGAGAAAGGGAGGGAGAAGCAAACCATTAACTGGAAGGTAGGGGTCAACAATCAAAGATTATGGGGACCTGAGACGGAAGGAAGCATGAGAAAGAAACTCAAAATATTGCAGCCCTTTGAGTTGCACCACATCACAAAACAGAGCAAGGATTTCAGAAATAGTACTTTACTATTATAGGGTATATAAGAGAATAACAGAATTGGAAGGGACCTTGGAGGTTTTCTAGTCCAGTGGTCACCAACCAGTGGGCTGGGGACCATTGGTGGTCCACAATAAAATTTTGGTGGTCTGCAGAGAAATGTCACCCCCAAAACAATTAATCCAGGCTGCACAGGAACACAAGGCTGTGCCGCCCACATGGCCCATGAGAACACAAGGCTTGTGTCACTTGCGTTGCGAACAACACAAGGGAGTGAGGGGAGGGGGGATAGGGTGGAGGGGGAGAACTTGCCCCACTCGCCCCACACACCTCGCCTGGCCACTGGGCTGCTTCTTTCCATTTCTTTCTTCTTCTGCTTTTGGCTGCATGCAAGGAAAGCAGCAAAGTCTTCCTTTCTCTCCCCCAAACTCCGCCAGAAATGAGTCTTTGGGACCCTGCAAGGCCTCCTGCTCCAAGAGGCTGCTCCAGTGCAACAAGTCTCACAAAGACTCATTTCTGGTGGAGTTTGGGAGAGAGAAAGAAAGACTTCTGCTGCTTCTGCTGCTTTCCTTGCATGAAGCCAAAAGTCTCTCTCTCTCTCTCTCTCTCCCCCTGAGAACAGAGCTGGAGATGTTATCCTACGATCCCAAATAAAGAATGATTGATCGGTAGGAAAACAGGGTGGGAGATTTTCCTACAGACTTTTTTTTTTTTGAGATGTTCCCAAGATCTCTGGTTCTCGGATTTAAAATTATGAGTTTGGTGGTCTCTGAGGTGCAAAAGGTTGGCGACCCCTGTTCTAGTCCAATCCTCTGCACAAGCAGGAGACCTTATTATACTATTCTGGACAAATGGCTGTCCAGTCTCTTCTGAAAAACTTCCAGTAATGGAGCACCAATAACTTCTGAAGGCAATTTGTTCCACTAGCTAATTGTTCTCATTGTCAGGAAATTTCTTCTTAGTTCCTGACAGTGAGAATAAGAACAGAATCTTGAAAGCTGTAGAAATTTTCTTTACCTCCTTGCTATGCAAAGCAGAATCAACAGATGGTAAGTTTGAGTTTTATTTCTCACACTTCCTTTTCCTCAGGACTAAGGGGCCATTTACTTTCCCTTAGTTGTTGTTGGTGTTCATTGATCAAGGATATTTCCCTTCTTCTCTGCACAATAACCTCGCCTTGAGTTTGATAGAGCAGGGAGAAAGAAACGTGGACCGATTTACAAAGGGCTAACTATTCTGCACTTTCCCTGCTGAAATGATATAAATTCAGATGTTCTTGAGCTTGCATTTAATGAACACTTCCTTCTTCTGGGTAGTCCATTCAAATGAGTCCTCAACTTATGATGACAACTGAGACCAGAGTTTCCATGGCTAAGCAAGGTACGTTGTTAGGTGAATCATGCCCAATTTTATCACCTTTTTGCCATGGTTGCTAAGCAAACAATTGCAATCATTGTGATTCAGGTGGTACGTCTAGTCTAGCGAAAAGAAGGACTGGGGATAACATGATAGCAGTGTTGCAATATTTGTGTCATGCCCCTGGTGGAGACTGACTCTGAGGAAGATGAGGAACAGGCAACAGGGAGTGGGAGTGTGGCTCCAGAGGGGGTGGAGGAGGCTGGGGAAGGGCAGAGGCCGGCTGAGCAATCAGAGGAGGATCCAGGCCCATCCCCCCTCCATCCTAGGTCATGCAGTGAGGAGAGGTTTAGGCAAAAGTGAGATCTACTCAGGAGGAGATTACCATGATCCTCCTTGTGGCTTGCAGCTGGCAGCGATGTATATAAGTTTGTAACTATGCAGTCAGAATTGCTGGAGTAAAAGTTTAATGTTTTCTTTGAAAGAGGCTTATCTTTGCTGGTGTTCTTCCCATGGATTCTCCTCCCTTATCTTCCTGGAATGTATGATTAATTATTGTGGCTTGCTTCGGAACTCTTGTCAATGTGGTTTGTTTTGGTTTTCTTTTTGCCTCATTATTTACTTTTGTGACTTTAAACTGTGCCTAATAAAACAGTGAAGTTAAGTTGAAGGCATTACGGGACTTTAATGTATGTTTTGGGTTTTGGGTTATCTTGAGAGACTACGGGTCATCACAATTTGAGGGGCTGCCCCAAAGAAGAGGGAGTGAAGCTATTCTCCAAAGCATCTGAGGGCAGGACAAGAAGCAATGGGTGGAAACTAATCAAGGAGAGAAGCAATCTAGAATTATGGAGAAATTTCCTGACAGTGAGAACCAGTGGAATGACTTGCCACCAGAAGTTGTGGGTGCTCGAACATCTGTAAGTTTTTAAGAAGAGATTGAACAACTGTTTGTCTGGAATGGTATCCTGTTAATTCTCTAATTTTGTTAATTCTGATAGGGAAGTGTAGTAACTCCAGCTCCCTCCATTGACTTTGCTTGCCAGAAGTTGGCTGGGAAAATTGCATATGACCTCTGGACATTGCAATCAATGTAAATCAGGGGTGTCAAACACATATCCGGCCCGCGATGTGATCCTCCTGGAAAATGTAAGAGGCTGTGGCTTTGGCCCAGTCTACCCAATGCAAAGAGGAAACATGCCAGCAGTTTGGAGAGTGGCATCAAGCCCACCCAGTCAGTCATGCCCAGTGAGTAGTGTCAAGCTGGCCACACCCACCCAGTTGGCCACGCCTGTAATCTTGAACAATCGCTAAATGAATGGTTGTAAATCAAGGATTTCCTACCTATAGAAATAAACAAGAGATGAGATAACTGATGGTTGATAGGGTTTGGAGATCTCCTATTGAAAAGTGCCTCTGGGCACATTCACGTGGCATTGCTGTCCATCTGTGGCTTAACCACAAGCATGCTTGGAATCTGTTTCCTATTGATAAATTCACTTGGAAACCGCCTGTGTCCCACAGTGGCATGATGGCTTTTTTCAGTGAAGAAGACAAGAGATGAAACAGGACACGGTTGAGTTCTTGGTTTTTTGAAAAATTGCTTTTGGATGAGAAAAAGAAAAGTGAAAAAAGATACAAACATACACAAAATGAAATAATGAAATAAAAACAAAAGGGGGGAAATCAGACAGATATGAAGACAGACAGAGATAAACAGAGTTAGATGGGATTTTAAAAAGTGCAAGTCCATAACACATCTTTGTGTCTTATCCAGCACAAGATCCAACCCTATTTAAAATAAGTTTTTTTCTTTTTTAAAAATTTTATTGATTTTTAAAAACAAACATAAACAAACAAAACAGAGAACATAAAAACATAAAACATCTTTTTCCTTTTTTGTTCTTACTCATGTTACTATGATCCTTCCGGTAGTCAGCAATAGAGTTAAAATCACCAATCAGACAAATATTGCCTTTTTCAAAGTCTATTATTTTTTGGTGGAGATGTTTGAAGAATTTACCTTGATCATCATTTGGGGCATAGATTACTACCAGTAAAAATGTAACGCCATTAATTGAGATTTGTACCACCAGAGTTCTTCCTTCAGGGTCCGCCCAGATTAACTCCGCTTTTAAGTCTTCTCTCACATATATTGCAATACCTTTCTTTTTGTGTTTATCTGCTGGTGCTGTGAATAATTTTCCCAGTTTTGGACAATCTAGGAATTTCTCCTCACTTTTCCTAATGTGTGTTTCTTGTATGCAAATTATATCAACGTTTTGTTTTATTAGTTTGGTTAGAATCCTTTTCCTTTTAGTTCTTGAATTTAGGCCGTTTATATTGATGGAAAGAATTTTCCTTCCTTCCTCCATTTACCTAAGTCTGCCTTGCTTTTTGTCTCGTAACTATACGGCTCTCTTCTTGTGGTTGATATGGGATTATTTCTTCTCTTTCTTGTTGTAAGTTGCCTTTCCCTTGAGTTTGGACGGGTCTTTCTTCTTTGTTCCTATGGCGGTTACGATCTTCCTGCATGTTCCTTTGGGTTTCCTCCCTAGTGTGTTGATCCTCCATGGTTGTTAGCTGTTCTAGGAAGTCTTGTGCTTGTTCTATTGAACCTATTTTAATTTTTCTTCCCTTCCACGATATTAACATCCCTTCTGGAATTAGCCATTTGAATGAGATTTCTTTTTTGTTTAAGTAATTAGCTAAACATTTATATTCTTGCCTTATGGCCCTCACTTTTCTTGGAATCTGCTTAAGAACTATGATCTCTTTGCCCTTATATAATATTCTCTCGTCTCTGGCCATTCTAAGTATTAGGTCTCTCATGCATCTTCTTGAAAAGCTGATATGGATCTCCCTTGGGCAATTGTGACACCTTGTGTAACTGGTGTTCACCCTATAGACTTCGTCGAATTCTTTGAGTAAGTCATCTTTCTCTTTTTCAACTAGTTCAGCCAACAAACCTGCCATTAATTGCTCTAGTTCTTCATTTTTGGATTCCTCCACATTTTGGAACCTTAGGTATGCCACTGCTCTGTCCATCTCAACTTGGACCAAGGAATCTTCCATTTCTCTATTAACATTTTTAAAGTCTTCCTCAGTCCTTTCTAGGTTCCTCTCCACTTGTTCTGTCCTCCTCTCTATTTCTTTTATTTTTATTTCGGTTCTTTCCATGGCCAATTGCATTGTCCCAACCTTATCTTCAACTTTCTGTTTATCTGCTCTCATCTCCTCTTAATTTACCCATTTCTTCCTTCAGTTCGCTAATATCAGCTCTAGTCTCATTGTGGTTCCTAATCATAATCTCCTGCATTCTAGATGTTGATTCTTGCAGGGATAATAGTGTCTCTTGTAGATTAGCATTAGTGATGGTCGGTTGTTTTTCTCCTGTCAAGGTCTCTTCTATAGTTTTCTGTGTTATTGGGGAGGCAGTTGCCAAAGTTGTCGTCAAGGTCTGGGTGTTCTTCCTTCCCGTTTTCAGGGCCGTGGTTGTTGTGGAAGTCATCTCTGATAAGATTTGTTTTTGCAATTGGACAATGCATCGCTCTCTCGCTCTCTACAGCTCGCTCTGCCCTCCTTCGCAGCTATAATCCTCTCCTAGTCTTCTAGTTTTCTCAGGCGCTGGTCCCAGATGGCAATCCACTCCCGAGCCTCTTAAGTTTCCCATCGCCTTCTTCTCTCCTCGACAATCTTCTTCCAAATGCTCCAATCCACACTTTCACTTTAAGTGTCGAGCCATTCTATCCACGTTTATCCCCCTTTCACTTTTTGAACTGCTTTTCTAGCCACTTGTCTCTAGCTTCCCACCATTGTTACTCACAATGAAACAGGGAAAGTCAGACCGATCTCTCTCATGGCTTTTGTAGTCCTTCCGCCCTTTTCTGCTCGGATCTTTCAGGCTGTCACTTTTCGCTTTGTCAGTTCAGTGACAGACCGGACTTTGGAGCCGCCATTAGCTGGCAGCTGGCTCAATCGCACTGGTCTCAGAGGCTCTTCCTTCATTGCTGGGGAGTTCCCTTCCCCCAAACAGCAACCCTGGGGTCCTCTATTCTGACACGAAGCTCTACAGTTTTTCTGTATCCACTGGGGATCCCACCAAACGCGAGAAGAGGCGTTTGAAAGCCACAGCTGGGCTTTTCCACCTCTGGACGTCCCTGTCCTGCCACCAGAAGTACACCCTAATAATTTGGATATAACTAAAATGATTAAGTCCGAAAATTTATTAGACCCACAAGGAAAACTGAAAACATGACAAGAATTACAAGAGCAAAGATTTATAATTGATCAGTGGGTGTACCTTCAAATTCATAGTAGATACAAATAAGACATTAAGGAATTTGGAATCTACAATAAATTACAGACTTTAGACAAAATTCTATTAGGACCGAGTAAAAAAAATATATCTAAATTTTACAAACATTTATTAGAAACAGAACTAGAACAAGAAATTGTCAAAGGAAATATGATTGCGTGGAACAGAAACGTGGGACGGAGCATTACCCTAGCAGAATGGGAAAGGATCTGGAACAGGAACATTAAGATCACGAAATCAGAAGCTTATAAAGAAAACTCATATAAAATGTTTTATAGGTGGCACCTGCCTCCTTCGAGGTTGGCGAAGATGCACCCCAACACGAGCCCCAAATGTTGGAAATGTCAAAATATAGAAGGTACCTTCTTCCATATGTGGTGGTCACGCAAGGAAACCCAGAAGTATTGGCAAAAAATTAGGCGCTGGCTAGAGGAGATAACCAAGGAACAAAGTGAGTACAAACCAGAGTCCTTCCTTCTAGGAATTTTTGATAAACAAATATCCAAAAAATCAAAGTATATTACAATTCATATCTTAACCATGGCCAGACTGGCATTCACCCAGTGCTGGAAATTACCTTCCATCCCCATTGAACATATGGTTATCCAGAAAAGTTTACAATGCGCCAAAATGGTCAAACTAACCCAAGCATTAAAAAATAAAGAATCCTCAACCTATTATAACAATTGGAATCCTTGATATAATTGGCTAAACCAAAGATAGATCACTTCTAGGAAAATTAAGGCCGAGGGCTTCCGAAGCAGAGATAAAGAAAAGCACCGCCGACAATATTTTTGAAGAAGAAAGGATCTTACAGACAGTCACAAAAAATATGGTTTTATTTTAATTGTTTTCCCTATTCTACCCTCCCCTTCCCTTACTCTTCCCTCTTTCCTCTCTCAAGCCTTCCTCTCTTTCCCTCTTGGCCTATGCTAAGGCCTGTTTGTCTTTTTTTTGTACATAATTTGTAGCTGTGCTGTTTTTTTTAAAGGTAAAATTAATAAAGTTTTTTCTAAAACAAAACAAAACATAAAACATCTTTTTTGAAAGCAGCCTGATCCCGGGTTACATCTCTTCGTGCAGACACAAATTCAAATTCATGCTCATTTTTATATTCCATTCCATATCTTATTACCATTCTACATTTTCTATATAACTTCTCCCCTCTTTCAACTTTCTTAATTTTATTTTATTTATTTCATCTCAATTCAAATCATCATACTTATATTCTTTATCTGTCCTGTTTCAGCTGTCTATTATCTTTTCTCATTAAGCAAAATTTCTCCTGTGATCACTGATTGGAGTATGACGCCTTTATATCTTTCCCCTAAAATTATAACACTTAATATAATACATAACTTCCGTTCGGATTCTGCTTGGTACATTCTAAAGCTACACAATGTATTTTAAAAAGAGAAAATTATAAGTATATAACATAATTAAAACAACAATCCATACCAATTCGGTTCTATCATTAATATTAATATTCATTTAAATCTTGAACATTTTACACATTACTTTTCAAATAAGTATCATACTTTTATGGAGATATTTATAAACTTTCCATAATTACTTCCCTCTCACTTCATTTATATTTTATAAAACGTTGAGTAGTTAAAATGTTCCCATTCCTTCCTAGTTCAAATCTCTCATTTATTTCATTTCATTTATTTTGTTCACAAAAGTTTCACTAAATTACACTAACTATTTTATTCCACTTTTTAATCATATGTTGTTTCCAATTTTCTAACATTATTTCTATTGCAAACATAACAATACAATCTTACGTACCTTTACAGAATTCCTTTTTCAGTGAAATTTTTACCCATTATCTCTGAATAAATCCTGTTTCTTTACATCTTGCTCCAAACCTTTGTAACTTCTCTTCCCTTCCTTTTCCCCTTTCTTCTCTCTCCCCTTTTTACCCCCCCCCCCCCCGTCTCTCCACCTCCATTTCCCTCTTCTGTATTCCCCTTTTCTGTTTCTTTCCAACATTATATCCTCTTTTCACATTATTTTTCCCTTTTTTGGCTGTTTTTTTAGGTCTTAAATTCTCCATTCTCTTTCCCCCCTTTCCCTTTTCTTCCCCAGATAGAATTACTTGTTCATTAAAAATGGCTTCTTCTTTGTCGCAATCTTTTTGTTGTGCAGTCTTTTCTTGTTGTTTCTTGTAGACATCAATCACCATTTCTAAGAATTGAAAGATGGAGCCAAAGGAGCCCTTCCCTTCTTCTTCCTCTTCTTTATATTTTTTAAATTTGATTTTCAGTTCATCCAGTTCATTCAGTTCATCCAGAGGTGATGCCATTGTAGAGTTGTTGTTTTTTTAAACAACCACCCAATTGTTTTTAGTCATTCAAATATGATTTCCAAAAGTCCCAAAATCACCAAGCAATCCAAATACACACAAGCTATTTCTTTCAACACTTTCTTCTTTTTTGACTTTCTCTTCTTGGGGTTACTATTTAGTTGCTAAGTTCTAGTTAAAATATATCCTTTAGAAGTCTTGTTAAGATTTAACTTCAAATTCTTTTGAATTCCAATCAGTCTCCTTCCAAGTCCTGCCCTTATTCTTTTCCTTTCCCTTCCCACTTATAGCAAAAAAAGGATTTTTTAGTGTTCAGAAATCTTTATTGTCCTTTGGCATTTAATTATAGTTCCAGTTTAATTACCTGTTGGTGCCAAAGCGGATTTTTCTGATTTCTTTATTCAGATCTTCTCATTATTGGTGTGAGGAAGGAGAGTGAAGGAAAAAAAAACTTTCCCTTTTCACTTTTGTTCGCTGCTTCACTCTCCTTCCTCTTCTTTGGGAGCGATGTATCTTTTGCAAAATTTAAATTCCAGGGTACCTTGGTTTTTACTTTTTGTCCTAGTCAACCAAAAACTTTCACTTCTTAACTTCCTCCTGCACTTTCTTTTCCGGCTGAGTGTTTCTTTGAGACGGCCATTTCTGACCGCCTCACTTACCACCTTTGGGAAAGGGAGTTTAGCAAGCTGAGGAGGAGAGGCGCGGCTCCCCTCAAACCCTGCTGGGTCTCCCCCATCTTCACCACCTCTCCGGGGTGGCTTAGCTCCGAAGCCAGCTGGCTCGGGACGCTCCAGCGGCAGGCAGAAACCGCGCACGATCACGGATTCCTGCTTGTCGCTGAAGCCCTGCAAACCGGAAGTCCAAAGAAGTTTTTTCTTGAATAAAGTAAATATTATTCATACCAAAAATTCTCTGAAGTGTCCAGTCCATATAAACATGTGCTGACTTAGTCTCATCTTAAGGTCATATTTTCCAGCTCAGCGATTCTATTAATTTCTGCTGCTTTTCCCTCTCTCTTCTGAAAGAAAAATCTGGGAGTGATTAAAGTACCACAAATAAGGCCTTCACCTATTTCACTGCCATGTGTAAGGAAAACTAGGACAACATAGAAACAGGTAATTTAGGCAAAATATCTTCTTTCATGGGGATGTGGTGGCTCAGTGGCTAATACGCTGAGCTTTTTGTTCAGAAAGATCAGCAGTTCGGCAGTTCGAATCCCTAGTGCCGCATAATGGAGTGAGCTCCGGTTACTTGTCAATCTAGCAGTTTGAAAGCACATTAAAAAATACAAGTAGAAAAATAAGGACCCCTTTGGTGGGGAGGTAACAGTGTTCCATGTGCCTTCAGCATTTAGTCATGCCAACCACATGACCACAGAAACATCTTCGGACAGTGCTGGCTCTTTGGCTTTGTAACGGAGATGAGCAGCGACCCCTAGAGCTAGAAACGACAAGCATGTATGTGCGAGGGGAACCTTTACCTTTATCTTCTTTCATTTCTAGTCTTCTCCTCAGGCACCGATATTTGGGATGGGTAACTGCATGATCCTTCTTGTTGAAGTTGAAGGGATTTGACCCAGATAAGCCACATCAGCAAAAAAAAAAAAAAAAAAAAAGGGCCCAGACTTTAGTAACAATTGCTAAACAGTACCTGTGCAAACAAGAAAAATGGCATTGTTTTGTCCTGGCCTTGGACTATAGCAACCACAGAACCCCCTTTTGGTGATAAGAAAATGTCTAGTTCAGAGGGAAAGAGTAGAGTCAGTAAAAAGAAGAGGATATATGTAGCTCAGGGTTGAACTGTGGAGTCTTAGGTGCTCTCTGAGATAGGAGATACAATGAAAACTCAGAGAGCACCAAGGATTCCACAGAGGGAAGTTATGTTGAATCAGTCAACAAAGAAATCTTCTTGATCGCACTACGTTTCCCATCAATAATACAATTACCAGAGATTAGGGGAATCTGGGACCCAGTTCAACAACAATATGTCAACTTGTAAAACTTGTGATTTAATTAGAGCAATCTCTGGAACCCTGACACAGTAACTGAGAGAGGCATCTAGGTGTCCTAGTGGACTAACAGTTAAGTATGAGCCAGCAGGGTACTGCAGCTGCCCAAAAGGCCAATGCAGTCCTAGTGTCAAAATTGAACTGCTTTGCTTCTTCCAAACCTAATGCTTTTCAACTTACCAATGAACTGGGGGGGGGGGGAGGAGTGGAACATGGAGAATGTATGCAGAGATCATGAGAACTTGGAGCCATCAAGGTCACTGCTGTGGGTGCTTGGGAAAGAGATGGACCGTTCTCATAACAAAAGACTGTCTCCTAATTGGACAACATCATCAATCAAGGGTGGGAGAAGGAGAAAGTATTGTTTAACTGGGCAAGCATGATGCACCTAGGCTGCATCACTAGAAGGAGAGTATCAAGATCACATGAAGCCTTAATACCACTCTATACTGCACTGGTAAGACCGCCCTTCCAATTCTGGTCAATGTGATGCAAAAAGATGTTGAGGCTCTGAAAAGAATGCAGAGAAGAGCAGGAAAGATGATTAGGACCCTAGAGGCTAAAACATATGTGAGGGTGAGAGAGAATGACTGGCCCAAAATCACCCAACCAACTTTTGTGCCCAAGACAGGACTAGAATTCACCATCTCCTAGTGCAGGGGTCTCCAACCTTGGCTCCTGGAAGCCTGGCGGACTTCAACTCCCAGAGTTCCACAGCTGGCTGTGGAATTCTGGGAGTTGAAGTCCACCAGGCTTCCAGGAGCCAAGGTTGGAGACCCCTGTCCTAGTGCTTGGCCCAAAGTCACCCAGCTGGCTTTCATGTCTAAGCCAGGACCAGGATTCATGGTGTCTAGTTTTCTAAACTGGTTGCAGAAATTGGGTATGTCCAATCTAATGAAAGGAAGGACTAGGGGAGACATGATAACAGTGCTCCATTTGAGGGACTGCC
The DNA here is from genome assembly GCA_033807585.1 of Hydrophis major. Classification (NCBI taxonomy): domain Eukaryota; kingdom Metazoa; phylum Chordata; class Lepidosauria; order Squamata; family Elapidae; genus Hydrophis; species Hydrophis major. The sequence continues at coordinate 7,876,626 of CM066338.1, forward strand.
CCAAAGAAGAGGGAGTCAAGCTCTTCTCCAAAGCCCCTGAGGGCAGGACAAGAAGCAATGGATGGAAACTAATCAAGGAGAGAAGCAACCTAGAACTAAGAAGAAATGTCCTGACAGTGAGAACTATCAAGTAGTGAGAATAGTGATTGTTGATCATGAGAATCAATGGAATGGCTTGTGACAACACTGGAGGTTTTTAAGATGAGATTGGACAGCCACATTCCAGTCTGAAATGATATAGGATCTCCTGCTTGAGGAGGGGGTTGGCCTCCAATGCTATTGGGTCGTTTCAACTCTGTTATTCTGCATTCTGGTAGATTTAGCAAGCATGAAAAATAACGTACACACCGCATGGAGTCTCAGTGGCTTGAGGAAATTCATTGAATAAATGACAAATAACCAGATGGGCACTCCATGCTAAGTCAGAATCAGACAAGCCACACTTAATATGCATTCAAACAATGTGTGAATTCAGATGTCTCTGTCCGTCAATATTCTCTCTGCCTCCCTTCTGTCATGTCTTATTTTGTGGAGGAAAAAAAATATGGAATAAGCAATGGAATGAGTGCTTCATCAGAAGTTCCTCCAACACACACACACACACACACACACACACAGAGAGAGAGAGAGAGAGCGCTCACTGATTTGAAATGATAATCAAGTATTCTAAATTGTGTCTGTTTTACTTCTGTTGATTAAATATTATAAATGTCAACCACATTCCCAGCAGGGCCAAATGGGATAAAGGGAGCCATATTTATCTATTTTAAAATGAAAGAATAAAATTTCTATTTCTTACAGCAATAAGGATGAAAGGGGAAAGATAAGAGGAAAAGAATTATTCACTATGTTCTAATATTTTGGGTATCTCCCATCTCCAGTCTGTTATCAGCCTTTCATATATAGATAAATATAGCTGATGTTTAGCTAACCCTGATAATATGATAGTCTGGTGACTGGAGAAAAGTGAGTTAAATGCCTATGACTCATTTTCTGCACTTAAGAAGCCCTATTTAGTCTTCATAAAGGTTGTGTGAGATAGAAAAAGGCAATTGTCAAGCAACTGGCAAATCAGGAGATTCAAGCAGTTCCAACAAGTATAAAGATTTATTGCAAACTTAAGTTCTCTGCAAGAATCTGGACAACTAACAATCAAGAGAAATGAGCGGGAGATTAGAAAGGAATTCAAGGTGGGCTGGACTTAGATCTCTTGTGGGCATGTAGGGACTCGTGACTTATGATGCGTTTAACCCCTCCCTCGGATTCAGTCTGGTCATTTCCTTCATCAATACTCTTTTCTTCTCCTCTGAACTGGAGTGATTGTTGTGATTCTACAGTGTGTCTCATTGGTTGTATTTCATCATTTTTTATTCATAAAAAAACACATTTTGTCTACCAAAACCAGTTCTGCCAGAGACATCAATGGAACAAAAACAAACTGCCACTGAACATGGGACATGTTCATTTTTTTACTCAGCATATTTCATTTTGTGGACTTGTTGACCTATTTCTACTTGCTCCATCTGTGAGCTGTGTGTCAAGACTGGTGTCACAGTTGAAGGGTTTCTTTTCCTGAAAAGAGAAAAAACCACATTTGTTTGTTCCTCATGGATCTTTGAAGTTTTCTTTGATGGAGGATGTACCGCTATTGTCTTCCTGAATAGTCAAGCACTTGGGTCCCTGACAATCAGAAAATTAAGGTGCATTCTGTTGCATTGTCTTCAGTTCCAGTTCTATTCCAGTTCCTTAGCATTACACATAAATGTGTTCATTGAGGAGGATGAAATAAAGGAAATTGTAAGATTTATCCCAGGAGTGTCCAACCTTGACAACTTTTATGACTTGTGGACTTCAACTCCCCAAGAGCATGGCTGGCTGGGGAACTCTGAGAGTTGAAGTCCATAAGTCTTAAAGTTGCCAAGGTTGGACACCCCTGATTTATACACACTGAAGAGAAACCAGGGTATCTAGTTCATTTCTTGATTGATTATGGGACATCAAGATGACATCGAATCTTAGTAATCACATAAATAGTTCTTCTCCAGGATAATGTGCCCTCAATCCTGCCCTTCAGGTCCCCATATAGAGTACTCCATCGCCTGAAATCGTGTCTCTCCACCTTGCTGAGGATCGTCCTTTGCTTCTTTTCCCTTCTTCCTTTCCCTGTGTCATGGACTTCTCAAGGAAGCTGCATCATTGCATCATAGTATGTCTCCCAAAATATAATATTGGGAGCCTGGTCATAAGTGAGAACTCTGGTTTAATTTGTCCTAGGATTCATTTGTTTGTTTGTTTTTTAGTTATCTGTGATACTCTCAATTTGTCTCTTAGATCAGGGATCTACAACCCCTGATCTGTTGTGGTTCACCGGCAGCCTGTGCAGACAGCAGTGGAATCGGACAGTGGGGAAGAACGGGGATCAGTCTGGGAGTCTGGGGAGGACTCGGATGAAGGTCCTGCATCCAATGCAGAGATAGGGCCAGGATCATCTCGGAGTTGTGTGCTGACTCTGGAACCTCCAGAGTCTGGCAGCAATGAGGCAGAGGAACAAGGGGAGCCTGTTCCCAGTGTGCATGTGCACAGAGCTGCTAGAAGGTGAGCTGAAGCAGAAAGGGTGATTCGAGAGTAAGGCTGGGAGGTGATTGGCCCTCCCATAAGGGATAAAGAAAGTGCAAAGGTAGAGAAACCTTTGCAGGAAGCCAAGTCATTTGCTCTGTTTGGATTAAACCTTGAAGCTCTGGGTGGACTTTGAACTTTGGTTGGTTTTTTATAGTTAATTTGGCACTTAGTTGTTGGCAGCAATTCAACAGAGAGAAAGGTGGGTGCTTATCTCGAGGGACTGTTTGGGATTCATTACGGGCTGGGAATGAGATAATTCCTAGTGTTGAAATAAAACAAGAGTTGTTTGGATGAAGTGTGTGCTTAATTCCGGTCTCAGGAAGCCTTGGTCAGAACATGGTCCATAGAGTGTCACCGATCCGTGATATGCCAGTAACCAGGCCACACAAAGAAGCAAAGCTCCACCCGCAGGATGCAGGCAGCATGCAAAACCATGCCCCCTCCAGTCCACAGAAAAATCTTTCTTTATGGAATGAGTCCCTGGTTCCCAAATGGCTGGGGGCCACTGTCTTAGATGGCTCTAAAAGGGTATAAGATGGGTTCCTAGAGAAAACAGAGAGAGCATTTTGCCAAGAGAGACAAATGAAACCTTCACAAGAGGTAGAACATCAGTTGTTCAAAAAAAGAATATTGTCTTCATACCTTGCTTATTGGTTTTTCCAAAGTAACTGCTGTGGTTTGTGTGTAGATAGGTCATATGTCTATGGTGTTGTTGTTGTTGTTGTTGCAATTCAGTAAAAAAAAAGGAAGAAGGAAGCCACCAAAATGACACAAGAGTAGACTTAGAGGAGGGTTGTGGGCAACAGGGAAATGATGCAAATAAGTGTAATTGGAAACAGCCATTACGGTACTTCCACACCTCCAACCATCAAGCTCACAAAGACAATAGTATGAAATTTTAAAAAAATAAAATGAAAAAATAAAATTAAATTGAAGCATCTTTAGAATAGACAAAAGTCTATTTTAGGGAGGAAGAAATATTCTTCAAAATTGCCCAGGATATTTCAATCCCATATTGTTATTATTGTGCTCCCTAGTTGAGCCTATTTACATCTTGGCAAGCTTGTTCCAACCTTATCTAGTGTTGTGATGTCCCAAACCTGACTTGCTACTTGATGTAGGTTTATCTGAAAATAAAAACAAAGCAATCTAATGCTAGGCAGGAATGGACAACTCTCATCAACAGCAAAATTCCAAATCAAAACTGAACAGGACCCAAAAGACACATGTAATGCTATAAGCTGTTAATAATATCATTGCACCAGTCTACACCATTGGCAGTCATTTCTTTTTTCTCTCTTTTTTCTGCACACCTTCCTTCCTTCCTTCTATAGGAGAAAGACTGGAAGAGCCAAGAGGAGAAGTCAAGCAAGGCATCAATTTAGAATCTCTACATTGTCACAAGAGAACAAAGTCCAACACACACACACCGCTTGAATGCCATTGAACCTTATCTAGTTTCACCCACGTCTAACTTGTCAGACTGAGAAGATTCCTGTGCATAAAATAGCTAATTGAACTCTGGGGTTGATTGTTCATGCCTGACACCTTCCTTCCTTCCTTCCTTCCTTCCTTCCTTCCTTCCTTCCTTCCTTCCTTCCTTCCTTCCTTCCTTCCTTCCTTCCCTCTTTCCTCTTTCTTTCTTTCTTTCTCGTTACAAATCTGGATACATTGCATTATTTCAATACAGCATGGAAATATTTATACACTATTAATGGAAGATGGTTGATATTCTGTCCTTTATATAAACTTAGAGGGTTGAGAATGAAGAGTGTTCAATCAATGTAGCATTCATTACAATATAGGATGTCAATTTTACAAGCATAAAATTGTTTAATTTTTTCATTCAGAGTTGAGTAGGCCATTAAAAGAAAAAGAACGACTGAGAATTCCATCGAAGTATTTGTTGTATGCCAAAGGGTTTTGTTGACAATTTCCTTGTGCATGTGTACTGTAAAGAAAGAGATCCTGTTTTACAAGTTTGGAAGTCTATGTAAGAAGAAGGCAAACTGCCAAGGCTGTCATGGTTACCCTGTTTAATAATAATGATGTTAATGGAAGCCATCCTGGACTAAAGTAGCCAGAATATGATGGCTGTTATGTTCATCTCTCACTTCCATTTCGTTTTCAGCTCTCTCTGGAAATCTTCAACCTACAGTAATGGTTTGCTTGGAACGGTTCCATTATTAAAGGAAAAATAGTTGGTGCCTTTGATAATGGTTGTCTTGGCAGCAATTGCCTGGGAAAACTAAGTACAATTACAAAGTGTCTTGCACAAAAGTGTGAATTGATGAATTGAATGGACTTGAGGGAGGGAGCCATTAGTCTTTGTATGTGACATCTAAATTTGGTTGCTTTCTTCTTTGTATGTTTATATAACTCAGTGTTTCTTCCCTGGGACAACTTTAAGATGTGTGAACTTCAACTCCCAGAAGTCCCTAGCCAGCGAGCTCCGTGAACAATTCATTAACAATACTAGTGAGTTCTGGGATCTGTTTTGCATTACTAATTTGTGAACTTTCTGGAGAGTTCTTTAATGACTCCTCATACATAGACAATTTCCATTTTCCTGAACAGCAATGTCAAGTTAATGGTCTAGTTAGCCATCTGTCTATTGCAATTTCCCACAACTCTAATGATGTGTAGACAGCAGTTTTCAGAGATTTTTTTTTAGCTAGTGTGTGGGTTGGTTCTATCCTCTCTATGATTATATTATTAAAAATACTATTATTCAAAATATCGTACGCCATTCGCTACTTATTGCACAGTGCTGAATCTAGACGAAGATAAGTTTACAAGTGGTAGAACTGCCCCCTTTATATCTTTAACAGTGCCTGGATGTATAAAGATTAATTTGCAGTCATTGTGTTGGCATGAATAACGTTTGCTAGCATATGTTCTACTCCTTCAGCCTTTTGGAGTTTCTCCCATCAGATTTAGCATTCTGGCTGTTGCTAAAGTATTTTTCCCAGCTTGGTGCCTTGGACAAGTGGCAAGTTGCACAGCCCACAGGCATGTTTCTAAATATGCAGATGAAGTAACTCATGTGTAAATGAGATTGTGAAATTCCCATTTCTGCAAGTCTCTGGACATGATGTCCCAAGGCAGGAGTATACGTCTTGCCAGGCAAAGGTGTGTTTTGTGATGGCATAATACACTTGTGCAATTACAGTACTGTACAGTACTGTACTTTAAAAAAAAATGGCTCCCTCCATTGGTAACAAATGCTAAGTGCAAGGCATGGAAAAATAACTGGAAGGGTAGGTGTCAGTGTGTGTGCATTTTGCAATTTAAAAATCAGCCTTAAAAACCAAGCAACATTTAGAAAAACTAGATCTCTTATTCAAGAATCTAAACTATTTAAGTGAAAGTCCTACAATATTGCAAAGTGCTTATACCCCTTTCATGAGCATAAACAAGACCAATTTTTTTTAAAAAACCTAACAATTTTAATGATTTAAACATTTTTAAATTGGTTTAATATCGTAAGGTATAATAACTGGCTATGCTTCAATCTACGGATCAAATTAAAATCGATGTAAGCCCATTTTAAAGCTCAAGCTGCTAGAATTACACACAAACACACACACATATTTCTGGATTATACAGATAGTTCTTGACTTACAACATTTTGTGTAGTGACTGTTCAAAGTTACAACATCACAGAAAAAAGTGACTTCTGACCATTTTTCACACTTACGACCATTACAGCATCTCCGTGGTCACATGATCAAAATTCAGGTGCTTGGCAGCTGACTCATATTTATGAAGGCTGCAGTGTCCTGGGGTCATGTAATCCCCTTTTGAGACCTTCTGGCAAGCAAAGCCAATGGAGAACCCAGATTTACTTAACAACGGCAGTGATTCACTTAACAAATGTGGCATGAAAAGTCATTTTAAAAACTCCTGGGTCTGAAAAAGCCAGACTAACTCAAAATCATTCAGCTGACTTTTGGCCTGAGGTAGATTGCAGATTAACAAAGTTGGAAGGGACCTTGCAGTTCATCTACTCCAACCTCCCACCCAAGCAGGAGACCCTACACCATTTCTGACAAGTGTCTCTTCTTGAAAGCCTCCAGGGATGATAAAGCTCCCACAACTTCCGAAGGCAACTTCTGTTCCATGGGTTGATTCTTCTCACTGTCAGAAAATTTCAACTTATTTCCAGGTTGAATCTCTCCTTGATCAGTTTCCATCCATTATTATTCCTTGTCTGTCCTTCAGGTGCTTTGGAAAATAGCTTGACCCCTTCCTCCTCTCTGTGGTAGCCCTTCAAATATTGGAAGACTGCTATCCTGTCTCCCCTGGTCCTTCTCTTTACTAGACTAGCCAGGCCCAGTTCCTGTAAACGTTCCTCGTATGTTTTAGTCTCCAGTCCCCTAATCATGCTGGTTGCTCTTCTCTGCTTTCTTTCTAGAGCCTCAACATCTTTTTTATAATGTGGTGACCAAAATTGGATGCAGCACTCTAAGTGTGGTCTTACTAAAACTTTATAGAGTGGTATTAGTACCTCAGGTAGGACCAGAACTCATGGATCCTTAGTTTGTAACCTGATGCCTTCACCATCCTGTCTCTCTAAATAATCTGTGGTGTTCCAAAAAGTCATACAGTGGTACCTTGGTACTCAACTGCTCTGAAACTCATTGAATTTGATAATCCATGCATTCTACCATACTCGTTGTTTGTTTGGTACTCAACACACAAGCTAGGACTTTTCAGTGTTGGCTTCCTTGTGACTCACTATATTATTTCTTATGGGGAAATTTTGTTTGGTACTCATTGTTTTTGGTACTCATTGTACCTCACAGAACCAATTAAGTGAGTACCGAGGTACTACTGTATTATGAAAAAGTTATGTAGCATGACTAAGTCTATTCACAACACCAAATTCTTTAGACTGGTTCAAACAACACCAAAAAGAACTCTTCAAACGAGAGGAAAGGACCTTCAAATAGCAAATAAGCTTAAATGGCCTGAACACGTGAAGAGCAATAATCTTTGAATAAAATGCACATACAAGCCAGTCACTGGTAATAACCAACCAAGGCAGATCTTAAGATTATAATGTAGAGGTCAACTCAGTGTAAACATCAACTCAGAGAAGAGCTGTTGTGAAAAGGGCAAACTCCAGGTTGAGGAAGGTGAGGACAGGAATTACAAACAGAAACAGCCAGTACCATCATGTCTTTAACAACATCTGTCTTTTTAGCAAAAATGTGCATAGTGAAGAAGCAAAAAATAAATAAATCAGAAACTTGACCAAATTTAAATAAGTGTGATTGCTGTATATATTGTAATATAAGCCCTACCCCCAAAATAAGCCCAGTTAAGCTCGTCAACCAGACAGACAAATTTAGTACTGTATTTCCTCAAAAATAAGGCCTAACCCGAAAATAATCCCTAATCCTTCTTTTGGAACAAAAGTTAATATAAAACCCAGTCTTATTTTAGGGGAAACACCATATATATACATTATATATGTATGTGTGTGTGTATGCGTGTGTATGTGTCTGTTTACACACAGAAACTTACATGTACACACAGAAATATATGGATATAGGTAGTCCTTGACTTATGACCATAATTGAGCCCAAAATTTGTTGCTCAAGGAAAACAATTGTTAAATGAGTTTCGTCCCATTTTATGACTTTTTTTGCTGTAGGGTTAAGCGAATACTGCAGTTGTTAAGTCATTAAGCAAGTCTGGCCTCCTCCATTGACTTTGCTTATCAGAAGTTGTCTGGGAAAGTTACAAAATGGTGATCACATGACCTTGTTTGAATGGTCCTAAACCAATGGTTGTAAATCAAGGACTACTGTAAATTAAATTAAGCAAACTAGTGACAGAATGATAGCAGCTCTTAGATGAAGAAATTTGACTGCAATGGGATTTCTTTTTTAAAAAAATAATCTCTAAACAAAATAATCTCTTATAAGACACAATGTAAAATTTAGTGAAATATAGAAATGTGAATAGAGACTTTCCCTCCTTTTATAACACTAGGATAACACACAGAACCGAAGGTCCCAGTCTAGCCCAAATTCTGAGTGCAGCTTTCAAAACATCTCTTAATTTTCTCTGTGTACTCTACTTATTAACTACAAATCCAAAGACATTTTTGCTGTTGGCAATTATTAAGGCAGTGACTATTGATACGTTTAATATATTTGTTTTTTTTTTAATATCGTTCTTCTTTGGTTTCCATTGTTCTTTTGCCCTATTTTGTTTGTGGTTTTCTGGGTGTATTGTGGTGGTTTGTCACTGTTGGGGGAGATAGATAGATAGATAGATAGATAGATAGATAGATAGATAGATAGATAGATAGATAGATAGATGTAGACAGAGATATAGATAGATAGAATTTTTCAATACAGTAAAAGTGTATAAAACAAGAGAGAAAGAAAAAAAAGAAGGGAATGAAAAGCAAAGCAAAAAGAAAAGAAACTGATTTATGCTTTCTGCCTCTTCCTTCCATCAAGTAATTATTCTTATTCTTTTTCCCATCCTCTTTGGCTCCTTTGAATGACCTTTCCTGTACAGATAGTCCTCGACTTGCGACCATAATGGAGCCCAACATTTCTGTTGTTAAGCGAGACATTGGCTAAGTGAGTTTTGCCCCGTTTCTTGCCTCAGGTGTTAAGTGAATCACTGAAGTTGTTAAGTTAGTAACACCACTGCTCAGTGAATCTGGTTTCCCCATAATGACTTCACTTGTCAGAAGGTCACCAAAGGGGATCACATGACCTTGGGACATGGCAATAAATATGAACCGGTTGCCAAGAGTCCAAATTTCGGTCACGTGATCTTGGGGATGCTGCAAAGTTCGCAGCTGTGAAAAAACGATCCTTAGTCCCATTTTTCAGTGCCATTGTAACTTCGGACGGTATTGTGATTCACCAGCAGTCTGAGGAGATGACAACAGAATCGGACAGTGGGGAAGAACGGGGACCAGTCTGGGAGTCTGGGGAGGACTCAGATGAGGGTTCTGCATCTGATGCAGAGATGGGGCCAGGACCATCTGGGAGTTATGTGCTGACTCCGGAGCCTCCAGAATCTGGCAGCAGCAAGGAAGAGGAACAAGGGGAGCCTGTTCCCAGTGTGCACATGTGCAGAGCTGCCAGAAGGCAAGAGCAGCTAAGACGAAAGTCTCAGGAGTAAGGCTTGGAGGTGATTGCCCCTCCCATAAGGTATAAAGGACAGGCAAAGGTCAAGAAATCTTTCTAGGAAGCAAAGTCATTCACTCTGTTCAGATTAATCCTTGAAGTTCTGTGTGGATTTTGTATTTCGTTTGGCTAATCTGGCAGCAATTGAAAGGAGACAAAGGTGGGTGCTTATCTCAAGGGACTGTTTGGGACTCATTACGGGCTCAGAATGAACATAATTCCCAGTGTTGAAATATAATAAGTGTTGTTTGGACTAAGCATCTGCTTAATTATGGTCTCAGGAAGCCTTGGTCAAAACAAACAGTCACTAAATGAACTGTTGTCAATTGAGGACTGTATTTTGTATTCTGAAAATAGTCAAAATAAATAACTACACAAAAAGAAGCTAGTTTTGACCTACCTCTCAACTAAATGTCTCCCAAAATCACACCAAAATGACAAGCAAAGCAGAACAGTCACACGCATTTCTGCATTCTTTCCAAAGTGTCTACAGGTTGAGTGCCTGGATCCAACCTCCCTTATCTCCTGCATACAGGTGAGCTCCAGCTGCAGCTTCCTTATTTTGTTATATCCTTTTGAAAAAGTAGCCAGCAGGAGGGGAGTTCCAGTTTGCAGCGCTTCGGGGCAGGCAGGAATCCACGATCGTACGTGGTTTCTGCCTGCGCTCCCCGCTGGAGTGCCCCGAGCCAGCCGGCTTCAGGGCTAAGCCAACCCATAGAGGTGGTTGAAGATAGGGGAGACCTGGCAGGGTCGAGGGGAATTGCACCTCTCCTCCCCAGCCAGCTAAACTCCCTTTTCCGAAGGTGGTAAGAGCAGTGGTCAGAAATGGCCGCCTCAAAGAAGCACTCAGCCGGAAAAGAAAGTGCAGGAGGAAGTTAAGAAGTGAAAGTTTTTGGCTGACTGGGACAAAAGCAACAACTAAGGTACCCTGGAATTTAAATTTTGCAAAAGATACATTGTTCCCAAAGAAGACTCGGAAGTGGCGAATGAAAGTGAAAAGGGAAAGGTTTTTTTTTCACTCCCCTTCCTAACATTGACAGCGAATAGAAATGAATGAGAAATCAGAAAAACCCGCTTTGGCATCAAGGTAATTATACTGGATAATTAAACGTCAAGGGGATAAGGATTTCTGAATACAAAAAAAAAATTATTTATTTTTTGCTGTAAGTGGGAAGGGAGAGGAAAAGAATAGGAGTAGGATTTGGAAGGAGGAGACTGCCTAGAACTTAAAAGAATCTGATTAAATACTAATAAGACTTCAAAAAGATACATTTTAACTGGAATTTTGTAACTAAACAGTAACCCCAGAAAGAAAAAGTGAAAAAAGAAGAAAGTGTCAAAAAAACAGCTTGTGTGTATTTGGATTGTTTGGTGACTTTGGGACTTCTGGAAGTTATATTTGAATGTCTAAAAACACTTGGGTGGTTGTTTGAAAAAACTTTTTTTACAATGGCATCACTTGTGGATGAACTGAAAATGGAATTTAAAAAATACAAAGAAGAGGAACAAGAAGGGAAGGGCTCTCTTGGCTCTTTTTCAATTCTTAGAAATGGCTATTTGTACCTATGAGAAACTGACTGCACAACAAGAAGATTGGGACAAAGAAGAAGCCATCTTTAATGAACAAGTAATTTTACTTGGTGAAGAAAGGGAAAGGAGAAAAAGAAAATGGAGACTTTAAGATCTAAAAAAACAACCAAAAAAGGGAAAAATAAGGTGAAAAGTGGATATAATCTTAGAAAGCAACAGAAAAGGGGAATACAGAAGAGAGAAATGGAAGTGGAGAGACAAGGGGGTAAAAAGGGCAGAGAGAAGAAGCAAGGGAGAAAGGATGGGATAAGAAGCTTCAAAGGTGTGGAGCAAGATGTAAAGAAACAGGACATTTAGAGATGGGTAAAAGCTTAATTGAAAAAGTGATTCTGCAAAAGTACATCAGATTGTATTGTTATATTTGTATTAGAAATAATGTTAGAAAATTGGAAACAACATGTGATTAAAAAGTGGGATAAAATACTCAGTGTAATTCAGTGAAACTTTTGTGAACAAAAGGAAGGAAATGGACTAAATGAGATAATTGAATTAGGAAAGAATGGGAACATTTTAATGATACAATGGTTTAAAATATAAGTGAATTGGGGGGAAAATAATTATGGAAAGTTTATAAGTGTTCCCATAGAAGTATGATACTTAACTGAAAAGTAATGTGTAAAATGTTTAAGATTTAAATGAATATTAATATTAATGATAAATTTGAATTGGTATGGATTGTTGTTTTAATTATATTATATATTTATGATTTTTTTTCTTTTTAAAATATAGTGTGTAACTTTAGAATATACTAAGCAGAATCCAAATGGAAGTTATGTACTATACTAAGTGTTATAAATTTAGGGGAAGGAGATAAAGGCGTCATACTCCAATCAGTGATTACAGAAGAAACTTTGTTTAAAGAGAAAAGATATTAGAGAGCCGGAAACAGGACAGACAAAGAATATAAGCACAATGATCTGAATTGAGATGAGATAAATAAAATAAAACTAAGAAAGTTAAAAGAGGGGAGAAGCTATATAGAAAATGTAGAATGGCAATAAGATATGGAATGGTATATAAAATGAGCATGAATTTGAATTTGTGTCTGTTCGAAGAGATGTAACCCGGGATGAAACTACTTTCAGAAAAGAGGTTTTATGTTTTTATGTTTCTATGTTTTATGTTTTGTTTGTTTGTGTATTGTTTTTGAAAATCAATAAAATTTGTTTAAAAAAAGTAGCCAGCAGGAGGCAGCAGATATCCACAGCATGAAAAAGAGACCACAATGGCTGGTTATTTGCTTAAAGATAACCTGACTGAGGCTACCTGTGCAACAGGAAGAACAGGTGTAACAGGTCACACCTGAAATGTACAGCAAATATACTGTAATATTAGCATTGCAAAATATTGTGCAACAAGCTTTTCATGGCAGAACATTTCCGAAAGCTAGCGTGTTTGGACACTTCTTCAGGCACTTTTTAGCATTTCACCTACTTAATATTTTAATGTCTTGTACTTTTGCTTTACACCATCATAAGCCAGAGTCGCCTGGCAGTGAGATGGGTGGTGTATAAATTTTTATAAACAAATGAAATAAATAATAAATGTTGGGGAAGTTACTCTCACTGTTATGGATTAAACCATCACAGCGCTACAAACCTAAACAGCTTCGTCTTACAACAGGCTTGTAATCCTGCAATTCTCATTGGCCCGTGAATAGCGAGTCGTGATTGGTCAGGTTTGGCCAGTCTGATTGGCTGTTAACGGAAACCCCTGATTGGACGCTTGTGAAAGCGATAGACTCAGTTCATTGGTTGTTTAATGGCAGCAAGCTCTATAAAAAAGCTACTGCTGCCCAGGTTTTCCGCTCCAGTCTTTCTTGTTTAATAAAGAGTTGAAGTCACAGCCCGATGTCTCATCTCCGTTCTTGTGCCCATATCCAGGACTTAACACTCACCATGTCCCTTTTTCATTTTTTTAATGCACATTTCATGCACCACTTGAAGCTGTTTTTCACCTGGGAACCTGATCTTAAAAAGTTAAGCAAATGAAACGTATCTTAAATAATATTCTACTACATGTTAAGCAGCTCAGAAATTTTCAGATTTGTATCTATTGTGAAGTAAAATAAAAGGCAAAAAAATAAAATTCAGGCCAATGACTCATTATTTTTTCTTCCAATAAGTATCGATGGAGATTCTCAGCCATCCAGGTCATGGTTGCCCCAAAAGTGCTTTTTTTCAAGAGGCAACTGGACTTTCTGATTTTTTTCTTTGAAGAGGTTTCATTTCTCATCCAGGAAGCTTCTTCAGCTATGAGAACCCTTGTTTCAATACGTACGTTTAATAAGCCAGGTCAGATGGGTTGATAGTTGCAACTTATATAAATCTGGGTTGATGTGTTTACAAACCAGATCAAACAAATTGCATTATGCTTTTGTCACACAGGGTGAAACTGTCATATGCCTAGAAGCACACAACTGCACATTGTAAAACTTGTTTAATCTTGGTATCCCTCACAGGTGGTAAGATGGCTTGCCTGCCAGCCCTTCATGTCAAAATGCACATCCTTATCTCAGACAGGATCTATCCCTTTGCATGGATGATGGAGAAGTACAGTAGTTCTCAACTCAGGATCACAATCGAGTCCAAAATTTCTGCTGCCAAGTAAAACATTTGTTAATGGAATTTTGCCCCCAATTTTATGACCTTTCTTGCCACTGTTGTTAAGTGAATCCCTGCAGCTCTTAAGTTAGCAGCATGGCTGTTAAGTGAATCTGGCAATACTATTGCCAGTTTCTTTTTCCCTTAATATTCAATCAAATACTTTCAGCAGAGATTTCATCCTTGGGATCAGGAAGGAAAGTCCACACGATATACTGTTCAATCAGAATAGAACTGGAAGGGATCTTGGAGGTCTTCTAGTCTAGCCCCCTTGCCAAGCAGGGGACCTATGCCATTTCAGACTAGTGGCTGTCCAGTCTCTTCTTAAAATCCTTCAATGATGGAGTGCCCAAAATGTCTGGTAGCAAGCAGTTCCACTGGTTAATTGTCCTCATTGTTAGGAAGTGTCCTTAATTCCAGGTTGCTTCTTTCCTTGATTAGTTTCCATCCATTGTTTCTTGTCCTGCCTTCAGGTGCTTTGGAGAACAATGTGACTCCTCTTCTTTGTGGCATCCCCTCAAATACTGGAATCCTGCTATCATGTCTCCCCTAGTCCTTCTTTTCTCTAGATTAGCCAAACCCAAATACTGCAACCATTCTTCATATGTTTTCATCTCCAGGTCTTTAATCATCTCAGTTGCTCTTCTTTGCACTTTTTCCAAAGTCTCAACATCATTTCTGTAATGTGGTGACCAAAACTGGATGCATTATTCCCACTGTGGCCTTACTAAGGCTTTATCAAGCGGTACTAATACTTCCCGTGATTTTGATTCTATGCCTGTGTTTGACAGTGTTGGGTTAAAAATGGGGAGACAGAATAAAGGTAGATCAAACTTAACTCCTGGTAATGACTATTGGGTTCTTGCAGGATTTTACTTCCCATTTCACAGCTAGAATCCTGGAATTTTCTGTTGGTGTCTCCAATCCTGTTTAGCTTTTTAAGATAAACAAAGGTTTATCATCTAGTTAGGCAAAACTGAGAACATCTGAGTTAAAAATCTCTGCTCCCAGGAGTTATTAGAAAATCATGGCACACTTTTCTCTCTGTAGCTCATACTATTGTTCATTTTTAAGTCTGGAACTTGCACTGTTGATGATCAGCTGGCCGTCACTTTCCAAAGGATTCGACTTCTGCTTTCAGTTTTAAACTATAAGACAGATCTCTGTTTTCTTTTGTAATAATTGCCGGTGCATAGCTTGTGGTTTAGTCCCTCAAAAATAGGAAAATCAAGACTCAACAAAAGGCAAAGGATGTGAAACTGTGATTGAAGATTTCTCAGCATTAGGAGGGTAGAGAGAGTTGAAGCATTTCTGTCACCTTCTGCTTGAATAAAGAGGACAGCCTTCTTGCTGCTCCAGATGTAGAAGGGTATATGCACTCTGAATGGATCAGTCCAGTCCATGGGCTAGATCAAAATGACTCCACCTATGGAAAGCGATGATCGCCTGCTGATGTTAGTTGCAAATATTTTCATCTGTTTGATCCTGGGTTTTTCCTTTGTCCTTGGAATCCCTGGGAATTCTTTGGTCATCTGGACCATTTGTGGACAAATGAAGAAAAGGCCTCCCACCGTTGTGCTCATCCTACACCTGGCTGTGGCTGATCTCCTCATTCTTCTGGGCCTGCCAATCTGGATCTACTCCTTTGCCAAACACTGGCTCTTTGGGATCGGCGCCTGCAAAGGCCTGGTGTTTGTGATTTACTGCAGCTTGTATGCCAGCGTCTTCTTCATCATGTGTCTCAGTCTCGAGAGGTTTCTGGCTGTCATTCATCCTTTTGCTCTCCAACGATGGAAGAAGACAATGGTCATCCACCTGGTGGTGGCCACGATCTGGTTCTTCTCCGTCGTCCTTGGATCAATCATCATTCCATTTCAGACCATTGACGACACTGTGGCAGGCCCTCAGTGTGCCATGCGTGAGTATGCCACTCCTTCCCAAGAGGTCATCCATCTCTTGTCCGAGACCATTCTGGGTTTCATGGTTCCCTTCACCATCATCTGCATTTGCTACATCTGTGTGGGCAAAAGAATTGGGGTCATGGCTTGCCCATCGAAGCGACGCTCAACCAAGTTGATCACATCCGTGGTAGTTATTTTTTGTCTGTGTTGGTTCCCTCACCACTTCTTTAACCTCTTAACGGTCATCTCAGTTCTGCTAGAGGACTCAAATGCAGAGGCCTCGCAAACCCTGGAGAAGGTTTCAGAGACAGGAGTCTGGATAGCAGGTGCAATTGTTTTTATCAGCAGCTGCATCAACCCGCTGCTCTACGCTTTTGCTGCCAGGAACATTCAAAGCAGTGCCAGGCTTACAAAGTTGTCCAAACTCTTTGAACAAGTGGGCCCTTCGGAAAGGCAGCAGCAGTCCAACCTGGAAACACCTTCTCTAGATGAAAAAGAGGAAACTTTTATAAGTGCCAACACCGGGGAAATTGAGTGCACTCCTGTCTCCTCAGCCTAAAGCCAAGACTGTTCCTAAACTTTAGGTACTTGTGCTTGGATTTTGATGAGTTTTTATCGACTGTCTAAATCAGCATCCCCCAACATTTCTGGGTTTGTGGACCAGCTGGCAGGGGAAGAGATAATTTTATGTGAGGGGCACTGCGAGTATAAGTCAGGTTGCAAGCGCCAGCACCTGCCTACTGGTGTGAATCAGGCTGCATGTGCACTGGACGCAGCCTGGATGCAAATCGGCCATGGCTCGGTAGTGGGCCAGGGCCCTCAGATTAGGAACTGCTGATCTAAATCACATCCAGATTTGTTAACATAAAAACTGCCACATTCCTCTTGATGCTTTTCTAGACCCTGTTCTACAGTTGTGTGCTACTTGTGGGTAGAATTGTATGCAATTTCATGCAGTACTACAGTTCCAAACATCAGCTAGGTTTTAGAAATTCAGAAATGAGGAATCAGAAGCATGCACCCAAAAAGTGATTGGTGTCACGATTGTATGAAGCCACTTCTGAATGTAACATAATGGAATTAAATTATAAGGAGAAATTTTCTGAAAGCGAGAGCAATCAACCCCTGGAACTGAAGTTGCCTTCAAAAGTTGTGGGAGCTTCATCACTGGAGGGTTTCAAGAAGAGACTGGACTTCCATCTGTCAGAAATGGGGGAGGGTCTCCTGCTTGGATGGAGGGGTTGGACTAGATGACCTACAAGGTCCTTTCCAACTCCGTTAACCTGTTAAATGCATTCTGGCTTTGTCAGTTTACACTTGGACGGCGATCTTATTTAGACTAATAAAAATAGGAGCTTCTTTAAAGATTATATTTCTAAGTAGGATCAGTGCTGCATTATTGACGATGATTCTTGACCATATCAAGATAGTTTCTCCACTCCAATATTTCCTGTTTTGGGTTCCAGTTCACAAGTGCTGGAGAAATCAAAAATTTTGCTCAATATTCTATGTTCTGTTGATTATTTTTTTTTTTTGTATTGGTTCTAATGAAAGTCATTGTTCAACTGGTAATTGCTCAGTACATCTCTTAATCTGCTTTTTGTACAAAAGGAGATATAGATAAATGAAGTTTGAGCTAGTTAGATGTTTTGGCATCTATTTTTGTATTTTTGCTTGAGAAGTTCAATAAATAAAGTTTGAGTTTTGGGGCTGAGTCCAACAAGATCTAACACGTGGCATGGTGGGTTTTTTTTTCATTTGCCAGTGAACTACCTGATTTATAGTATAATTATGGGATGTGTAATAATTATTTTTAAATTTAATCCTCCAGATAACACCCCCTTTCCCCTCATTCATGCAAACTACTGGACAATCTTTTACGAAAGGAGTGAAAAACCATTAGAGGTAAGAAAACACGGACAGCTGTGTGTCAAATATGGTTGATAGAGGTTGATAAGAGGTTGAGTTTGATAGAGGGTGCAACTGTGTTAGACTTTTAAGAAACTTCAGTGAATTTCCTAGGATCAGTTCAGGATCTTCTTAAACTGTTCTGACCTACAGAGCTTTAATGATGCATAGAGCATTGGTGAACAATTCATATTCCCCTCCAGAGTTGCATAACTTTTCAGCCATTACAGGAACAGAAAACTCATAGCTTGATGTACAGTATCAAATGTTGCTTAGCTTGTGGTAGTTCTGCTGTAAATACTTCTTCCATACTGACTATAGGTAGTCCTTGACTTACAACAGTTTGTTTAATGAAGTTACAATGGCACTGGAAAAAAGTGACTTTTTCAGACCTACAACCATTGCAACACCCCCATGGCTATGTGATTTACATTCCGATGTTTGACAACTAACTCATACTTACGATTGTGGCTGTCATGTGATCCCCTTTGGCAACCTTCCAACAAGCAAAGTCAACAAGGAAGCCAGATTGTTATTAATTTAACAACTAAGTGCTTCACATAACAAACGTGGCAAGAAAAGTCGTAAAATGGAGCAAAACTCAATTAACAAATTTCTCACTTAGCGATGTACATTTTTGGCTCAGTTGTGATCGTACATTGAGGACCGCTTGTAGTTGAGGTCTCATTTTTAGTAGAGACTTATCAGGGTTTTTTTAGGTGTTGGGATTTTATTGGGAATTCCTTTATCTCACAGTTCTTTTTGGGTAGCGTTTTTTTTAATTGGATTGTTTGTGTGTGTGTATGTGTGTGTTTGTGTGTGTGTGTGTGCATGTATAGAGGGTCTGCTTTTGTAATTTGGTGCACTGGCTTTTTTTTTCTTTTTGTAAACCTCTGAAGATTGTGAACATCAATCTTGTGAACATCAAGTTCAAGTTTAATAAATAAAACAATTATCTACTTTAGATTGCCATATGGATGTTGTTGGCTTTGGATCTTTCATTTGTCTGATTTGGAAGGACCAGCAAATCTATATGTGATTTGTTCAAATTTTACATCATGTTATGGTGGAAGGACAATTTATAGGTATCAAGAAAAACCAGAACAAAATCAGTAACATTGCAGAAAGGCAGAAAGTAACTTGAAGAAACGGATTCTCACTAGTTGGCTGAACCTGAATACCAATAGAACAAAAAACTATAATTTAAGGTGTGGAAACATTCCCTTTTCAATCTCTTATCTCTGAACCATAGAATCCTTGGAAGTTAGAAAACTCAGAGGAATTATGGTATGTTCCTGAGAAGACTCCGGTTACCCAAGATAAGAAAAATACTTTGTCCAGGTCTTTGGGAAGATGAAAAAATAGTTTACTTTTGAATAAAAAGCTTTTACAGATAGTCCTTGACTTACAAGCAGAATTAAGCCCAAAATTTATGTTGCTAAGTGAGATATTTTTAAGGTGAATTTTTCCCCATTTAAAATCTTTCCCCCATAATTGTTAAGTGAATCACATAGTTGTTAAGTGAATCTGGCTTCCCAATTGACTTTGCTCATCAGAAGTACGCAAAAGGTGACCATCACATGACCCCTGGACACTACAACCATCATAAAGATGAGTCAGCTGCCAAGCCTCTGAATTTTGATCATGTGAACCATGGGGATGCCATAAGGGTCTTCAGTGTGAAAAATGCTCATGTTACTTTTTTCAGTGCCGTTTTAACTTGAAATGGTTAAAGCTAAGGATTGTTGTAAGTCCAGAACTAACTGTCCTTTTACTTGCAAGTTGAGTTCATCACACTGTCTTCCCAGCAAACGATTGAGAAGTGGTTTTTCACTGTCTTCTTTGAATAGGTTTCATTTGCTTTGATTTTTTTTTTTTTAAACTTCTCAGTCTAGCCTACATCTTCCAATCTTGCTTATCATTTTTTCGAGATCAATGAAGTTCAACCAGTTGAGCTGGTCCCCTTTGGAAAGAATGCCCAATGAATTTAGGGAGACGGTTTTCTTAAACCTACTTATAGGGTCAAGGTTTAGACATTTCTGCATTTGTATCTCAGTGAGTGTCACAGAAAAAAATGGTTGTCCAGATTTAACGTTGGTGAAATACTTTCCACTGATTTTATCTGTTGGAGTCAGAGACCGTTTTGTCCCAGAAAAAAAAAACTGTTGGTCACGCTAAGGTCACTTAACAACTGAATAAGCTTCAGAAAGAAAGAAAAAAACATTGCAAAAATATGCAAGCAACTTATTAACTTCCAAATTGTAGAGTTAACTTCCAAATGGTAGTTAAAAATAACTTCCTCATTTTGTACTCTACAAACATAACTTCCTTATTTAATATAACTTCCTTAGATATTTGTACTCTACAGTGTATTATTTGTATTGCATAATAAAACAATTAATTTGGGGGGAAATATAAAATTAAGAGGGAGAAAAGGAAACTTGGAATTTCTTGTTAATTCGAAAGACAATTTTGGAAGTTAGCAACCAATTCTAAATCCCCCATTCTCCCTCTTGAATATGTTGTTGAACTACATGGGAGAAGACTTCAAAATAAAGGAATATTTTCAAACAGCGGAGCATTCTGTTCCGGCAAAGTTGTTGCCCACCCATAATTCTCACACTTGGATGCTTAGGGGAAGTCTTGGGAATTGACATCTACTCATCTTAAAATTGCTAAATGTGAGAAACACTGCTATTGATCCTTACCCCCTAAACAAGTGAAGGATGCTGCATTCCTGGCCATAAGAATTTGCCTCCAATTTTCCTTCTCCTCTGAAATAAATTTTGAAAGCAGAAGTTTTTACAAAGTCAGAAAGAATGGATAGAACAAAAAAAAAATTGGTTTTTTTTTTAAAGCATGGTTGCAATTAAAGTACTTCACCGAATGATAACCCAATCAGCAGGATTGCATATCTTACCCACTCCTACAGTGTGTTTCTCCTAGTTCTAGTACAAGTCTGGGAACAAAGCTCCTAGCTATCTTCTCTTCTGAACACATCCAGTTTTTTTCTTTACACCTCTCTGGCTCCATTAAACCTGTTTGCTGTTCCTGGGCCCAATCTACTGTACAATCACTCACAATGAGAAGGACAAGCTATCCAGGACGAGAAATCTGAAGTATGTGCTTTATTCTTCGTTGCTCACATTTCAAAATGCATGTATTTATAATTTTATTTATTTATCCTATTTAGAAACTACCCATCTCCCTCATTGGGCAAGCAGGCAGTCATTAGCATCGTGGCAAAGGCTGTGTGTATGATAGAGAAATGAGAACAGCCTATCTGTCATATACAGCAGGTCATGTTCTCTCTGGTTTCTATGAAATCCCAAGAAAAGATCGATACCAGGAAGGAAATCTCCACTGATTAATTGTTCATGCTGTAAGAAGGTGTCTGAGATAACACAATTGAAAAAGCCCAGAAATATTTCACAAGAATTCTCCGCTCCTCTACTCATTGCAGAATACCTTATGCCACCAGACTTGAAATTCTAGACCTAGAAGACCTAGAACTACGCCGCCTTTGGTCTGATCTAAGTATAGTATATAAAATCATACATTGCAATGTCCTACCTTCAGCTTCAACCATAACAATACAAGAGCACACAATAGATACAAACTCAAGGTTAACCGCACCAAACTTGACTGCAGGAAATACGACTTCAGCAACAGAGTGGTCAATGTCTGGAATACTCTACCTGACTCTGTGGTTTCTTCCCCAAACCCCAAAAACTTTAATCTTAGACTGTCTACTATTGTCCTCACCCCTTTCCTAAGAGGTCTGTAGGGGGCGTGCATAAGTGCACCAACGTGCCTACTGTCCTTGTCCTATTGTTTCTTTTTATTTTTCTTATAAGTATCTATCTCATGTATTCATAACTATGTATATACTTATACCTATTATCTTGTAAGCGATTGACAAATCAAATAAATACTAAATACTAAATATGGGTGATGTGAATTAACAGAGTCACAGAGTTGGAAAGACCTTACGATCTTCTAGTCCAACTCCTTGCTTAAGCAAGACACCCAAAACTAGTGGTGGTTAACCTTTTTGGCACCCAGTGCCAAAACGGAAGCGTGCATTTGCGACATGCCAGAAAACAGAAGAGCAGCTCCCAGCACATGCATGTGCCCCAGCTACCTGATCTTCCGGCTTCTAACATGCATGCACACATGAAGATCAGCTGGCTGGCCGGTTTCTAATGTGCATGCATGCACCAGCCAGCTAGTCTTTGCATGTGCATGCATGTTAGAAACCGGAAGACCAGGTGGCCAGCCAGTTTCTAACGCACATGTGCATGCCAACCATATGGTCTTCGTGTGCATGCATACCAGCCAACTGGTCTTCATGCATGTATGCACATTAGAAACTGGAAGACCAGGTGGCCGGCCGGTTTCTGACACACAAGCGCATGCCAGCCAGCTGGTCTTCATGAGCGCATGTGCATTAGAAACCAAAAGATCAGCTGGCCTGAGCACATGTGCACGCCGGGAGCTGCTCTTCTGGTTTTTGGCATTCCCACATGTGTGAAGTCCAGCTGGCCAGTGCACATGTGTGCGCTGGAATCCAGAAGAGCAACGGGCAATGGCTGGCGTGCCCGGAGAGATGTTCTGCATGCCACTTCTGGCATTCGTGGCATAGGTTCACCATCATGGCCCTACACCATTTCAGACAAATAGCTATCCAATATCTTCAGTGATGGAGCGCTCACAACTACTTCAGTGGTTGATTGTTCTCCATGTGAGGAAATCTCTCTTTACTTCTAGGTTGGATCTCTCCATCCATTGCTTCTTGTCCTACTCTCAGGTGCTTTGGAAAATAAGTCAGCCTCCTCTTCTCTGGGGCAGCCCCACAGATACTGGAAGACAGTTATCATGCCTTCCTGCTCTATCACCCCTAGTCCTTCTCTCTGAAAGCCGTCATACCTAGGTCCCTCAATCGATCATCATATCTTTTAGCCTGCAAACCCTTTTTCATTCTTGTTGCTCTTCTCTGCACACTTTCCAGGGTCTCAACATGGTGACCAGGGTCCCAATCATGGTGACCAGAACTAGATTCAGTATTCCAACTGTGGCAACAAAAAACAAAACAAAAATCCCCCTGAAGAAGTTGGATTCGGTGCCCGGTGTACATCCAGCATTTGTTCCTCAAGTCATAGACAGATCAATAGACTGTTGGCTGAGTCAAAGCTATATTTTTTGGAATCCTCTCCTCTCCCATTGGGCACTGGGGCTCATCCGAGACTTTGCACATGGTTGAGAAAAATGCACTGATCCTGATCAACAGCCTGTTGCAGCCCCAACAACACGACGTGTATTGGGTTCCAGTCACCTCCAGCACAGCCCATTATGCACGGGTTATTGACACAAGAAACCATGGAGAATGACCCTTGCGTTTTCCAGGTCATTGGACAGCTCACAAATCCTCTGTTTGCTATTATTTAACACAAGACACATCTCTAAACAAGCCCTCCTCCTGCTACCGAATAGGAGAGGCTACCTATTACAATAATTAGGATTTAATATCACCTAAAGTGGAGGAAATGTTATCTGAAGTCATCTCTGTTCCACTTAGTAAGCAGACACATATCATTTTACACCAAATGTGTGTTTTCTTAATAAGGCCGAGATTTGTATAGCCAAGCGAGATGCTCTTAAGAATTCCTTTGGTACGTTTTTTTCTGAACCAGAGTGCCATAATAGCAAAAACGTTGTCCAGATTACACTGATTTAAAGCCTTGCTAACCCACAAAGTTTTATATTAGTCTGCTTTGTAGCATAGTCTTCTCTATAGGGTTTCTGTAAAGACCGAGGGAAACTGAGATTATTCACTGTGATCTAAGGGTTAACAACAACAGCAACAACAACAACAAGAGCAAATGAGCTCATTGGAGATGAGATGTAGATTTAGTTTCAAGAGAGCACCAAATCTCAAGGAGAATTGTCGGCTTTCAGAGTTGTAGGATTGCAATTCTCATCCCCCCTGAGGATAGGAATAGTAATAGCACTTAGACTTATATATTGCTTTATAGTGCTTTCCAGCCCTCTCTAAGCAGTTTACAGAGTCAGCCTCTTGCCCTCAACAATCTGGGTCCTCATTTTACCCACCTTGGAAGGATGGAAGGCTGAGTCAACCTTGAGCCACTCAGAATCGAACTCCTGGAAGTAGGCAGAGTTAGCCTGCAATACTGCATTCTAACCATTGTGCATCATGGATGGATGGATGGAGAGAAGGGCAATAGCCCTTAGACTTATATACCGCTTCACAGTGCTTCACAGCCCTCTCTAAACGGTTTTACAGAGTCAGCCTCTTGCCCCCAACAATCTGGGTTCTCGTTTTACCCATCTCGGAAGGATGGAAGGCTGAGTCAGCTTTGAACCAGTGAGAATCGAACTGTTGAACTGTTGGCAGCTGGCAGTCAGCAGAATTAGCCTGCAGTCTAAACACTGCGCCACCACGGTTCATTGAACTATTCCACTGGGGCTGATGGAAGAAGAAGTTCAACCATATGTAGAATGCTGCAGGTTCATCTGTCAGAGTTTTAAAGAGCTTTCCTTCACCTGGATGCCCTCCAGATATGTCCAGAAGGTTGGGTGGGTTAAAATGTCCAGAAGGTAGCAGACACTGTATGACTGAAGCTGCTATCTCGGGTTTTTTTTGGTTTTTTTGGGGTTTTTTTTCTGGCTGCCTCTTCCAATGATCCTCGTTGGATTTCGTTCCCTATAATCCTTTCTACCCAAAACATCTGCAGGTACCATTTAGGTAAAAGCTGGCAGCCAGTAGAAGAATGTTGCACCGGAAAGGATGACAGAGACTTCCAAGAGAACCCCAATTAACCTGATAAGTAGTCCTCAACTTACAACCATAATTGGGACTGGACTTTTCATCATGACTTGTAAATCATTTGTTTAGCAACCATGTTAAGTTATGACAGTGTTGAGAAAAGTCTCAACTTACGAGTGGTCCTCATGCTTACAATCATCACATCACACACATCCCCAAAGTTATATATGATCACAATTCAGGCATTTTGCAACCGGTTCACATTTACAGTTAGTTGCAATGTCCTGCAATCTTGTGATCAAAATTTGCAACCAAACGGGTTTGCCTTTACGGCTGTGGCATTGAGTTAATGACCAGTGTACTTTGCTTAGTGATTGTGATAAAAATAGTGGGTTCAACTCTACTTGTGACCAGAATGGCTTATGATGGAAATTTCAGTTTCCATTGGGGTCATAAGTTGAGGATTACCTATAAACAGAGTTGATCTTGGATTCCAGGACAACTAACAGAATGAAAGTAGAATAAAACACTCACTTTTTCTTAAATCCAGTGTCTTCATTCTTCCATTAAAATGTTAATTTTAGAAAGACCCTATTCTGTTGTTGAGTCATATTTTCATCTGTTTCAAGCATGTTCACAGTAGGAGAATCCAAAGGAAAACAGGTATGACAACTTGCTTTTCCTCTTTCCTCTTGGGATGGTGGTTCAGCAGCCAAAAAGGTATGAATGCATCAGCTGTACGTGGGGAACGAAACCACAGCAGGAGAAGAAAAAAAAAAGAAATAATCTCAGCTCTATGTTTGACAAAAGAAAGCTGCTTCTCCTAAAAATATTAAACCCAGAGATCCAGATGGAAATCTAAGTAGCTTTAAAAGAATACTGATAGATGTGAGACCCAATGGAATCTGAATCATTTGTCTTCCAGGTGAAGAAAGGAGATAATCTTTAAATAATCTCTCTTAAAACTGGTGTCCTCCAAAGATGTTACATGAATGAGAACTGAGAACAAGCATGATTAATCTTGCAAGTTGCTCAATCACTTTGGGATCTCCAAGTCACTGGGCAATACGTAAAAAATAAGTGTGTGAAAATGTCCAATTCAAGCTGTTCATTTCTGGATCCACAGCTCTTTGTCTGGAACCAAACCAGGAACAATGATCTATAGATGATTATTAAAGATGGAGACAGACAAATCATAATTTCTTTCGCCACAGGACATCTTCATTTGTGGTGTCCATTCATTTGACTGCTAAGCTGGACTCTTGCCCGATCCACCCAATTTCCCTACCCACAAACTGAGTGGAAAATTTCAAAAGGTCCCCAACGCCCAACAGTAAGGGAAGGAGATGGTGTCAACCAATGGCTGAGGCCATTTTGAGATTTCAGTGCTGACACCCTGGAGAAGTGGGATAGGGAGGGGGGAGTAGAGATAGTTGGGGTGTTGTAGTCAAAGCAAAATACTTTCTCTTGGGAACCAAGGACATTCCTGCAGGTGCTCGGAAGGAGGAGACTGGAGTCACCTAGCAACTCGACAGTAACCTGATTAGACCATGTGATTGGTTGTTTTGAGAAAGTGACAAACTTTTACTTTTAATTAGGTAAAAAAATGAGGGAATACTCAGCGTCAGTTTTCACCAGCCTGTGCCAATATGACATATCCAATAAAACTATTCTTTGGGGAAATTACCTGCCTCAGCGTTGGGTTTGCTAAGGGTATGTTACTTGGAACCCTGAACTTGGGTTAGGACAGCAACTCAAGACATTTTGCTACCTGAGTGAAAATACAACATTTCCACCACTCTGAGAACAAATTAACAGCATTAATTGCTAAACAGTATTTCAAGAATAACAAGGACTGGATTCCATTAGTTCTCTTCAGCACAAAAAGTAACCTTAGAGAGATTCAAGCAATGCCTCATTTTTCTTTTTAAGAACCAAGGTTCCAATGCACATAAAGGTAGTCCTCAAACAATTATTGGCTGTGTGGCAGGAGCTAAAAAAGCCAATGCAATCCTAGGCTACATTAACAGAAGAACAGAATGAAGACCACATGAAATGTTAAGCACTGCTTTACAAAGTATGGCCACACTTGGAATACTACATCCAGATTTGGTTACCACAATATAAAAAAAGATGTTGAGAGTCTGGAAAGAGTATAGAGAAGTGCAAGAGGCTAGAAGCTAATACATATGAAGAATTGGGTATGTCTAGTCTAGTGAAAAGAAGGACTACCAGGGCTATGATAGCAGCGTTCCAGTATTGGAGAGTTGACCAGAAAGACAAGGAAGGCAAACTATTTTCCAAAGCAGTTGAAGACAAGACAAGAACCCATTGATCAATAGTGGGATTCAAATTTTTTTACTAATAGATAGATAGATAGATAGATAGATAGATAGATAGATAGATAGAGATAGAGATAATTTTTTTTATTTTTTTAAAGACAAAGACTAACAAACACAAACATAAAACATCAACATAAAACCATCTTTCTAAATACAGCATGTCGGTTGGTACATTTCTTTTGTGCAATGTCATAATATCAACAGTCTTACCCTTCCAAACATACATTCATATTACATAAATTTCACTGCTACTTCAGTGGGCATGGCTCGGTGGGTTTGGTGTGGCTTGGTGGCATGGCTTGTGGGTGTGGCAGGAGAAGGATACTGCAAAACCTCCATTCCCTCCCCACTCCAGGGGGAAGGTTACTGCAAAATCCCATTCCCTCCCCACCCCACTAACCTGCTTTTCAGTTCCATTCTCCTGTGCAGGGCAACCAAAGAAGATCCAGCCGATCAGCTGGGATTCAATGGGAGGCATCGATGGGGTGATGGGGCCAGTCAGAGATGGTATTTGCCAGTTCTCCAAACTATGCAAAATTTCTGCTACCGGTTCTCCAGAACTGGTCAGAACCAGCTGAATACCACCTCTGCCATGGATGGAAACTAATCAAGGAGAGAAGCAACTTAGAAGTAAGAAGACATTTTCTAACAGTGAGAACAATCAACCAGTGGAATGGTTTGCCTTCAGAAATTATGGATGCCACATCACTGAAGGCTTTCAATAAGAGACTGGACATCCATTTGTTTGAAATGGTATAGAATTTCCTGGTCGAGCAGGAATTTGGATTAAAAGGCCTCCAAGATCCCTTCCAACTCTCTGTTATTCTATGGTTTATGTGTCATACCAACCACATTTGCCAGATTAAAACAGGAGGCTGTTCCAGGCAATTGCCTTAATATCAGCGTCCTCCCAGTGTGTTGCCTTGGCATTCAGTGAAACGTTAAACCTTTTGAAAGACAAGTTTAATTAAAAAGCAAGGGAAAGTAGCCTGCAGTTGAAATCCATTTATTTTTCAAGGATGTTTTAGGACGATGCAATCTTCCCTAGAAAGAGTAGGAAGGGTGGAATTGTTGCAGGCTAGTGTTTTTGAAATATGTCCAGAAAACAGAGAAATAAACATGAGATAAAATAATAGAGAGAAGCCTTACATGGTAGAGAGGGGTGCAGGGAATAACTCACCAGCTTGTCTTCTGTTAAATGAGTGTTTGAAGACTGGTCCAATCTATTACATCTGCCATTTTGTGAGTGTGGTCTTGCTGCCTCTATTCTTGATGTGGTCAACTTTGCTGTGACACTTGGGAAAATATGGGACACTTCGCTTAATCCCCCAAGGTAAGAATGAAGGCAAATGAGGTCCGGGCAGAAGAAGAACATTGTGGCTTCGTAATCTAAGATGGTTTGGACAAAACTCAGCAGCGCTTTTTGTGCAGTTGTTGATAAAAATAAGAGCACCAATGTTCAGTGACAAATATGGAAGGAGGAGGAGGAGGAGGAGGTGGTGGTATAAGTCAAGTAAAGAATCCCAGAAAAGCTTTGGACATTTTCCTAGCTTGAAAATGACAAGGGTCCATTTCAAAAATCCTGCTAGGATTAAACAAGAAAACACCTTGATTCAGGTGAAATCAAAGCTGCAAGGGAAAGCATGTTTTGACAAGCACATCAAATGAGGGTGAAAAGAGACCATAAATAATCCATGCTGGGAGAGTGTGCTCCCATCTAACTTCGCCCAGGAGTTTACACACCGGTGGGAAATGCTCAGCTATTGTGGTTCCCAAATTTCAGGTATTTGTAAGTGTTGCGAAAGTGTCGTGTCACATTTGCTCATTTATCAAATCTAATCAGCCACATTTCTAGACCAACAAGCGCTGAAAAGAAAATGAGGAAGATTCAAAGTCTAATATCCAAGATAATAAAGACATATCACTCAAATGGATTTAACTGGGACAGAGATCGGAGTTTCAGATTTAGGGGTTTTTTAAATTAAAATTTGGGGAGAGATCACTAAGATCACATTAGAGGCTTTGAGGGACCCTCATATGCCCCTGAACCAGTGATGGAATTCAAAATTTTAAACTATCAGTTCTGTGGGCGTAGCTTGGTGGGCGTGGCTTGGTGAGCGTGGCAGGGGAAGGATACTGCAAAATTTTCATTCCCTCCCCACCCCACTAGCCTGCTTTCCAGCTCTGTTCTCCTGTGCAGGGCAACCAAGCCACACCCACCAATGTCCAGCCACTTTCAAATATCTTGCCTGCAGAATGGAGTCAAGAAAATCTTGAAAGCATAGCTACAGTAGATCTACAAAATCTACTTATGGAGCCAAGCCATGCCAAGATTACAAGAGATTTGGAACAGAATTTAACAATCTCTGGATATCTTAACTGTGCAGAGAAGTGTAGTTTATTCTCAATGGCCAGTTAAAGAGGAGACTATTATTGGAATGATTTATGACCGAAGTAAATTAAGATTCCATTATATCCTCCTGACTGAACTTCCATTTTATTATGTTTCGTTTAGAAGCTGTCCAACTCAAGACAACTCTGGACCACTTAGACTTAAAAATAAGAAGACCAGAACAAGAAAGAAACAGACATTTTTTTAAAAAAGAATACATTACACATAGGAATAACTAAAAGGGGCTGTTTAACC
Source organism: Hydrophis major (assembly GCA_033807585.1). Taxonomy (NCBI): domain Eukaryota; kingdom Metazoa; phylum Chordata; class Lepidosauria; order Squamata; family Elapidae; genus Hydrophis; species Hydrophis major. The sequence continues at coordinate 7,906,186 of CM066338.1, forward strand.
ACCCTACCCCAAGGCCTGGGAGAGAAGGCAGCACTTCAAAGACTTTTAGAAGCTCACAAGGGTGGGACTTCCTTAATTAGGACCAGGGAATTATTAGTTTTCTAACCCTAAGCCAAGAATGCCAAAATGCTTGCTTCCTATTGGCTGCAAGTAAGAAGGCATCTATTCGTATCTCTGGCTCTGCGTGTCTCTAAAATAAATTTGCTTAAAACAAAGCTGGGATTTGGTCCTCTACAAAGTAAAATGGAACTATTATTTTCCACAATTTGGAAATTGTAGAACTCTTTTTGAAACCTCCCCAAATCTGCACCTCTATAACTGTCTGGTTTGGTTCTGCAACTCAGCAAGACAGACACAGACTCCAGAGAGTAATTAGGACTGCAGAAAAAACAATTGCTACCAACCTGCCTTCCATCGAGGACCTGTATCCTGCACAAGTCAAAAAGAGGGCTGTGAAAATATTTACACACCACTCACATCCCGGACATGAATTGTTCAACTTCTACCCTCAAAACGACATTATAGAGCACTGCACACCAGAACAACTGCCGGGCAGTTTTTCTCCCGAATGCCATCACTCTAAATAAATAATTCACTCAACACTGTCCAACTTTTACAAAGTCTGCATTACTATGACTATTAATTTTCTCATCACTCCTTATCACCCATCCCCTCCCACTTGTGACTGTATGACTGTAATCTTGTTGCTTATATCTTAACGATGTATATTGATTGCTTTCTAGTATGATTTGATCGCTTATTGTACCCTATGACTATCATTAAGTGTTGTACCTTATGTTTCTTGACTTTTGACAAATGTATCTTTTCTTTTTATGTACACTGACAGCATATTCACCAAGACAAATTCCTTGTGTGTCCAATCACACTTGGCCAATAAAGAATTCTATTCTATTCTATTCTATTCTATTCTATTCTATTCTATTCTATTCTATTCTATTCTATTCTATTGGACTTGGTGTTGGTTTTTGTTTTTGTTTTGCAGTAACATCAATCCCGTTGATTGATACTCAAGTGAGTCAACTGCTATTTTAATCTCTTTCCCCCCACACACACAATTATTACTATCAGTCCAAGTATCTGCTCCTCTTTATTGGTGCATTTGGTTTCTGCTTCTCCAGCCCCCTTTTTTTTCCTGCTAAATTTAATTCTGGCTTAAATTTAAAATATGGCTCTGCTCTATGCTCAAAGAAGACCATGTTGGAAAGTTGGCCTCTGGAAAGCACTGCTTTCTGCGATCACTTTCCTTATTAAACTTCCATAGCCAATCGCAGGGACCTATCCTTTTGCCTGCTGAGATTTTACGAGGTCAACCTGTTCAGTTTGCTTTGCTCTTTCTGAGTCACCTGGGTGGTGTCCACAAAGGTGTGGCTGCCTCTCAAACATTCCCATGGCAACTGGGGTGCAGTAAACGAAGAAGATAACATCTCCTTCAAGCTGAGTACAGCTAAACTGCAGGGATCGGCCTATTCCTGCCATTTTCCTGACAACAATCTAAAAAGTGGCTTGCAGTTGCTGCCTTCACAGAATTTTTTTTTCATTTCCCAATCTAGTCTACTACTTCCGTGCGGTTTCTTAGTGGTCTCCCCTCCAAGCATTAATTAGCAAACTAGCTATATTTCAAATAAATCTACTCTATTGAAATCCAGAGCAGGGAACACAGTGCTGCTTTCCTTTCCCATTTCCATTCTCCTTTTAAGATGTTGGAATAGGACTAAGGAGATCTAAGTCATGTTCAAGTTCATTCCTAGCCATAGAAGTGCGCCGCGTGAGGTCCGATCTAAGCACAGTTCACAAAATTGTCTGCTATAACATCTTGCCCGTCAACAACTTCTTCAGCTTCAACCACAATAATGCACGGGCAAACAACCAATACAAACTCAAGGTAAACTGCTCCAAACTCGATTGCAGAAAATACGACTTCAGCAACAGAGTGGTCTCAACACCTGGAACGCCCTACCCGACTCCGTTGTTACAGCCTCAACTCTTCATAGCTTTAACCTCAAACTGTCTACCATGGACCTCACCCGCATTCTTAAAGAGGCCCTTAAAGGGGGTGTGCAGAAGAGCACCAGTGTGTCTATCATCTAGTCTTACTATCCCCATTTATCTGTATTTACTTCCTTTGTTTATGTTTTAAGTTCATACATGTACTTGTTATCTCGTACATGTTTGACAAACAAATAAAACAAAAATAAATAATAAATAATTTCATGCAGTGATTTTGGGCCATTCTCTCTTCCTTAGCTCAGTCTACTTCCCAGGGTTGCTAATGGAGAGGGAACCCTGTACAAATCCACTGGAGCTCCTGGAGGAAAAGTGGAAGATAAGTCTAAGAAGCAAATAAATAAATTGGTTGACTTGACCAATTCTGAAGAATTGATGCCATTAGGATTAGGGTCCCAATCCATCTGAAGGAAACCTGGCTTCAGAAGACCAATAGTTCCCCATCAGTTTTCAAAAGGATCAGTCCTTCAAGGAAGGAGTCCCAAAGGTGCTTTTTTTTTCAAGAGGTAACTGAACTGTCTGGTTTCTCTTTGAAGACATTTCGCTTCTCATCCAAGAAGCTTTTTCAGAAAGAAGCTACCTTTTTCACTCAATGTGTTTTCAGCTTCTTTCCACCAGGATTAGCGGGTGTGTCCAATGTTACTCATTTTTGGGCCAACAACAGTCAGTGGGAGAGGCAGGATGAGAGAAAGAGGATTCCCTGGGGAGGACTTGTAAACCTTTCCCCATTCTATCTTCTCAGGTGTAATTCTTCCCCTGCCCGCCTCTGCTAATTGCTACGTGGTACCACACTGAAGAACAAAGAAGAATGCCAGCTGGGGATCAAACAGAGGAAATCAGTCAGGCAAAGACTTGAACTGAATATACAAGGACTGTGGAGGGAATGGGCTTGACAAGGTTCAGAATTGCATTCAGACAGCCTGTCGTGGCCCAAGTTTTGCAAAATTGCAAAATCCCCCTGCCCAAAGAATAACTCTTGTAGGAAAACCTTCTACTTCAACTTTCTTCTGTTATTTCAGAACCCTTTCCCAACCTGTGGCTCTTTCTAGATGTAAATCTGAGATGTCCCAACCCATTATGAGAATAGCAGAGAGTGTGTCATATACTAGCAGAGCCAAGGAAAGATATTATGGGGCATTTTTGAGCCAGGTACCAAAATGCTGCAGTTTCTTTGCTTTGCTTTCACAACCAAAGGTGCATTCTTCAAAGCCAAACTATGTACCAAATTGGGTGGGTGTGGAGCTGGCAACTGAGGACATCCGGGAGGGCCAGATCAGGGTGTGTCCTTGTATCAAATAGGATTCTGGTAGAGAGGAGGGAGGGACATCATATACTGCACCTGTTGTCCACATACTTAGCATTTGAAAAAAAAAAGTCAATATTGTCATACTGTTCCTTGGCTAATAAAATACCACCAACATTTGAAAATCTACTAAATTGCTGCTTTACACTGCAGAAACATGTGCTTTGAAAGTTTAGCTATAGGCAATTCAATCAATTATCACCACACATTAACATTGACCTGGGTTATAACCTGAAAAGAGGAGTTTCTATAAATATGACCAAAACAAGTCATGTTAAAGCAAGAATAAGTCTTTTCTTGGCAAAATCCCAGTTTCACTTAAACTTTGCTAGCTTGGAGCACCTGGAATCTCACATCACTGCAAAAATACTCACATCCCTGACTCTGACACAATCCAGCATCATTGTAGAAAGTGACATTTTATACCATGACAACTTGAGAAAACGTCAAGATTGAAAGTGACAATCCATGGAAGAGAATGGTGCATAATCCAGGTTTATGGGGGGGGGAAACACAATTGCCCAATTTCCAAAAACAGGAGGACCATGGAAAATATCGTTTGGTAAGATAGTCCTTGTAAAAGTTACAGTGACACTTTGTGAGTGAGATACGACCTGTCCTCTTACTTATGACCATCACAGCATCCCCACAGTCACACAATCAAAATCTGGGTGCAACTGGCTTGTGTTTACAATGGTTGCGTCATTCTGGGTGATATGATCAAAATTTGTGATATTTCCAGCTGGCTTCTGACAAGCAGTCAATGAGGAAAGCTGGATGCGTTTAATAATGGCAAGATTAGTTTAATAACTGCAGTGATTCGCTTAACAACTGGGGCAAGAATGGTTGTAAAATTGGAACAATTCACTTAATGACCTTGCTTATCAATGGAAATGCTTGTCCCATTTATGGCCATAAGTCCAGGACTATTTGTGTTTGGAATTGTTGTGAATCAATAAATGCTTAATAAAGATCATTAAGAGCTTGAAGTAAAGTGCAGGATTCAGGCCCTGCACTTCTGATTGGCCGATAATAGCGACATCAGATTGGTCCGTTCAGGAGAATCTGATTGGCTATTAACGAGCCTCTTCCATTGGTTAATGGAGCTAGCGCTCCCTGTGTTTTCATTGGTTAAATAAGTTAAGAGTTGCCTCTATAAAGGGGCCCATCGTGGCCATTAGTTGAGCTGTTTAACATGTAAATAAAGAGTTTGAAGTTCACTGTTTCACTGGCTCGTCTCCATCCTTGCACCCATGCTCAGAACTTAACAGGAATGACACAGAGGATGAAATACTTTCCACTGAAGGAAGCAAAATAAATCAGACTTTCTCTACCCCAGGCCTTTCCCCTGCTTTCTTCATAGCCCTGGGACCCTACAAGCCCTCCTTGTTCACCCCATGTGAGTTCCTCGGAGTTATGACCTGTAGGAGAAGGGCAGCTGCTGCTGGGCAAACCTTGGCGGGCTCTTCCCAGCTTTGGGGGCTGAGGAACATAGGAGTTGCCCCCATCTTATGAAGTCCCCATGGAAGGGGTGGTGCCTCTGTCTCCCTCCCTGAGCAGGGAGGTTGGACTAGATGACCTCTAAGGTCCCTTCCAGCTCTATTGTTCTATGTGTGTTTAGGTATCGTGGGTTTTCCAACACAGTTGGCCTGACTGAATTGCTGACTACAAAGAAGTGGATTTTCTTCAGCGTTGTGGTAACTTCAGATGGTCACTAAACAATCGTAAAGACAACTTCTAAGAGTGAACGGATATACACTCTTATCTACATATAATTAGCTTCTTTTGACAAAAGATTCATTTCACAATAGACCACAAGCTACTCCCTTATTTTCAGAAAAACAAAAACATTATTTCATCTATTGGCTCTAGGGTTTTACCATTTATGTATAATTTACAATTGTCTACTCCAATTTTCCTTTCAGGAAGCCTTTGATGCTTGGATCTTGAATTAATTTATATTGTTCTTTATTTGTAATCTGGCCTTCCTCCCAAAGGAGCCATCTATTAAAAGAGAACAATAAATTCTTTAATTAAAAGCAGGGGAAGCAATAATTTAAAAGTCTGTCCTAATACAAGATACTAACAATAACAAAAATGCTACAAAGAAAATTTGTATAAGATGTTTTACAGGTGGCACTTTCCCCCGACAAGAATAGCAAGAATGTTCAAGAATAAATCTGAAAAATGCTGGAAATGTCATCAGATACCTGGCTCATATTACCATATGTGGTGGGCTTGTGAAGACGCTAGAAAATATTGGACTAAAATTCGCATGTGGTTGGAAAAAATGACAAAGAAACGTACAGATTTGAAACCGGAGTTCTTTCTATTGGGAATCTTACCAGATACATACAGTAAAGACTTGAAATACCTGATTGTAAATGTATTAATAGCGGCTAGGATTGTATTTGCTAAAAATTGGAAGAATGAGAAAATACCATCGCAGGAAGAAATTATTAAGAAAATATTGGAATGTGTTGAGATGAGTAGATTGACATTTGAAATTAGAGAGCAAGAGGATAAACAATTTTATGAAATTTGGGATCTTTTTTATCAATGGTTGGATGACAAACACAATAATAGAATATTTAGAATGTTAGACAGCAAGGAATATCTTTGTTTTGTTTTTCTCTTTTGTTATTTGACATCATATTTATAAAGTGTTTTTAGGATAGAATTGGTATGATTATATGATTTGTTATAGAATAAACTTAAAGTATTGTTATCTCATAAAGTATGAATGATTAAAAGTATAGTCAAATGATTTTCTAATAGCGATATTAGGATATATAAGTTTGGATTGAAAATATGAGCTATTATGTAATGTAACTGTAATTGAGACTACGAAATGAATGCACAATACTGATGAACCAACCGACACTCTGTATGTATATAAGAGAGTTGATGTTTTTATGTTTTGTTTGTTTGTAGAAAATCAATAAAATCGTTTTCAAAAAAAATATAACAAAAATGCTATAATTAAAAACAAAGTCCATTCCAAAAGATAGCCTAAAATTTGATTGCATGAATGTTTGCAGAATGTAATCACAAAAATCAAGATGGCGGTAATTGCAGTCAAAGCTCTACCTGTTGAATATATGCCTGAAAGCCTTAATAACCACCAGTAGCACTGACCCCTTGCAGAATTCCTTAGATATGCTAGGTTAGGGATCTTCAAACTTGACAGCTTTAAGACTTGTGGACTTCAACTCCCAGAATTCCTCCTCCAGTTATGTTAGCTCAGGAATTCTGGGAATTGAAGTCCATAAGTCTTAAACTTGCCAAGTTTGAAGAGCCTTGTGCTAGATAGCTGGCAGTAGAGAAGTATAAAAATAACCTTGGAGAAAATATGTGGTGAGCCTTGGAAAAGAAGGAAAGCATAATAAAGGAGCTTTGAGATTGCATTGCCTTGATTCTCTTTGGTATAAAAAGGAAGGAAACATAAACAGAAAAGGAGCCAAACTGGTCCAGTGGTAAAGAAATCAGGAGGTGGTGAATTTTAATCCTGCCTTAGCCAGGAAGCCCAACTGGATGATCTTGGGTCATCCACTCTCTCTCACAGCCCAACCCACCTCACAGGGTTGTTGTTGTGGGGAAAAAGAGAAGGAGGAGGAAAGAGTATTTGGTCTTGAGTAAAATATTTGGCCTTGATGAAAATAATGAAGGGATATAAATAAATAGTCATGCTTTCTCAAGATTCTGTTATGATGGTCTCTATCGGTGTTTCTCAAATTTTAAAGTGACTTGCAGACTTCAGTTCCCAGAATTCCCCAGCCACGCTTAAAATTGAGAAACACTGAGAGCAGAGCAGGGGGTCTCCAAACTTAGCAACTTTAAGACTTGCAGACTTCAACTCCCAGAATTTCTCAGTCAGTCATGCAGGCCAGTCATTTTAACAAAAATGATAAAACTGAAGAGGCAGGCTCCTTACATTTTCAACAAATCTGTTTATTGTTGCCTTCCTATTTTTATTATTATTATTTTTTTTTTGGCCTCCATTTCAGTTTTAGGTATTTAAAACGCAGGAGTTTTGGGTGGGAAGAATGTTCAAAATTAGTCTCCTAAAAAAAACAAAAAGCCAAGTCAAGAGAAAATAGGAAAGAAAATAAATCTTCAAGTACTCAGAGGATAAAGTAGAAAAACAGAAGCGTCCTTTTTATATATAAAGGGTAGTCCCCTCAACTTACAACCGCCATGGAGTCCAAAATTTCTGTTGTTAAGCAAGGCAGTGAAGTGAGTTTTGCTCCATGTTACGACCTCTCTTGTACTGTGTTCTGTCCCCTCACTTGAATTCTTGAGATCCCCGCGCTCTGATTGGCCAAAGCATGGGGTGATCGGATTGGCTAGGCGAGCCGCGCCGATTGGCTTGCTGAGAATCTCCCGCGATTGGTCGATTCGAATCGTGGGAGATTTAAAGCGGTGCCATTGGCCGCGGCCGCCGCAGCTTGGAAATAAAAAGCCGCAAAGTTTTCCTTTAGCCTCAGTTCAGTTTCTGACTAAATAAAAGAGCTTGATACACAGTCACCGACTCCTGGCTTCCTTCCACGCGGACATAACACTGGCGACGAAGGTGGGATACTTATCCTGAACCGAAGCACGTGTCCGACGGAAGCCAGCCAACCGACGAGATGGCCAGCATCGCGCCACCAACCCCCTTCAACCCCGCCAGCGAGGACTGGGAATCTTACACGGACAGATTCCACATGTTCCTCGAATGCAACGATCTGAAGGATGCCACGGGACCGAAGAAAAGAGCCATCTTTCTAACGCACTGCGGGCCTGCAGTGTTTAAGATGGCAAAAGCGCTAGCCAAGCCCGCCGATGTTACCGTGATGGATTGGGCGGACCTCGAGCCATTACTCCGGAAACACTACGCTCCAGCCGTACCCATTCTCATCCGACGACACGAATTTTATCGGCGGGACCAGCAGTCAGGCGAGAGTTTCAGTGATTCTGTTGCAGAGCTGCGGTGCCTGGGAGGACTATGCGAATTCTCCAATATGAATGAGGCCCTGTGGGACCGAATCGTGCTCGGCCTTTGGGACCCCGTTCTCCAAAGTCAGTTGATGGCTAAGGGCAACATCGCTCTCGCCGATGCCATCTCCGAAGCCGTGGCAGCCGAAGCAACCTGACAATCAGCAGACCGCATGCGGAGACCAAACGCCGGGGACCGCACCGCAAACAACAATCCTGCAAGGTCGACCGAGGCCCAACCTGAAACTACCACCCACCAGGGCGACTTCCACTCCACCTCGGGAACATCAGACGAGGAGGAAGACATCCACCGTCTCCAGGCAGGCCGCGGCCAGCGCAGCCGGCGGAGTCGTAAGTCGAGAACCGCGTGTGCCGGTTGCGGAGGCGACCACCCCAGATCCGAATGCCGGTTCTTCGACTCCGTTTGCAGGCACTGCGACAAGAAAGGCCATATAGCCCGCGTCTGCCGCCTCAAGAAAACCCACAGCCCCAGACGATGGGACCCGAGCGAGCGGAAATGAGAGAGCCCACCCCCCAAAACCAGAGACCGCCCAGCAGACAACCGTTGGGAACGGAACGGACGAGTCCAACGAGGGGGCGACAGCCGGCAGAGAGAAGAGACACATCAGATGGTCACCATCGGCCACGCAACTACCACAGATGCCAGAAAGGTCTACGTGGAGGTAGGCATCGAAGGCAAACCCTGTAAGATGGAGGTGGATTCCGGGTCCTACCTCTCGATGGTAGCATGGCAAGAAATTAAACGCTTGGTGCCTACCATCCAGAGGAGGGAATTAGAAAACCAAAGACTAATCCTCAAAGACTACCAGGGAAACCGCATTCCTGTAGTCGGAACAGGAAAATTCACAGTGACCTACAAGGGGCACACCGAAAGACTTCCCCTGACCATCGTCGATCGAGACTGACCTAGCCTACTGGGACTTCAATGGTTCGCACCGCTAGGCATTGCAGTCACGGGCATCGACCACATCGCCGAAGCCGACTGGGAGCAGCAACTGGCCCGGGACTTCCAAGAAGTGTTCGACGGCACCCTAGGCAAGTACCAAGGGCCCCCTAGATCCTTCAGCCTGGACCCAAATGTTCCCCCGAAACGCCTAAAACCAAGGTGGGTACCTTTCGCACTCAAACCAAAAATCGACGAGCAAATTGACAAGCTCGTCAAGCAAGGGGTCTTACAACCACGCCCGGTGGGAGACCCCTATAGTCACCCCAATTAAGCCTGATGGGTCAGTGAGAATCTGCGGGGACTATAAGGCCACCCTAAATGGACCTTGCAGCAAAGCGCTTACCCCGTCCCAGTAGTGCAGCATCTCCTACACTCACTGGGAGGGGGCAAAGTTTTTGTGAAACTCGACCTGGCCCAAGCATACCAGCAACTGCCGGTCGACGAGGAAACTGCAGAGGCGCAAACCATAGTCACCCACCGGGGAGCCTTTAGATGCAACCGCCTCCAATTTGGAGTCAGCGTGGCACCTGGAATTTTCCAGAGCCTCATGGAAAGACTCTTACAGGGCATCAAGGGGGTGGTCCCATACTTTGATGATGTACTAGTATAGGCAACCAACCAGGCCGAACTAGAGACTCGCCTAAGGGAGGTGCTAACGAGATTCAAAGAAACCGGGCTTAAAGTGAAGAGGGAAAAATGCCAGCTGTACACAGAGCGGGTCGAATTCCTAGGATACCTCCAAGACCGACACGGCATTCACCCCACCAACAAGAAAATTAAAGCCATCAAGGAAGCCCCCACACCCAAGTCAAAAACAGAACTGCAGGCGTTTCTGGGGCTACTTGACTTTTATAATGTCTTCCTGCCCCAAAAGGCGACCGCGGTAGAGCCTTTGCATAGGCTTTTGGACAAGGCGGCTACCTGGACTTGGGGGAAACGTGAGGAAGCCGCCTTCAGGAAAACCAAGGACCTGCTCACTTCGGATGCCATCCTCATCCAGTACAATGAGACCTTACCGCTAGCAATCACATGCGACGCATCACCCTTCGGCGTTGGCGCTGTCCTCAGCCACGCTCTCCCCGACGGAAAGGAAGCACCCATCGCGTTCTTTTCAAGGACCCTCACCAAACTGGAGCGGAACTACAGCCAGCTGGACAAAGAGGCTTTGGCTATCGTCGCCGCAGTAAAAAGGTTTCACGAGTACCTCTACAGCCGGACCTTTACCATCATCACCGACCACAAACCGCTGCTGGGAATCCTTGCAGGGAATAGGGCCACCCCGAACATTCTGTCTCCCTGAATGACAAGGTGGTCCGAATTCCTGGCTGCCTACAACTACGGACTCACACACCGCCCTAGTAAGACTATCTCCCATGCGGACGCCTTAAGCCGCTCACCGTTACCTGAACCAGACACTGACCCAGCACCCATGACGACCACCCTCAGCATAGAGACTCTACCCAACCTACCCATAACCGCGTCAGACATTGCCCGAGAAACTAATAAAGACAAACGTCTGGCGCGGGTTTTGCATTGGGTAGAGAAAGGGTGGCCGGAAAAGGACAACGACGAGTCCATCAGGACATTCCGGAACCGGCAAACAGAACTCTCGCTACTAAAAGGGTGTATACTATGGGGGGATAGGGTGGTCATCCCGGAAAAACTACAAGGGAAGGTTTTGGAACTGTTACACGAGGGGTACCCGGGCATCGTTAGGACAAAAGCCTTGGCCAGAAGTTACGCTTGGTGGCCAGGGATGGACAAACAGATCGAGGCCTGGGTAGCAAGGTGTCAACGACGCCAGGAAACTAAACCAAGCCCACCCACAGCACCCATCCTAGAGTGGGAAACCCCCAGGGGACCGTGGTCTAGGATCCACATAGATTTTGCCAGGCCCACAAAAGGACACACTTTCTTAATAACCGTAGACGCTTGCTCCAACTGGCTGGAGGTAAGCAACATGAGAACAACCACCACGGAGGCCGTGACCAAAGAACTCTGCAAACTTTTCACAACACACGGCCTCCCGGACGTCCTCGTCTCCGACAACGGGCCCCAATTCACCTCACTAGAATTCGAAAAATTCCAAGCGGAAAGGGACATACGACACACACTGACAGCCTCGGTGCATCCGGCGGCGAGTGGTAGGGTGGAACGGATGGTTCAATTCACAAAAAAAAACCATCCAGAAAATAGACCACGGGGAGATCCAGGACAAAATAAATAAATTACTTTTCATACAGCACATAACCCCGAACACCTCAACAAATAAAAGCCCAGCAGAACTGCTAATGGGGAGGAAAATAAGGTTCCCACTCGATAGATTACACCCCACTTACAACCCAGAGAAACCCCCAGACTCCACCAGCAAACACCGAACCTTCGCACCAGGCGACGCCGTCTACGCGAAGAACCTAAACGGAGACCCATTATGGGTACCAGCAATCATAACACAGCTGACAGGCCCACACTCGTACCGGCTACAAACAACCGACGGACGAGCGTGGAAACGCCACATCAATCAGTTAAGATCGAGGACGACCACACAAGACACCACCGACACGCAACCAAGCAAAACCAACCCCCTCAACACAAACCAAGAGGGGAGGGGATACCCAGGGAACCAAAACCCAGAAAAAAGAAACCAGCCATACTCACCTGCAAGCAGCCAGCACGAAACCTCACCAGGAAGAGACAGCCAGGCCAGCTCAACCAACCCGGGAAGACCGAGCGGGAGCGGCGAAACCCGCAGCTCAACCAACCTGGGTAGCCCAGGAGGGAGCTGCGGAGAGCGGCCCGGCCAGACAGACCAGGCAGTTCCCATGACGGAGTCCGGAGAAACAGAGACCCCGACCGAACCAGCCGGGATCCAACCTACGACTGACTTGCGCAGGTCCAGTAGGCAAAGACGGAGCCCCGCCTACCTACGGGATTACACTACGTAAGGACTGAACCAAGAGGGGAGGGGTGTTCTGTCCCCTCATTTGAATTCTTGAGATCCCCACGCTCTGATTGGCCAAAGCGCGGGGCGATCGGATTGGCTAGGCGAGCCGCACCGATTGGCTCGCTGAGAATCTCCCACGATTGGTCGATTCGAATTGCGGGAGATTCAAAGTGGTGCCATTGGCCGCGGCCGCTGCGGCTTGGAAATAAAAAGCCGCAAAGTTTTCCTTTAGCCTCAGTTAGGTTCCTGACTAAATAAAAGAGCTTGATACACAGTCACCGACTTCTGGCTTCCTTCCACGCGGAAATAACACACTGGTTGTTAAGTGAATCATTGCAGCTGTTAAGTTGATCAGGCTTCTCCATTTTCTCTGCTTGTCAGAAGGTCACAAAAGTTTATCATATGACCCCTGGGACATTGCAATGGTCATAAATATGAGTCAGTTGCCAAACACTTGAATTTTGATCACATGACTATTGGGATGCTGAAATAGTCATAAGTGTGAAAAATGGTCATAAGTCACTTTTTTTTTCAGCATCATTGTAGCTTTGAACAGTCACTGAATGAATCATTGTAAGTTGGGAACTACCTGTACAGAAAACTACCTGTACAGAAAAAGGAAATTTCTGGGGAAAGTGCAAGGCAAATTGAGCCTGTCTGCCTTATTCCTGGCTCCCTCCAAGATGGCTGCTTGCTATACCAATCTCCCCCTTCCAATATATATAATACAAAGGACTGTTTTTCTCTCCCCCATCCCCATCTTGGACCAGATAACAAGGCAGCTGCTGTTAAAGGCATTTGATAGAATCCCTTCACAGCCCACCTGTTCAAATGACCTGTGTGTTCCAGGCAAACATTTCCATTCTCTTAGGTCTTAAAAGCCATTAATTTCCACAGGTATTCTCCCAACCAGGTAAGGGAGACGCCCTCCCACCCATCTCTGGTCCACAAACTTCCTCAGTTTTAACTTTTAGCACCATATAAACAGAATAGTTGGATGTGTTTCAAGTCATCTCTAGTCTTGCAGGTTCTCAGTTTTGTTTTCTTTCAGCTTTTCCAATTCTGAGGAGTCTTCTCCTGTAAGATATGATTCAGATAACCTCATTTCCCACCCCCCAGCCCCCATTATTTGATCCACTTGGACTTTGGGGAATGAGAAATGGAGGTTTTCCCCAAAAGGAAGACTGCTAGGAAGACTGGTTACCCTCACAAAATGGCTGCCAGGTTGGGCGAGGCTGGTTTCCATTTTCCCAGAAGGCGAAATATGTGAAATGGCTTCCTGCCCTCCATTCGAGCTGTGCAGGATATTTTCCTTCATATTAATTTGCTTTATTTACCGAGAAGTGGAGCAAATGTAATGAAGCACCCTGTTATGATTTATTTTCCGGGGGTGGGGGAGAGAGTAGTTTCTATTTTCTAAGATACATGTGTCCTATCCATATCCCTGTGAAGGAAAGCAACTTTTCAGATTTTAAATAATAACCAATGAAGAGGAAGTCTGCCAGTTTGCCTGAAAATATCATTTATATAATATTTCTGTTACAGTGTGGCCATCTAGAAAGACATTTACCTACAGCTAAATTAAGCAATGTTCCCTTTAAATTCTCCATCTTGGTGTTGCTTTAAATAAGCAACACCAAGATGGAGAATTAGGATTACAGCTCACAAGAAGGATTCTGAAATTGGAATGAAAGTTCCTCCACCTTCAGAGTATTTAGCTACTCTATTGCCATTTCTCTGTTTGTTTATGTGGAAGAGTTATAAGCAAAATGCATACACAATTTACCTATTTCTCTGACCAGCTTGTTTGGCTCACCTAAAAAAAAAATAGAGTTAACCTTAAAACATGAAACTAAGAAGCTACAACAGTAGCAAAGCGTAGGATATTTATTATGTGTTTATTGATGCATTAGACTCATATCTCACTTTTTATTCAGTACTAAAGCCAGTTTACAGTAGGGTAGTGCAATAGCAATAGACTTTTATACCACAGTGCTTTACAGCCCTCTCTAAGCAGTTTACAGTCAGTATATTGCTCCCAGCAATCTGGGTCCTCATTTTACTGTCCTCGGAAGGATGGAAGGCTGAGTCAACCTTGAGACGGTCAGGATCAAACCGTGACAGTTGCCAGAGTTAGCCTGCAATATTGCATTCTAACCACTGCACCACCATGGCTCTTCAATGCTTCAAATTGGACTCTGAAAATGTTTTGGGGGGATTGTGGGTTGTGTGGGATAGTACAAATAGCCCTCACTTAACAATGATACTTGGGACCAGAAATTCTGTCGCTCAAGCGGCTCAGTCATTAAGCGCAACTTCACATCCCTGTCACCGTTGGCAATGGCAATTCCAGCAGTCTTGGTTGTCATCATTAAGTGAGTTTACACATAGTCATTAAGTGAGGACATCACATGACCACAATTTGCCACCTTCTATGCAGGTTTCCCTTTTGTTTGTAAGAAGCTGGCAAGGAAAGTTACAAATTTCCGCAAAGTCATACAGATAGTCCTTGATTTACAACCAGTCATATTTAGTGACCAGTCATAGTTACAATGGCACTAGAAAAAGTGACTTATGGCTGCTTTCTTCACACTTATGACCATTGCAGCATCCCTATGGGCAAGTGATCAGAATTCAGGCGCTTGGCAACTGACTCATATTTATGACGGTTGCAGTGTCCTGGGGTCACAGGATCTCCTTTTGTGACCGTCTGACCAGCAAAGTCAAAGTCACTTTAGAACTGTGTTACTTAAAAACTGCAGTGATTCACTTAACAACGGTGGCAAGGAAGGTGGTAAAATGAGGCAAAACTCACTTAATAACTATCTTGTTGCGCAGCAAAAAAAAAATTGGCTCAATTGTGTTGTAAATCGAGGAGCACCTCTAATTGATGGAAGTGCCCAAATCACAATCATGCTGTGGATGCTGCAACAGTCACAACTAAGAGGACTTATAAATCCTACTAGTTCAGCCTGGTTATAACTCTGGATGGTCACTAAACAAGTTTTGTTAAGTATGACCTTGTAGTTGTTTGCATCTCTTCAAAGCAGTTACTGGAGGCTGTTTTAAAATGTTTCACCCAGGTGCTTTCTTTCAATATCTATTAATTCTAGAATCTGATCTCAATATCTAGAGGTAGGGGGATTTGGCTGGATATCCTGCATTAAAATATAAATTATTTTCCCCCTAAATTATTTTCCCCCTAAGATGGTTGGTTGTCCATCCTAGGGAAATAAATGCAAGTCTAAATAGATAGAGCTCTGTTGAGAATGGGTCATGTAGTACAGTTGCTTTTAATAAAGGCAATTTCCCTGCTGGGATTATTAAAAAAATGGAATGGAAATTTAAATAGCCAATGGGTTTTCAACTGGTGAGCTGCCTGCATTTGTCCAGTTCTTTAGAACCCTATTTTCCAAACTTGGCAACTTTAAGATGTGTAGACTTCAACTTCCTGGGAGTTGAAGTCCACATATCTTAAAGTTGTCAAGTGTGAAAAACACTGCTTTAGAAGCTGCTTTTATTTCAAACTAAAATGTTATGCTCCTCCATAACCCCAGAGAACTAGCCTTATTAGTTTTAGTTTATTGTCGTTGCACATTGTACAATGAAATCAAACACCATCTTTGGTGCATATCATGACCATGAAAATAAACACACACATCCTTCACCCTCCACACACTGAACTGAATTATATGAATTATAATTCTGAGATTGGGCTTTTGACTCACACCAGGCAGGTTCATTTCATTTTGTGTGAGTTTTATGCCGGGCAGGATCTGATTATAATTCCCACAGTTTTAAAACCAACTCTCCCCTTCAACTGTTTTGCCCATATTCCTTGCAATCCAAAGAACTGCATGGGAAGGTGACCAGGTGGGAGCCAAACACAATATATTTAGAACCAGGAATTTTGGGAAGAAGCTTTCCTGGGAGGCACCTTGTGCATTTTGGACAGAATTGTAGCAAGGAGACTGCATTCTGCTTGCTGATAAAGGACTCCTGAAACAGGAGAGAGAGAGAGAGAGAGAAAGAGAGAGAGAGAGAAAAAACCAGAACAGGTTAAGGCACTTCCTGAAATTAAAGTAAAATTGAGAAAGGGAGTTTCCCTCCTGATCTGTCTCCCTCCCTCCTTCCCCAACCAAACATACATAAACCCAATCAGGTAGACTCAACTGGGCGTGGATTATGCTTCAGGTCCCACCTCTACCTTTCCTGCAGGCCCAATGGCCTCGCCTGTTGGGAAATTGACTCAGGTCATGTGCTTCCACCGAGGGGCAGGTAACTTAGGAAAAAGAGAGCGAGGAAAAAAAAGATTCTTTTTTTTAAAAAAAAACAAAAACTTAGGCTGGGTTCCTGCCATGATGTCAGAGGGAGACAAACGGACTGCCTGTTAAATTTTATCCCCCAGTTAGAGCTGGGGAGACAGAACTCATCTCAAATACAGGTACAACAGCAAACAGATTTTTTTCCCCTTTTATTAAATGTTATTTGAACCTTAGCTACCTTCACCCTGTTCCCTTTACCCATAGTTCTGGCTTTTCTGAGATTGACCTTTTTATATCTTCCCTTTGATCACTTGGGGAATGGGGGTGCCCTTTATTTGTAAGTTTTTTGTGTTTGGCTTGTTTTATACTTTTTTCTCTTTCTCTCTTTCTCCTTTTTTTAAAAAATTTTGTTCTTTTTTTCTCTCTTCCTTCTCTCTTCCTTCTTTTTCTTTTTTTTTTTTTCCTCTCCTTTACCTCTGCTTTTGATTGTAGCTGTTCCCCCCCTTCTGTGGTCATGACGGCTTCTTCTTCGCACAGTGACTGTTTGGTGGTCTTGTTTGGGGCATCCGCTGGTGGAAATGGGGCTAAGCTGGGGTCCGATGAGAGGGAACTAATTCTGTTGGTGTGGCAAGTTGTGGATCTTCCCAGCAAGAAGGTATGACTTCCCAAACTCTTCGTACACCGTTGGGCAATTTGCAAAAAGAGAGGGAAAAAAGAGGAAGAAAGAGAGGTGAAACTACTTAACTGAGATCCCTCTTCTCTCTCATTCAACCACCCGAGGGGGATTTCTATATCTGAGCAAACATATCCAGGGCTGGAATGAGTTTGGCTCACCTCCCCCAACTTGGCTTGAGGAGGGGTGGTGGGTTGGAAGAAAGCAGGGAGAAACTATTAAGTTTGGACTGGGCCAATTCATTAAAAGCTCAGCTCAAAAATTTCCCTTGAAATTGAGCAGGAGAATCAAATCCAGATTACAAAAGGATGAAATCTTCCCACCTTCCCCAGTTCTGAGTCAATAGAAACATTTTCATGTTTAAGAGACTCTAAAAGGCGCTTCCTTCCTGTAAAAAGAAAACCCAAACGGCCCTTTTAACCATGTTTGGGATATTGGATATGTACCTTTTTGTGTTTGTGTGTTTGAAATAATCAGGCCTGCATGTTTGCTTGGGAAACCTGTCGCTTGATACGGGAATTAAACCGGAATGGGAGGAAAACCTGTTTCGTGCAAACCCAGAAGAACTAGGTCCAATCCCTATGTTTACTTTCTTCCTCGCCCTCCCAACCCCCATTCCAAAGTGAATTTCAAACGAATAATTTGAAAAGAAAACAAGAGGAGAGGCAGTTCAAGGGTTCCCCTGCTCCGGGATCTCTAAATCGAGTCCATTCTGATGGGATCCACCTGAATTTTATTTCCCTCCCTTCCACTAGAATGATGCAAGAATTGCAGCTGGGTTTCTTAAAAATAACTTCTACTTTTATGGGGAGGCTGCGAATCTCCTTGAAGGCAAAACCAGGAGGGAAACCGAGATGGGAAGTTTGTGAAATTAGCAACTACATCTCCAGTCATCCCTTCCAATTTCAACGGAGCCAGCTGTGGTTCTAACCTCCTTTTTTAAATACACATTGTTCTTACAAGTCTCTCCATCAAGTTCCTAGAGTTGTAATTTTCTTTTTCTTTTTTCCCTTACCCCCTCCTCCTTCCCCTCTGCCCTCTTTGTTAAACATTTTCAGGTAGGGACCCTGCACAAATGCCTGGTGAAGGCAGACAATTTGGAGCTAAGTGAGCCATGCCGAGAACTGACAGGGTTAACCCCCGAAAACTTGGCCAAAGCGGAGCCTCTGGATCGCGTTCTCCAACAGGTGAGGGTTTAACTTGTTGAATGCAGGGGAGCAGGATTCCAAGTGGTGCAATCAAGCAAACAAGAAGCTTTCGCTTTGAAATTTTTTTGTCAAGCGACCCCTTGCCAAGTAAAGCGTGTTGATTCTGCAACCAAGGCTGGCTGGCACCATCTGCCACGTGTGCAACCACATGGTTGGTGGCTGTGAGTGGCTGAGTTTGCCTAAGCCGTTTGCTTTTATTTCTTTCGAAGCTCATCTTGGTATTTGTAGCCGATCAAAATGGCAGTTAAGCCAGGATTTTGTGAAGGGAGCCAACCAAAGTTGATTCAGTAGAACGTGGTTAAATCCAACATTGGTGAATTTAGTTGTGTGGAATGATCACGGCTGATAGTGTTTCACTGACCAGCGATGAGTGTTGGAAGTTGGTAGAGTAAGAAGGTGCAACTGTGAAGACAATAGATAAATCATCTCACCTTCATTATAAATTACTGGTTTACCACCCTGTAACCAGTCTTTCATCATCCTAGGGAGGTGTCTCTTTGGTGTCTCTCTGATATGTATGAGTTCTCTTTGTGTTACCTGTCAACCACACCTTTATGACTTGTCTAGAGAATCTCTTTTTGGTTTTTGGTTTTAAATCCTGACTTAGCATTATATATGAATGTAAACCAGTGTATGAGCTATTTTAAAAATCTGGATGTCTCCTAAGTCCTTGGTGAGCATAATTATGACTGGACCTTTTGGTTGGCATGTTTGCATTGACACATTTATGGACCCATATGGATTAATGTTGAACATAGTGATGAATCTGCATGTGTGAATTCACTTGGAGAGTTTTTAGATAAGTTGTGTGTTGCTGTTTGGTTTGGAAACTTTTGAGAATTTTAATAAAACTTCTGAAACGTGGAACAAAACTTTAGCATCCTCTACAGCAGAGGTCCAACCCCCTAGGACCAGTACCGGTCTGTGGCCTGTTAGGAACTGGGCCACATGGGCAATGGGTGGCCGAGCAAACTTCCATCTGCACATGTGCAGGAACTAGGTTCTATGCAAAACCAACCCCTTCCCTCCTGCCTATCCCATCCCCAGTCCATGGAAGACAGTGGTTCTTCCAAACCAGTCCCTAGTGCCAGGGAGGAGGGTGAGTGCTATTCTACAGTAAAGTTACACCAACTTTTTCTGGACCAAGAGCCCAGACCACAGCAAGATATCCCCCCAAAAAACACAAGGAGTGCTTAATTAAGTTCAACACATTTTGTTGATTTGACACATTCAACACATTTTGTTGATCAACACATGGTGTTGATTTGCTTTAATCTCTTTTTTAATGATACCAGTCTTTCAAGTACACCAGGTTAGGAAAGAGAGACAATGTGGATACCCAGAATTTTACTCTTATTTACGGGGCATAGAGTTGCAGAATTTCAGAAGCCAAAACCCAAATTGAATCAAGGCCAAGGCTATTGTGAAATTCTTGTTCACGCCTCCCATTTTCCCAAGACTAAGCAGCTGTTTCACATCCCTTCAACAGTCCTCAAAGTCGTCCCTGCGTTCCTTCACAAGTGATCTCCATCCTCCAATAACACTGAACATGAGAAATCAGATTGAAAGCTTTTGGAGACGGCATCTGTCCTGAGGATAATCATCCTATCTTTGGGGAAATTTTGGTCCCCCTGATGTGATAGATTTTGCTTTTTTGGGGTGTGGGGAAGAAAAGATTCCTATTTCTGAACAACAATGAAGAAAGAAGGAAACTTCCCATCCCATTGGATCCAAAATAGGAGGCCTCTTGTTTTCTACCTCAGATTGAGGTGGTCCTCGATTTAAGGACCACACCTGAGCCCAAAATGTCTGCTGATTAGCAAGACAGTTGTTAAATGAATGCTGTCCTGTTTTACAACTTTTCTTGCCACATTAAGTGAACCTCTGCTGTTCTTAAGTTCGTAACATGGTTGTTAAGTGAATCTGGCTTCCCCATTGGCTTTGCTTGACAGAAGGCCACAAAAAGGGATCACATGACAGTAAAACCGTCATAAGTACATGCCAGTTGCCAAGCACTGATCACATGACTACGGGGTAGCTGCAATGGTTGTTAAGCATGAAAAACAGTCACATGTCACTTTTTTCAGTGCCATTGTAACTTGTAACAGTCATTAAATCAATGGTTTTAGGTCAAGAACTTTTGGTATTCCTTGTTGATCAACAGCTGATTCCAGACATTGAAAGTAAATTCCAGGGCTTAAATCTGGCTTTGTAAATTCTGTGAGGCTTGGAAGAGTAATTGCACCCCCCTCAAAAAAAAAAATCCCAAATCTTGGAGTTGAGCATTGATTTCAAAATTCTCAATCAAATACTTCACCTAGTTCTTTTTCACCAGTTGTCTGAATTGTGAAAGGCAACTTGCCTAATAATTGTCCAGTACTTTCTCAAAGAACTTTTGCTGAGATGTCTACTATCTTACCGAGAAGCTTCTGGGAGAAATTCGTTCTTTGGTATTTCTTATCAATGAAGAGAAGGTTGCTCCTCCTGCCCCCAAATAAATAATAAACAACTAAGACCCTCTGTCTACTTTGGGATTCAATAGATGCAAATCTCCTCCTTCTATTCTTGGAGAATTTCTCTGAAATACTCTTCTACTTTGAAGGGGGAAAAAAAGTCAAAAACAAATTCTCTTTTGGTAAACTGAATGAAGATTGGTAGGAAAAATCCAAGATAATTGTTAAGTTGAGAAATTGGTATGTTTTCATGATTGGGATCCTATTCTGCTGTTTTTCTGGAAATCTGACATGTTGGTTGCTATCTTGTGCTCCGAGCTTGTCTATAAAATTTGTTGGGTGCTCCTTCGCTGGCGGTTTTAAAGAAAAGATTGGACAGCCATTTGTTTGAAAGGGTATAGGGTCTCCCGATTGAGCAAAGGGGGGCAGACTAGAAGACCTCCAAGGTCCCTTCCAATTCTGTAATTCTGTATCTATTCTGTTTGAAGTGTCTTCTTCCCATTCATGTTTCCAAACAGATGTTGGTAACTCCATATGTTCCACCAAGGCCATCTCTGTGATAGTCCAGCTGTTATGCT
Source organism: Hydrophis major (assembly GCA_033807585.1). Classification (NCBI taxonomy): domain Eukaryota; kingdom Metazoa; phylum Chordata; class Lepidosauria; order Squamata; family Elapidae; genus Hydrophis; species Hydrophis major. Next base: position 7,927,579 of record CM066338.1, read on the forward strand.
AACCTAATAACTTTACTCTTTGTCTTCGGGAATGGATAGCGCCATTCAGAAGTGCTAGATGATATTTTCTCACAATCCCCCAAAAGCATAGTGGAGATGCTAATCTGGCCCTTAAAAGGGTTCTGTTATTTGGCTTAGAAATCTCATGTTATGGTAAAGTTGGCTAGATGGTTATATGGTAGTCAATTGAATATGAGGGGTCCTTGGTGTCCTCTGAGCTTGGCTGTCTTCTTGCAGGTGTTTCATGATTCATACTAGGTAACATCATCACTGCTATCAGGACTAGCACTGATGATGTTACCTAGTTGGGTAATGAAACATCTACAAGAAAACAATCAACCTCAAGGAGCACTGTGGACCCCTCATTTCAACCCTGAGCTGCAAGTATTCTCCTTTACTGTTAATTGAATATTCTTTCTTATGCTTTTCCACCATCTTGTTTTTAGTCACCTTTTCAAATTTAAATTGGTTGCTTTTAATGGTTTTAATGGATTGTTTTATTATACACGCGTATGAGATGGATAGCTGTACAAATCCAATTCAGTAAATCTTTCCCATGTTGGAGATCCCAGGTTCAAGAAGGCTGGCCTAGATTTTTAGGAAGTTGGATTGCACACTTGGTAGAATACCATGTGATTTGTCTGTTTTGGCTTTCATGCAATCTATGAACACATTCAGGACTTTTCTTTATGGTGTCCTTGCAGGATAACATTGCTCTTTTCCTTTTTTTCTTTTTATGTTATTGATTTTCTATTAAATACATTTCTTAGTGCTTAATAAACATTGTGTTGTCTGGGTATTTAATTTGCTTAACAATACAGGTCACATTCTTAATCTCCACCCCTTTTTTCCAACCACTGGTAAAATAAATTCCATGTTTGATAATATTCTCCATCCACTTTCTGTTTAATTTTCAATATCAGTCTATCCATTTCTGCACAATCTAGTATCTTCTTGACTATCTCTTCATCTCGCAGTGTATCTTCATTTTTCCGGTACTTGCAGAAAAGATGATAGGGAAACATGTTGCTTTTATTTGGTATAATATCAGAAAAACTTGATAAGAAAAGTATGTATTTAATATTACAGGTTTTAACAGCAGCAAAGATTACTTTCGCATAACGTTGATCTTTTTCTATGTGTTATTATAAACACAAGGAATAGCTAGCTTAGCTTGGCTAACTTAGTTCAAATCACACGTGAATGTAAATATTTCCTAACCCTTTTTCTTCCTGTGTATTGTTCCAAGCTTGGAGTTGGAAACCGGAGGAAAAAATTGAAAGTAGATAAATGTAATTGCAAAGCTTTGCTGAATGTGGGTTGGGGTTTTGTTTCTGTTTTGGTATCTCCTTTGAATCACTGTGGGTGTGTTTGCTGAGGAGGTAAAACGGGTTACTAGGTTGCTGTTTCTTTGACAAGCATCTGCCTGAAAAATAGCATTGAAACTGCCCTGTACTTTCAAGGCTGCTTGGTTTTTTCTTCTTCTCCATGCTGAGCTGAATCATCCTTAATTATAGGAGAACAGAAGCCTCTGGAAGCTGGTGTAGTTTTGAGCTGTGGGGTGGGGGGAGCAGAGCCATTAGATATGATATATTTCTATTCTTCCACTCTCCAGTTGGATAAACTTCACGAAAAACCAGTTAAGATTGCCAAGTGAGTTTTTAGTGGTTTGGAAATTATTCCACAATGAGTATTCTGGCTGCAAGTTAGATCTTGCCCTGCTTCTTGCAACCAAAGACAGCTGAAGCAGCTTAAATACACTTTGCCGTTTCTTCTGGTCTCCCCTCCCTCCCGGTCAAACTTCTTAAGCAACTCACCATAATTACATCTGATACTTTTATGAGACAGCACCCTGTTAACCCCAGTTGCAACTTAAGTTTAGCCACCCTTAGCAGATTTGCCCACTGTTGCTTGCTGTACCGAGTCACGGACTGCTGTAATCGTGAATAATGGAAAAAGCCACAGTTGGCTGGGTACACAAATTAAATTAAGCTACGATTTTAAAAACAAGCCGTACTGTATCAAAGAAGCCCCAGTGAATAAGCTAATTAATGCATGATGAAAATCACAAACCGTAAATCATTAAAAAAAAAAAAACCTTTCAAAGGTTAACAACAGTCTTTGAAAAGCTTGCCTTTTCTAGCTCCTTGTTTTATAAGCTCACGGTGACTGAGTTCACACATCTAAGTTCTTAAACATAGGTTGTTGAATAAGCCCGCTAGCTTGGCAAATTGTTCCATCTGTAAGTCATGATTTTCAAACCAGATTGCTGAATTCATGGGAATATGATAAGCCAAAACTAAATTCTGATCATCTGATCATTGTGGGAGCTTCATCGCTGGAAGCTTTCAAGAAGAGAATGGACTACCATCTGTTAGAAATTGTGTAGGCTTAGGTGGATGGGGGGTTGGACAAGAAAACCTACAAGATCCCTTCCAACTCTGTTATTCTGTATCTTTTGGGTACAACGTGATATGTACAGCAAGATGACTCAAGGCCATCTGTTTTCTGGTAGAAACCAAATGGTTTTTGACCATTTCAAGAGATGTTTTGCCAGTCCTGTAGGGCAGAATCAGCTGGTTTAGCATACTTATGCCTGCTAAAGTAAGGACAGGTTTCAGGAATATCGACAGAAGATAATGTTTGTAGCTCAGGGTTGAACCATGTAGTCCTGGGTGTTCTCTGAATTTGGTTGTTATCTTGCAGATGGGTGGGATTCTACCAGTTCGCACCTATTTGGTAGAACCGGTTATTAACATTCTCAACAGTTCGGAGAACCAGTTGTTAGAAGAAATTGCTGGTCTAATCCTGTAAGGAAGGCAGGAAGGAAACATTCTGGTGTTGCTTACAGAAACTGCCTCTCCATTAAACCTTATTACATTCTTGGCAGGACTAACTTTCCTGTCTCTGGAACGTCTCTGGACTTTTTTCCCCCTCCTTTGCTTGTGTGGAGTGACCATTCAAAGTTACAATGGCAGTGAAAAAAGTGACATGACCATTTTTCACACTTACAACTGTTGCAGCATCCCCACAGGCATGAGAGGCCAGGTGGAGATGCGTGTCTTGATGTGAGTGATATTGAGTTGGCCACACCCACCCAGTCACATGACCACCAAGCCACGCCCAGCACCTAAGCCATGCCCACAGAACCGGTTGTTAAAAATTTGAATCCCACCCCTGCTTGCAGACATTTCATTACCAAACTTGGTAACATCTTCAGGGCTAGAAGAGAGTGGTGTTTGCTATCTGCTAGAGAATGAATGAAAGGTTTACAAAAAATAATAATAATACAAAAACAACCCAGCGCAGGGAGCACCAAGGACTCCACACTTTTCAATGTTACTATCTTTGACAAGTCCCAAGGGTGCTTTTTGGAAGAGATCTTTGCCAGGTCTTTCTTGAGTCCAGTTGCCCCTTGGGAGAGAGAAAAAAATCACCTTTGGGATAACCATGACCTGGATGACTGAAAATCTCCATAAACATTGTTCTTGGCCAGGTTCCCACAAAGGACCAAATATACAATGCATGACTTTGGAGGGAGAAATGATATGTATAATTACAAGGTCTGGTCCTGCAGACTTGGGTTTAGAAAGGGAAAGTGGACCTCCAGGTTGTTCAGGTGAGCAAACCTTGAACAGACTTAAGGAAAAGCAGTCAAAATGAGCCCCACCCTTTGCACATGTTAGCCGATTGCTCTTTGTCCTTGTGAAGGAAGCCAGATTTTTGTGGAATTTGTTAACCTGAACAATGGGAGTGACACTGTATACTTCACACTGCAAACACGCGGCTCCTTCAGAAATACTGTAAACATTTAGATCTGCAAAAGTGTCCATTTGAGTGCACCGTTTAAAAGCTTGCAAACGTATAATTTTGTTTTTATTAGATCGTACAGATAGTCCATTAAGGTCACAATTGCGACCAGAATTCCCGTTGCTAAGCTAGACAGCAGTTAAATGAACTGTGCCTGAATTTAAGCCTTTTGTGGGGGTGGGCATGGTTGTTAAGTGAATTGCTACAGTGATTAAGTGATTCAATGGTGGTTAAGCAAATCCCACTCCCCACATTGACTTTGGTTATCAGAAGCCGGCTGGGAAAGTTGCAAATGGAAAAGCACATTATTCCAGGGAGCTGCAGCCAGTATAAATACATGCCAGTTGCTAAGTGCATGAATTTTGATCATGTGACTAAGGCCCTGCAGGGAAAGGTGATAAGTCATTCATTTCAAGGGCGATGCAATGTCAAAAAATTGATAAATGACTGTTGTAAGTTAAGGGCTATCTGTATGGAGTTACTATTATCCAGCGATCGCCTGAAAAGGTGTCACACCGACGAAGGTCATAACTAGAAATGGCTGTTCTCTATTTTGGCATTGTTGGAAATGCTTTGTAGTGAATCTATGTTTATTAAGAGATCTTGTTGAATTTCCAAGCTGGGTGCAAAGATGCTTGTATATTTTATTTAAATGTTGTCAGCTAATTCTCCCCGGTTCTTTTAATCCCCTCTGAGGATTTTCTTGTCTGTTGATGGATAATTGAAAACACGGAAAACTGTTTCAAAATAGGAGTTGATGTAAGGACAGATCCATAGTAGAAGATGTTTCAGTATATAAAACACGACTTTAATGCTCTCAAAATAAGATATGGATTTCCCTATTTTATGGAGTATCCTGAATGAAAGAGATTCAAATGAACAGATGCTTCTTTAGGAAAAAGATGTTTTTGATTTAAAGAAAAATATGCTTTATCAAGCTTGATTTCTGTTATCTACATAGATATCTGAAATTTTGCCTTCTGATTTTTTTTTTTTCAAGAATAAAAGGTTGTGCATCTATTGCCAAGAGTTGTTTGTTTTTGTTTTGCTTTGCTTTTGTTTTTATTTTTGTTTAAAACAAAAGTACCAGTTTGGTCTAGTGGTGAAGATGCTGACTTGCGAAGATTGTGAGTTCTAGTCCTGCCTTAGCCATGAAAGCTGTCTGGTTATTTATGGGCCAGTCATTCTTCCTCAGCCCAACCCATCTCATAGCGTGGTTGTTGTGAGGGAAAATAGGAGGAGGAAGGTATATTGGATATGTGTGCTGACTTGAGTTATTTGTAAGGATGATAAAGGTGGGATTTTAATAAATAAAATAGGAGGAATTCTACCTGGGATTCTACCAGTTTGAACCGGTTGTTAACATTCTAAGCAGTTCTAAGAAGCAGTTGTTAGAAGAAATTACCGGCCTAATCCTGTAAGAAAGGCAGGAAGGAAATATTCTGGTGTTGCTTACAGAAACTGCCTCTCCGTTAACCCTTATTACATTCTTGGCAGGACTAGACTTCCTGTCTCTGGAGTTTTTCCCCCCTCTTTTGCTGGTACTTTGCTTGTGTGGAGTGACCCTTCAAAGTTACAATGGCACTGAAAAAAGTGACTTATGACCATTTTTCACACTTACGACTGTTGCAGCATCCCCACAATCATGAGAGGCCAGGTGAGGAGACGCGTGCCTCGATGTGAGTAATATTGAGTTGGCCACGCCCAGCCAGTCACATGACTACCAAACCATGTCCACCCAGTCACATGACCACCAAGCCATGCCCACCACCTAAACCTAAGCCATGCCCACAGAACCAGTTGTTAAAAATTTTGAATCCCGCCCTGAAGAAAGAGGATTAGATAGCTTGCCTTCAGAAGTGTTGGGAGCTTCATCCCTGGAACTTTCAAGAAGAGACTGGACTGCCATCTGTCAGAAATGGTGTAGGGTCTCCCGCTTGGGCAGGGGGGTTGGACTAGATGACCTACAAGGTCCCTTTGAACTCTGTTATTCTATTCTATTCGTATGTTTGCCACCTTGAGTTATTAAAAAAAAGTAATAAATGCAGGAAATAAATACATACATACATATCATCATGCGTACATAAAATGGGACTTCTTTGTAGCTCTATCGAGGTATAAATTGTTATCCATCTGTGCTTAGCTTTTGATGCTCGGACAACAAGATATGAAGTGCAGAGAAATGTTCAGTAGGTAGAGGTGAGGATTTTGGGTGCAAGGTCGTGGTGGAAAGATGCAGAGTTGTGTCTGCACAATCAATGGGATGTATTTGACTGGAGTGGTGTACAGTCTGCTGCCTTCAGCAGGGGTTAGATTAGAAGACCTCCAGGTCCAGCCTAGGAGTCCGTGTTCTTTGGACCAATTTAATGGAATGTTAACCATGGTGCTCGTTTATACCAAACATACTAGTCACTTGAGTAAGAGAGTGTTAGTTATATAAGTGTATTAGAAATATAGAAGTTCTTGAATAATATATAATTTGCATTAGATAAATATAACATGTAACTGTTTACTGTTATAATATATCATATTGGATTTTTTATTTGTTGCAATTTTTTTGCCTTTTAAAGTGAACTTTCTATATGTGTGGTTTTTTTCTGTTTGACTGTCATTCTATCATCATTCTCTTTGTGTTTCATTCCTGTTTAAGGTAAATCAGTCGTGGGATTCCAAAAAAATGTACTACTGGTTCTGTGGGCGTGGCTTGGTGGGCATGGTGGCTAGGTGGGTGTAGCTTGGTGGGTGTGGCAGGGGAAGGATACTGCAAAATCCCCCTTCCCTCCCTACCCCGCTAACCTGCTTTCCAGCTCCCTTCTCCTGTGCAGGGCAACCAAAGAAGACCCAGCCGATCAGCTGGGACTCAATGGCAGGCAGAGAAGAGATGGGGTTGGCGGGGACAGTCAGAGGTGGGATTGGCTGGTTCTCCGAACTACTCAAAATTTCCACTACCAGTTCTCCAGAACTGGTCAGAACCTGCTGAATACCACCTCTAAGGTAAATAAATAAACAGGGTAAATCCCCAATTGAGGAGCCAAAGATGGAGGCTGGTCTACTGAGACTGTTTGGCTGTGATGTGGAATCCCAGAACTGATTGGACTCTGTAGGCTTATCTTTTGCTTGGCCCCGCCTTTACCTGTCTTACCTCTTTCCATTCAACACCTCTCTTTTTTCTGCCTCCTCCTCCTCCAAGGAACTCAGATTGCTACAGGGGGTGTAAGAAGATACTGAGGATATTGAATGGCTTTCTTGTTTCTCAAGAGTGTTTTTGCTCCTTCCTCAGCCTGGTGCCCTCCCCAGATGGAGGGTTACATCAGCCACAATGCCTAGTCAGTACAATCATAGATAGTACAGACAGTCAGATAGTACAGACACATAATACTAGACAGTCAGTACAATCATAGGCAATTCTGTCCGCGAACGATAGGCACTGATTATAATTACAAAATGTAGGTTTGAAAAGCTACCCTAGTGAGTGAACTTTTGATTTGTCTGTGATAATATTGTACTTTTAAGTAACAAAATAAGAGAATAACAGGGTTGGAAGGGACCTTGGAGGTCTTCTAGTCCAGCCCCCTGTTCAAACAGGAGACCCTATACATGTCAGACAAATGGCTGTCCAGTCTCTTTTTAAAGGCCACCTGGCTTTCTTCAGTCAAATTAACAGAGGGGTACAGTCAAGATCCCATGAGGTACTAATACTGCTCTATAAAGCCTTAGTAAGACCACACCTAGAGTACTGCATCTAGTTTTGGTCACCACACTTTAAAAAAGATGTTGAGACTCTAGAAAAGAACAGAGAAGAACAACCAGGATGATGAGGGAACTGGAGACTAAAACAAATGAAGAACGGTTACAGAAACCGGGCATGGCTAGTTTAGTGAAGAGAAGGACCAGGGGAGACAGCATAGTCGTCTTCCAATATTTGAGGGGCTGCCACAGAGAGGAGGCAGCCTAAAGTACCTGAAGGCCAGACAAGGAATAAAGGATGGAAACTGAACAAGGAAAGATTTAACCTGGAAATAAGGAGAAATTTTCTGACAGAAAAATCCACCAATGGAACAAAAGTTGCCTTTGGAAGTTGTGAGAGCTTCATCACTGGAGGCTTTCAAGAAGAGACTGGACTCCCATCTGTCAGAGTCTCCTGCTTGGGCAGGGGATGGATGAGATGACCTATAAGGTCCCTTCCAGCTCTGATTATCTGTTACTATCTGTTACTATCTGTTCTTCCACTGAATTTTTTTGCATCTGGAAACGTTGAAAATTTGCTATTTGAAACCATTTTAGTTGGACTCGATATAAGTATTGCTCATTTCTGGTTTTTAAACTGTATGTATAGAGGTGTACCTGTGCCTGAGGGACTGATTCAGTAATGCAAAACAAAGCAAGTGTCAACCATTTTCCCTTGTATGTTGTTCTACTAGGACAGGAATGTCAAACTCAATTTCATTGAGGGTCGCATCAGGATCGTGTTTGACCTCAGGAGTCCAGGGTGGGCGTGGCCATGGTGGGCATGGCCCAGCTCAATCTCACTCATGTCAGAGGCACCTGTAGTGGCCTGAGCACTCTGCCAGGGAAAATGGGCTCCCAAGCTCTGTTTTCAGCTGCAACAGCCTCCTGCAACCCTCTGTCAGCGAAAACGGGCTCTGTTTTCAATGGCAGAAGTACTGCATGTCAGGATTCCAGCTGCTGTAATCATGATTCTCAAGCCAAACTTCAAAAAACTTCCAAGGATTTATTAGAGGCAACATACTGGCACTGCTCTGTATGAAGCCAACTCTGGCATACATAATTTACAGTCACCTGTGATCCTGGTTCCCCCCTCTCTTCCCTCCTCCACTCTCCTCATTCACGTTCTCCAATTAAATATATTCGCCGGCAAAAGCTCTGGTAGTTTAGTTACAGCTTTTTAAAGATAAGAGTTGGAATGTACTTTCGCTTCCAAACTGCTTCATTGCTCTTCCAGATTTCCTTCCTCCCCCCCCCCCCCTTTCATGGCAACTACTAAAACAGGCATAGGAATGTTTTATGAGTTGACATTGCAGGCCAGTTCTTTGTTATTTCCAGAGCGACCCCACAGGCCAGATCTAAACACCCCGTGGGCCAGATCTGGACTCCCAGATCTTTGAGTTTGACACCCCTGCACTAGGATGACAACTTAAGACACATGAGTGGTTGGGCAAGTGCACACAGTCATGCATTCCAGGCTGATGTTTTCACTGCACATGTGACAATAGCATTAGTGAAAGGTGCTCATGAGCACAGGGAATAGTACAAATAGTCCTGGACTTACAACAATTCATTAAGTGACCAACAGCACTGAAAAAAATGTGACTTAGGACCATTTTCCAGTTACGACTTTGCAGCTTCCTCATGATCATGTGATCAAAATATAGATGCTTGGCAACTGGTTCATATTTATGTGGTGGCACAGTGGTTAGAATGCAGCATTGCAGGCTAACTCTGCTGCTCACTGTCAGCAGTTCGATCCTGACCAGCTCAAAGTTGACTCAGTCTTCCATCCTTCCAAGGTCAGTAAAATGAGGGCCCAGGTTTTGGGGGGGCAATAGGCTGACTCTGTAAACCATTTAGAGAGGGCTATAAAGCACTGTGAAACGGCATATAAGCGCTATGGCTAGTACACCCAATATTTTCTGATTTTGGTATGCATAGCTGCAGTGAGAGGTGTTTATTATAGCAAAACATTTTGAGCACATTGTTCCCTCCTTTCGTTTTTCTAGCTTCAACTCATCCAACCTTCAGCCTGGCACCTGCAGCAAATCATAGCTCTGAAGGGGGAAATGGGGCAAGGAAACAAACTATGGTACTCCAGATGCTCCAGACAGAGGTCCCCAAACTTGGCAACTTTAAGACTTGTGGACTTCAACTCCCAGAATTCCTCAGCCAGTTTTGCCAAGTTTGGAGACCCCTGGATTAGGATCTAGAGGGGATCAGGCTGGAGAAGGAAGAGATAATATACTTCAGGTTCCAAATTAGGGCATTGTCTTAAAGCAACACAAAACAACATACTTTCTTTGAGTTTTCCAGACTGTTCCATCAGGTAGTGATGGGCAGTGTCATTTTCTTCTGAAAGAAAATTGTAGGCATTCAAATTACATTTTAGTGATTTGGCTCACGTGTCAGGTTGCAACATGGATTTTCTTCTGAGAACCTCAGGGAAGACCAGAGCCCAACACTGGTCATCCCCAATCCCCAGTTTACAAAACAATAAAATTACAGGTTTCCATCTTTAGGAGGAAAAGGCATTTGGGAAAAGTAAAGTAAAGTAAAATTGAGTGATTTTTATTATTATAATAAGAAGGAGATGACTTTAAGCAATCGATAGGATAAAAACAAATTAATGGAAGACAGACTGGGTAGGAATAAAGTTTTAGGTTCAGCTATGAGAAATACCTAAATATTCTTGAAGACTCACAGACAGCAGAAAATTGTGTTCTCTCTCTCTCTCCTCCCTCCCTCCCCCCCTCTCTCTCACACACACACATCCACATAAACACACACAACCACACACAAAAGTATTTGTCCTACACAAGGCCTGATATGTTTCCATGCTAAAGAAGGCTGCATAGCAAAATGTTCTAATTATGACTTCTCTTTACTTAACCTGCAGTGTTCATGATCTTTCCTTCAAAATTTCCCAAATGGGTGTACACTAAATGTTTACAACATCACTAGTTAATAGGCTGAGTTGCTGAAATGGCTGGCAATCTGGTTCTTAATTTAAAAAAGGAGTTTTAGCAAGAAAGCATTTGAGTGAAATTGCAAGGGGATTCTTCTAGGAGACATCACCTTGTGAATGAAGGCCATAATCATCTCATTTATGAACAGTTGATTATGTTGTATTTGCCTCTTAACATTTTCCAAGGTCCAAGCCCTACCTGGTTTGTTTGTTTTTTAAAAAAAACTCTTAAATCAAAAATAAGTAAAGGGAAATGATCACGCTGCAAAGGAGCCACTACCAACCCTAATGTTCATTCCATGCGTTCAACAAAGCTTTGTGCATATTCTCATTTCCTGAAGCCAAAATGAAAGACTGCCGACCTGCTCAGAAATAAGACAAGTTGGCAGAAAATATCCTTGGGAGGAAGGAGGAAGAGAAGGAGGGGAGCAACCTGCCTAGTTGGCCTCCTTGTGAATTCTTGGCAAGTATTCTTATCCAGCACACCAGCCATTTTGTGAACATGCTCTAAGAATTCCAGATTGTTGTCCAAAGAATGTGACTCTGTGACTGAAGAGATGTACGACTCGGTTCTCAATTGACTTGAAGAGGGTCACCTCCACCACACCTGTCCGTTTGTGCTTAACTAAGACTAACAATGAACCAACGGAGCTGAGGCTTTCCTGCTACCAGCTAAGTTTGCAGAAAATGGCCAGGCAATTGGGGGGTAAAGAGGCAAAGTTTTAAAACAGAATGGGTGTGTGGTTTCCTTCTAAGATTCCAGCAAGCTGATGAACAAGTTGCAATTCTGTTTCAGGGCAAACCTGTTCTACAACCTCTTTCGCCTTCCTTCTGTACCGAAGGGTGTGTGTGTTTCCCTTCAGCCCAGTTTTCCTGGTCTCACAAACCTCTTTGCAAGACTATTTTGGTGGTGTTTTTTGGGGGGGAGGGGGAAGAGGGACAAAAAAGGGAGCAAGTAGATATTTGCCATGTCTCTAAGGGTTTCTATCTCAATGCAAGAGCTATTGTTTTCTGACAAATTTTTGCTTTTTGTCTCGAGTCAGGTCAGAAAAAAAAAAATAAGGAAAAAAAGTTAGGCAGGAATGCTGACTGTATGATTCCTTCCCTTTAGATTTGAAAACCTGATTTGGTTTGGGCAAAATGCCACATCACCAGTGGTAGGAATCAAAAAAAAATTACTACCGGTGCTGTAGGCGTGGCTTGGTGGGCGTGGCAGGGGAAGGATACTGTAAAATCTGCAGTCAGAGGTGGGATTTGCCGGTTCTCCAAACTACTCAAAATTTCCACTACCAGTTCTCCAAAACTGGTCAGAACCCGCTGAATACCATCTCTGCACATCACCAGTTCTTTTCTAGGAAGTCGGTTACTTGGATCAGGCAGGTAGAATCCTAAAGTTGATTATTAAATATTGAAACTTTTTCCTTTCCTTTCCTTTCCCTTCTCTTTTTTGTTTCTTTTCATTCTTCTCTATTTTCTTCCCACGCTTTTCTTTTTCTTTGTTTCCTTTCCTTCCATCATTCTCCTTTCCTTTCCCTTCCCTTCCCTGAACTGGAAAGAAGAACTGTAGCCTAATCTCTTCACACACACTCCACCTACACACACAAATGTATAATTAGCTTAGGTAATGCGCAGTGTCAGAGTTAAGACAGCAAACATAATTTATAGACAAAAGAGACTGTCAATAAGTGTTACCTTAAACACAGTTCAGTCAATGATCTAGGTATCAACAATATGCCAAAACTCAACCCACTGTGATTCTGTCTCATGCAGTCCAGATCCTTTCTATCTGCTCTGACACATTTAAAATGAATAAAACATTTGAAAATAAAGCATCTTGCCATTAAGAGAATACAATACTGAAGAATGCTGGTATAAAGATTGGCAACAAATGAATCCCTTGCCTATATAATCTCCAAATTAGAATGCCCTATAGTGGACCTAAGCATCATTGTCGCACCTGAAATTGCTGCCTATTAATATTTACCGACTGCAATAAAACACATCCTTTGGATGACCTGGAGAAGTTGCTTTAGGAATGTGAACATGGTGTCTTCTTACAACTCATTAAAGCAGCTTCATCTTTTTCTCCTCATAAGTCCTAGAACTAAGCAGAAATTTCCTAACAGTGAGAGCAATTAATCAGTAGAATAACTTGTCTCCTGGGGTTGTAGGTGTCCATCACTGGAGGTTTTAAAAATAAATTTGACAATTATTTGACTGGGGGGGGGTATAAGTTCTCCTTTCTTGAACAGGAGGTTAGATTAGAAGACCTCCAAAGTCCCTTCCAGCCCTATGATTCTAGGGTTCCATGTTCTAGGGTTCTATATTCTAGGGCTGTATGTTCTATGATTCTAGGCTTCTAGAGTTCTAGGGTTCTACATTTCTATGACACTGTGATGCTATGACACTGATACTATGATTCTGTAATACTGTGGTTCTATGATACTATGGTTCTATGGTTCTATGATTCTACAATTTTGATCCATATTTCTTTGACTGGCTTGATCTTTTGAGAGTACTGGGAATATGTATGCTTATAGGCAGAGGTCCTAATGCTTTTGTGAAGAAGGCATATATGCATGGACTGTCTACTTCCCTCCTTACTGGTTCAGCTTTGCACTACCAACAGTGGAAGAGTGTTGGGTAAATACGGCAGGAGGGTGCTTTGCAATCAATACCATAGAGCTTATGCTAAAGGTCACATTGCCTGAAGGCCTTGTCCTTGAGGGGAGGTGGAGGGAGGGACAGGCAATGAGCAAACAGGGAAATGTACAACAAAGGTTTGTGCTTGTGTGTAACATGTGTTTTTGGGTAACGTTGCGCAAAGCCCTTTCAAACCGGTTATTATGGGGTCATGATGTTTTGCAAATAAGCTGTCTCTTGGGTTCTTACAGAGAGTTGGGGAAGATCTCCCTTTCCACAAAGGAAATGATAAATAGATTTAGATATTTTCTTTCTCTTCTGTCCCCAACTCCACAGAAGGTAAGAATACCCACGTCTCCATTTGCAATTTGAGAGTACAATAGCTACGAATATACACAAAATATATGACTGTAATGCTTAGCCGAGTATAATACACAAGAGATGGATTGTACTGTAATATGTTATTATACATCTGAATGGGGTATTGAGATTCTTAATGAGGTAGTGACTTCGTGTTTATTTGAGGTTCGGATGGCCCAGGGAAAGAAACTATTTGTTAGTTTAGTGGTGTGGGATTTTATTGACCTAAAGCGCCGTCCAGATGGCAGCAGGTCAAAAAGATAATTGCCAGGGTGTGAGGGGTCTTCTATAATGGTCTTGATTCTGCTTTGGCAGCAGGACCTGGCTAAGTCTTCCAGGGAGGACAGAGGGCAACCAATGATCTTTTGAGCTGTGTTTATCACCCTCTGTACAGTTTTCCTGTCCTCAGCTGTGGAGCCTGCATAGCACACACGCAGACAGTATGTCAGAGTGCTCTCCACAGAGGCTTTATAGAAAGCCAGCAACAGCTTCTTATCCAGATTGTTCTTTCTGAGAACCTGCAGGAATTGCAGCTGTTATTGAGCCTTCTTCACTATGGCCTTGGTGTTAGGGGACCAGGAGATATCAACTGAAATATGGATGCCAAGGAATCTGATCGTAGGGACAGTTTCCACTCGTTCTCTGTTGATGATGCATGGGGCGTGGTCCTGTCCATGTCTCCTGAAGTCCATAATCAGTTCTTTGGTTTTATGGACACTCAGTGACAGATTGTTCTGTGAACACCAGTTAGACAGGTTCTCTACTTCTGCCCTATATGCCATCTCATCCTCTCCGGAGATGAGACCAATCACGGTTGTGTCGTCCGCAAACTTTATGATGGTGCTTGTTGCATGGCTTGGCGAGCAGTCAAGGGTGTACAAGGCATATAGCAGGGGGCTCAAGACACAATCCTGGGGGGAACCAGTACTGAGTATAATAGCGGAAGAAAGGTGGGGGCCAAGTCTAACAGACTGTGGTCTCTTTGTCAAAAAGTTCTTAATCCAGGAGCATGTGGGGGTAGGGACCTGCAGATTACAGAGTTTGGTTACTAGTATATCTGGGATGATAGTGTTAAACGCAGAGCTGTAGTCCACAAAGAGCATCCTCACATAGCTCTGTTTGTTCTCCAGGTGACTCAGTGCTCCATGAAGTGTGATGGCCACAGCATCTTCTGTAGATCGGTTTGCTCTATAAGCAAACTGATGTTAATCAAAAGAGGGCGGGAGGCAGTCTCTGATGTGCTGTGCAACTAGTCGCTCAAAAACCTTCGTAATGGAGCTTGTTAACACTATGGGCCTATAGTCATTGAGAGTGAGAGTCATTGAGAGTTTGACACTCATTCAAAGAGTTGACTGGGGAATGGAATAATTATGCAGCCAGTGAATCCTGTTTAGTATTCCCAACTCCTTGTTAATTCTGAAAAAAGAAATGCTTGGGTCTTAAGGGAGTTTTGTTAAGTGTGCCTAGATTTCTGCCTGGGGGAAAGTTAAGCCGAAATTCAAGAAAATAGCCTTTCTGTCTAGCCATTTTGTAGTTTCATACTGAACTTCACCAAAGGTTCTTTTTTTTCAAGAGGCAACTGGACTTTCTGTTGTTTATTTTTTTCTTTAAAGACGTTTTGCTTCTTATCCAAGAAGCTTCTTCAGCTCTGACAAGACAGTGTGGAATGGAAGGATTTATACTTCTTGCAGACAGTTGGTCGTTTGCATCTTTTTAGAGGGTCATTGAGGCCACTTGGAGGTTTGTCTGTATCCTCAGGGTCACCTGAGTAGTGCAAATGGGTGTGGAGCCTTCTTGGAACTGCTTCTTGGAACTTTCTCCTTGGAACTTTCTGCAGAAAACACATATGAATCCTTCCATTCCCCACCATCCTGTCAGAGCTGAAGAAGCTTCTTGGATGAGAAGCGAAACGTCTTCAAATTAAAAACAGAAAGTCCAGTTGCCTCTTGAAAAAAGCACCTTTGGGACAGCTATGACTTGGATGACTGAGAATCTCCATAGACATACTGGATTGCAATTCCCATTTTCCTGAAGCAGCTTGTGAGGAATAATAGAATTTGCGATTCAACACATGGAGATTTTTAATTAAGGAATACTAGTTAAGAACACTACCCAAAGTTGGAAAAGTTCATCATCATTTTCCTTCCTGACACCCAAATTGAGGCTATGGTCAGGAAAATTGGAGGATAATTTTTCTTTCAGCCTATCAAAAACTCCTTTTTGGTGGAGAAGAAATGGAAGAAGCAGAAAAACTTTTCTCAATGTTTGAGTTTTCCTGAAATACCTATAGATGTCAAATCAGATGACAGCATTTAAGGGAGGAGGCTTGGAACATGCCCATCCTATGTAATTGGTGGAACAGGCAGACAATAGCCAGTTTGGTCTAGTGGTTAAGGCACCAGGCTAGAAACCAGGAGACTGGGAATTCTAGTGCTGCCATAGGTATGAAAGCTAGCTGGGTGACTTTGGGCCAATCATCAGGAGTTCATGAGTTCTAGTCCTGCCTTAGGCATGAAAGCAACAGAGTGATTTTTTTTGAGCCAATTGTGATTGTGAGTTAGGCATGAAAGCCAGCCTGGTAACTTTGGGCCAATCATTGGGAGACAGTGAGTTCTAGTCCTGCCTAAGGACTAGAAAACAGCTGGGGGACTTTGGACCAGTCGCTTTCTTTCAGCCCAGCACACTTCACAGGGTGGTTGTTGTGTGGAAAATGGGAAGAGGGAGGACCTTAAGAGCTACGGTGGCGCAGTGGTTAGAATGCAGTACTGCAGGCTACTTCTGCTGACTGCTGGCTGACTGCAATTTGGCAATTTGAACCTCACCAGGCCCAAGGTTGATTCAGCTTTCCATCTTTCCGAAGTGGGTAAAATGGGACCCAGATTGTTGTTGGGGACAAGAAGCTGACTCTGTAAACCGCTAAGAGAGGGCTGTAAAACACTGTGAAGCGATATATAAATCTAAATGCTAATGCTTTAGGCATGTTTGCTGCCTTATCCATAATAATGATAATAATAAGAGAGTGGAATTAAAAGAAAAATCTAAAATCTACTCACAGTGGATGCAAATGGCCTGGCCCCATACCCTTGAAGGATTTTAAAGCACCTTGGATTGCACCTGGGGGCGGGGGGAAATCAGAGGGTAAAATCTGAAGAACTCCAATCTGCTTCTGTGTATCTATGATGGGTGGGCAGCTCATGCTCACCTCGCCAGGAGCTCTCAAGCTGGCAAGCAATGCTCAGGGAAGCAGGTCAGGTGAACAAAAGAGGCTGGTGGCAGGAAAAGGACAACTGTGCCAGTTGGGAAGGGGGTCTTTTAAGGTGGACTCTGTGTAACGCGTGAAAAAGCTTTCGCTTGGGAAATTGCTTTTGAATGCGCCAGATCTGTTCCAAATAAATCAACTGGAGAGATAACATCTCGGAGTGATTGAGATCATGGATACTGTCTGGATTCTTGACACTTAAACTGTGGACCCCGTGGCTTCAAGGGTTGGGCTGCATTGAGCCTGTGCAAAGGGAATATATAAGGCAGACGATGGCAAGTAACCGCTTGCTGTTGACAAAAGCAGGGCTGGCCTGTGAATGGGGATTAGTTGATTCTTTGCTTGCTTGAACAGAGCTGAACAATATGGAAAGAAAGACGGCCTCAAGTCAAAAGCCCCTCGGGATGACTTTGCGGACAAAGGACAGGATTCCTTTGCTGACTTCTGAGAGGGTTTTGAATTTTCTCCTCTGGCGACATCCAGGGATTTTTTGGCGGGGGGGATGATCTCCCATCTCAATATGAAGCTCTGTGAGAGGGGTTCTTGGTGGTCTCTGTGCTTCATTGTTTTTCAAGGACCCACAATTGTCTTCCTCCTCTTCCTCCTCTTCCTCCCCCTCCTTTATTTCTCCCCCCCAGCTCCCCAATTGTTGTGATTCGCCAACAGCCAGTGCAGCCAACAGCAGAGACAGACAGTGAGGACGAAAGGAGACCACTCAGGGAGTCTGGAGAGGATTTGGATGAGGGTCCTGCATCCGATGCAGGGATGGGGCCAGGACCACCTGGGAGTGGAATGCTGCCTTTGGAGCCTCTAGAGTCTGGCAGCAGTGAGGCAGAGGATCCAGGGGAGCCTGTTCCCCGTGCGCAGAGCTACTAGAAGGCAAAAGCAGCTGAAACAAAAGGGGCGATTCAAGAGTAAGGCTAGGAGGTGATTGCCCCTCCCATAAGGGATAAAAGTCAGGCCAAGATGACAAAACCTTTGCAGGAAGCAAAGTAGTTTGATCGGTTCTGAGTCATCCTTGAAGCTCTTCATACTTTAGTTGGATTTTTCTTGTACTTCGGTTGGTTTCTTTTCTAGTTAATTGGATACTTCTGTTTTTGGCAGCATTCCACAGGACTGAAAGGTCTGTGCTTATCTTGGGGAACTGTTTAAGATTAGTTCTGGCTGGGAATGAAAACAATTCCCACCACTGCAATAAAATGGGTTTTGCTTTTAAAACAAGTTTGTGATTAATTACGTTTGTCAAAACTTGGGTCAGAACAGCAATCCCACTCCTTTCTAGCATTGATGATGTTACTTAGTTTGGGTAATGAAATGTCTGCAAGAAAACCACCCAATTCAAGGACCCCACAGTTCTCCTCCTTCTCCTCCCCAACCCCACTTCTTACTAGCACTGATGATGTTAACCACCAAGCTCAGATGAGTGCATCAATTTGCCTTCCATAACCCAGCACTTTCTAGATGTGTTTGAAGAGATTCAAACATCAATAACTTTCGGTCAAATATATCTGAAGGGTACAGTATCAGTTTAAAGGAATTTTATTTAAATCACAAACAAACCACCACCAAAATCAGAAGCAGCCCAAAGGCGTAGATGATGGGTGACAGGAAGAGAGAACGGCAGAAATAGTAGTGCCTGGACAGAGCCTCCCAAACAAGCCATATTTATATTTTTCATCATTTGTAGGTGTGTGTCAATATGTATGCAAATTTAATGAAGATCTGCACTCTGTGTTCTATATAATAGTAG
Source organism: Hydrophis major (assembly GCA_033807585.1). Classification (NCBI taxonomy): domain Eukaryota; kingdom Metazoa; phylum Chordata; class Lepidosauria; order Squamata; family Elapidae; genus Hydrophis; species Hydrophis major. The sequence continues at coordinate 7,946,098 of CM066338.1, forward strand.
CTACTTAATTCTGCAGATGGTTTGACGAGTAGGCATCCACTGTACTAGTCTCTGTCAGGGATGAGCTACCTCTTGTTTGTAATTGTCCTGTTCTTCCCATTCCTATTCTGAAATCCAAGAAGGGCTCCATTTGAGGTTCTAAATTTGTTGTGGGAGAAGGAGTGGCAGAATCGGGGAATGGAGTTAAAAGAGGAACCAGCATAGAGTTTCTATGTAGCCACAAACGGACTGAGTCCAACCCTTCTTGAACTCCATTGACTCTTATCCAGTGTCAAAACAGTGCTGTAACTTGACTAGATGACATATGTGAAGTTCCAGTTAAACAGATGTATTGCTACTCATTCACAGGAATGTACTCCACTCATGGTTAGCACTGAATGAAGGACTTCATTGCCTTCAGATGTCGTGTGCTTCATCACTGGAGGTTTTTTAAGAAAAGGCTGGACAGACATTTGTCGGAAATGATATAGGAACTCCTCCTCAAGCAGGGAGCTGGACTTGAAGAGCTCCAAGTTCCCTTCCAGCTCTATTCTGTTTCAATGCGGAAAACTGCCTTGGGAATACTAGTGGGGTTGGCTAGACTGGAAACTCAAAGCAACATCCTTGCCTTGAAAAGAAAGTGATAGATCACTTCTCCAATGTGCCAAGAAATGGGGATTGCTTGGAATCAATCCCTCAAAGTCAAGCTTGAATGAGGTCGTCTCTATTATTCATTTCCCTTCCCTCCTTCACATTGATGGCCCTGACTGTTGTCTACTTCCTTCCATATTTACGTGTAGCTGCAAACTCCCTCTGCCCTATACTGATTGCTTAAACCAAACATTGGGTGTAGCTTTAAGCCTGCTATGTTCTCTCTTTTCTTGTATTGTTAGCTGGCCTGCGGACTAATCTTTGTTCATCCACAGTTACACAGTATATCAGACCTTAAAAACAAAGGAAGAACAATGTAATTGTGAAATTATTTGATCCCTTGTGCTTCTAGGATAGTCTTAATTTCACTTTTTAGAATTGAGTTGAGTGACAATAGAATAAACTTTTTCCTCCCCTCTTTGGCAGTGCTTTTCAGGGTTTCTCCTATTTTCAGCCCTCAAAACAGAGGCATTCACACGCATGTAGAAACACAAGCATGACCTGCTATTAAACCTGTCCCTACACCTTCTGTGTCTTCTGTTGGCAAGGCCTACCTTTGCTCAGGCAAGAAACAGCCCTAAAAAACAAATTCTGGAGACCATGTAAACTTTTTACGACCCGTTGATCATACGAGCAACAACATACAGCGAGCAGCAGAAAATACCCTTTAAAACTAGGCGAGGCATAAACCTTTTGCAGCTGCAAGGCGTCTGCTGAGTGGCATAAAATACGTGCTATAGTAGCATAAAGAGTGTAATACAAGGAGTTGCCGGAAAGAGGGAAAAAAGACAGGTGCTGGCCTTTCTCCGGTCTCTGACTGGCTGAACACGGCACACGGCTTCTCTCCGCTCCCACAAAATGGCCAGAATCCTGTTTAACTGGTTCTCTGAGTCTGGCTGTTCCATCGGGTTTTCTCCTCTGGGCTCAAGCTTTTTCATGTAGGTTAAAGGTTTTTTTTGAAAAGCAGGTCTGCTTCTTGACAAATGTAAAGAATGTTCCTCTGGACGATGTTTGGTTTCATGCTAGTTGTCCCTCAGCTGAAGCCAGCAGGTTGGGGAATGCTTTCATATCTTCGACTTATGACCACAATTAAGCCTGATATTTCTGTTGCTAAGTGAGACGTCTGTTAAGTGAGTTTTGCCTCATTTTTATGACCTTTCTTTCCACAATCGTTAAGGGAATTAGGGCCACTGCCGGAATCCTGACACACTGCAGTTTAGTTTACTTTTATTAGTTTAGTTTAGTTTACTTTATTGCAGTTGCACCTTGTACAACAGAATTAAATGCCATCTTCAGTATACATTATAACTATGAAAATAAAACACAAACACACATCCTACGCATTCTATACCAGTAATGGCAAACCTATGGCATACATGCCACAGGTGGCACACAGAGCCCTCTCTGTGGGCATGCCAGCCATTGCCCAGCCCAGCTCCACTGCTCATGCACACACCTCACAGTGGCTAGCTGCTCTTCGGGTCTCTGCTGTGCAATGCACGAAAGCAGGGTCTTCACTGATCTCCACCAGCACGATTTACCTTTCTCCCCCCGCCGTGCCCTAGCTTTCTCTTACATTCCTGCCACCCGTGTCTTCCCTGATCTCTGCAGGTTCCGGTCTCCGCAGGTGCCTCTCTGTGGCAGGAATGGAGGAGAAAGCCTGGGCGAGGGGAGGGGGAAACTGCGGAGATGGCAAGACCTCCCCCTTTGGGGGCCTGAAAAGCCTTATTGTGGTTAGCCGCCAGCAGGTGCAGATGGCTGAGGAGAACGAGGACTCAGAGGAGGGGCCAGGACCATCAGGGAGTGGACTGCTGCTTTCAGAGATTGTGGAAGCTGGCAGCAGTGATGAGGAGGTTCCCGAGGAGCCTGTGCCACGTGCGCGTGCATGAAGGATTACTTGGAGGAAAGAACAATTACAATAGCACAGGCGACTTGGGAGGAAGGCTGCAAGGTAATGGCCCCACTCTCAAGAGGATAAAAGCCAGGTTTGGAAAAGCGTTCTTTGCAGACAGCAAAGAAGCTCTGAAACTCAACTGGTGGACATCTTAGTTTGTGTTTGGAGAATTTTGTAAATTAGTTCTTATCTCTGGGTTTTTGGCAGCCTTGACAAACAACTTAGCAAAGGCTCTTCCTTGTCGGAGCTAATTAGTGGAAAGTAGCCTTCAGAACAGAATTCGTAGATGAAACCTTAAAAGGTGGGGGCTGCTGCCTTTGTGTTTGCTCTTTGGGAACCCAGTTGGGTCAGAACAAGCCTCCTACACCAATCTGGAAGCCAAAATGGGGGCTGGGGTGCATGCACGTGGGGGGGTGGGAATACATGTGCATGGAATGCGTAGGGGCAAACACATGCTCAGGGGGTGCTTGCATTGCATTTTGGGGATTGGGGCACACACATGTGCATTTGTATGTGTGCACTTTGGGCACTAGTCACCAAAAAGGTTAACCATCACTGTTATATACAATTGAACTGAAAATCCCTTGATATTGCATTAGTATTGTACTATACAGTAGAATTCAACAGAGCTACTGCCCTGGGATAGAAGCTGTTTTTCAGCCTATTTGTCCTTGTTTTTATTATCCTGTACCATCTGCCGGATGGTAATAGTTCAAAAAAAAAAAAATGGGGACCTTCTGAGAGTGGCCTGGCAGGAAATCCATAATTCAAAGGCAGATTAAATAAGAAAGTCCAAGATCTATAAGTTTAGACACTGGTCTATGTGGAAGTATTGTGTTAAATGCAGAGCTAAAATCTACAGAAAGGATCCTCACATAGGCAGCCCCCTCCTGGTTGTCAAGTTAGTAACAAGGTTGTTAAGTGAACTTGGCTTCCCCATTGAACTCACTTGTCAGAAGTTCACATGACCTCGGGATGCTGCAACCGTCATAAATATGAGTCAGTTGCCAAGCATCAAGAATTTTGATTACTTGATGCTGCAATAGTTGTAAGTGTGAAAAACGGCCATAAGTCACTTTTTTCACTTCTGTTGTAATTTTGAACGGTTCATTAAACAAACTGTTGTAAGTCAAGGACTACCTGTACAGGTAGGCTCAGCAAGTGAAGTACTAGTACCATTTTATAAAATCCTTGTAAGTCCACACCTGGACTACTGCAACCAATTTTGGTCACCATGTTACAAAAAAGATGCGGAGACCTTGGAAAAAGTTCAGAGAAGAGAAACTAAGGCGATCAAAGGGCTGGAGACTTAAAACAGGTGAAGAATGGGTGCAGGGTTTGGGTTTGGCTAGTCTAGAGAAAAGAAGAATTAAGGGGTGACATGATAGCAGTATTCGAGTATTTGAGGGGCTGCCACAAAGAAGAGGGGGTCAACTTATTCTCCAAAGCACCCGAAGGTGGGACAAGAAACAATCTGTGGAAATTAATCAAGGAGAGAAGCAGCTTGGAATTAAAGAGAAACTTCCTACCAGGGAGGACAATTCACCAGTGAAACAGCTGGCCTCCAGAAATTGTCAGCTCTCTGTCACTGGAGGTTTTTAAGAAGAGACTGGACAGCCATTTGTCTGGAATGGTGTAGGATCTCCTGTTTGAATAGGGGGCTAGACTAGTAGACCTCCAAGGTGCCTTCCAGTTCCTCTTCTCTTCTCTTCTCTTCTCTTCTCTTCTCTTCTCTTCTCTTCTCTTCTCTTCTCTTCTCTTCTCTTTTCTCTTCTCTTCTCTTCTCTTCTCTTCTCTTTTCTCTTCTCTTCTCGGTGAGATGCTAATTCACTGAGGCTTTTAATGGATTGTTGGGCCAGATTTGCATTCAAACCTCTGTTTGCCCATGAACTTCACTCAATGATCTTTGGTTACTTACTGAGTTTCAAGAGGAGACAAGCTTCACACACACACACACACACACACACACACACTATAAAGCCCCATTTTTCTCTCCATCAAAACCTTCTTCTGGTCTTAGTGTCTAAAATCCGCTCAATTCATCACAATGCAGTAAAATCTGCATCGTTTAGACCTGACAAAATTGCACAATTTTGAGTTCTAAAAGTAAGTAGAACGACAGCAAACAAACCAAAAAATGATGGTGACCTTTCTACAACCCAGACGTTTCTGGGATAACCTTCTCTACGCTGCAATCTGTTTTCCTGTTTTGTTTGGTTTTGTTTTGAGTGCTTTGGTTATCAGAAATTGCAGACTTTCACTTCAATATAACCTCCCGAGCAGGTTTATTCTATGAATAATCTGGGAAGTAGCAAAAAGGGAAGGAGGTGTTGCATGAGGCTTTCTGAAGAAAATTTTAAAACACAACCGAAGCCGCGGTGTAAAATGAATAATGCAACTAACTTATACAAAGGACTTAATCCTCAACTTTGAACCATTCATTTAATGATCGGCCCTGAGAAAAGTGACTTATATTTGGTCATCGCACTTACAACTGTTGTGGCATCCCCACACTCACGTGATCAAAATTTAGGAAACTGGTAACCAACCAAGCGTCTATTTGCAGCATCCCATGGTCAGGTGATTGATGTTTATTATGCCAGCTTCTGCCAGGGAGGAACTGGAATTGTTTAACATCCATAAGATTCTCTAAACTTAACAACCATGGTTACAAAAAAAAGAAATCATAAAATGAGACATGACTCACTTAACACCTGCCTCACTTAGCAAGGGTCTCAGTTGTGATCATAAATCAAAGATTACCTGTAGGTGCGCAGATAAGACACATGAAATCCTGTTTTACTGAAAAGCAAACAGCACCATTTTTCCCTTCCTTTCTGGCTTGTTAGCTTGTTTATTGCTTAAGGCTTCAGTCAAAAACAACTCTAAGCCTTAGTAAATAAACATCATATGATGTGTAACATTGGGAGCAGTTGTTCTCAAACCTTACTGCAAGAAAAGGTGTTTGAATTTTAACAGATTCACAGAGTTGGAAGGGACCTTGTAGGTCATCTAGTCCAACCCCCACCCAAGACTCGCCCTATCAATTCTCTTGCAAACTCCCTAGCTATCAGTGAGGTATTTCAAACTAATCAGATAATCAGAGTTGGAAGGGACCTTATAGGTCAACTCGTCCAACCCTCTGCCCAAGCAGGAGACACTACACCATTTCTGACAAATGGCAGTCCGGTCTCTTCTTGAAGGCCTCCAGGGATGAAGCTCCCACAACTTCCGAAGGCAACTTCTGTTCCATCGGTTGATTGTTCTCACTGTCAGAAAGTTTCTCCTTATTTCCAGGTTGAATCTCTCTCCTTGTTCAGTTTCCATCCATTGATACTTGTCTGGCCTTCGGGGGCCTTGGAAAATAGCTTGTCCCCCTTCCTCCTCTCTGGGGCAGCCCCTCAACTTGCTTGCTTGCTTTGACCAGCACACAGAAAGTGGTTTTCAAGTACAGGTAGTCCTCGATTTATGAGTACAATTGAGCCTAAAATTTCTATTGCTAAGTTGTTAAGTGAATTTTGCCCCCTTTGACAATCTTCCATGGTTGTTGAGCGAATCACTGCACTTGGACAATTGACACACTTGTTAAACTAGTGACACGGTTGTTCAGTGAAACTGGCTTTTCCATTCACTTTGTTTGAAGGTCACAAAAGTTGATCAAATGACCCCGTAACCCTGCAACCATCATAAATATGAGTCAATTCAGCCAAGCAGCTGAATTTTGATCAGGTGACCGAGAGGAATGCTGCAAAGGTTGTAAGAGGGAGAAACAGTTATAAGTCACTTTTTTCAGTGTCATTGTAATTTCGGTCACTAAACAAACTGCTGTAAGTCGAGGACTAGCTGTGCCTTTTTATCTGATGGCTACACAACAGATTTGAAACTGCCACATGAACAGAACATAGAAATGTGCACACAAACATAGTTAATTTCATTCATCCAGTTGGTTCAAATAGTGCTTTGGCAAATCAGAGGCAAATTTCACATCCGGATCGCCGAAACCAGTCCAAACCGGTAGAATCCCACCCTCACTGAAGGGTTTCCAGAAAAGATCGGACAACCATTTTTTCTGGAATAGTATAGGGTGTCCTGTTCAAATAAGAGGACCTCCGAAGTCTTTCCCAACTCTTTTATTCTGTGTTCTATTTGAATGCTCTCTATCCTAATTCAAATATACTGTAAGAGTCTTCCAAAGTTGATTATTTAAGCAATATATCTCCTTGGGATGAAAAAAACAACCTTAATTCTAGTGATGAATATTTCTTGAAAAAAACATAGAGATCTTATTCCTGAATTCAGTTTTGTTGCATGAAAATGGCACTTCAGATACAGCACATTTCCCGCCCCCCCCTCCTTTATCACTTTCCATTCTGTGCCTGTGCTCAAATAACAGCCCTATACACACCCACAAAATAAACTCCAAGGAAATGCAAGGGCTCCAATTATGTTTGTGTCAATATTGGCATTTGGATCGTTTCTCGGATGGTCGATTGTTAAATTTCCATGCTTTTGCCACGAGGCAGGCATGCAAGGCGCCCTTTAAAAATTGTACACAAGTTTCAAGGGTTCGTTTTTTTTCCCCACACGTGAATTATTCGGGCTTTTCTTTTCCAACAGTGTAGGGCTGCAGATCATTTTTAAAGTCAAACCTGTAAGGATTACAAGGCGGTAATAAAACTGCTCATATCTGAAATGCTAAAGAAAGAAAGAAAAAATATTGATTGGTTTTCTTGCTTCTATCCAGAAACTACCATCTATAAAGAAGCCTTAATGTAATACTGGACAACAAGATCCCTTTGAAAGAATAGAAAATACTTGTATCTCAGGTTTTAGGTTTTGTTCTGCAAGCTTGTTTCAATTTAGTTTCTGAACATTTCTTTACCAGACTAAACTAGATAATATCAGGTAACCTTTTCTTGTCTTATTCGCCTTAGCTTATAAATGTCCATTGTTTAGTTTAGTTTACTTTATTGTCATTGTACCCCATACAATGAAATCAAACACCATCTTCGGTGCACATTGAAAATAAAACACAAACACGCATCCTTCACACTCCACACATTGAACCGAAAACCCCCGACACCACACCAACACTGCACTATACAGCAGAATTCAAAAGAGCTCCTGCCCTGGGATAGAAGCTGTTTTTCAGCCTATTTGTCCTTGTTTTTATTATTCTGTGCTGTCTGCCAGATGGTAAGAGTTAAAAAAAAAAAAGGGGGGGGGTTCCCAGGATAAGATGGATCTTTAAGGATGTTTTGAACTTTCTTAAGGCACCGGGAGCTCTAAAGGTCTTCCAAAGAGGGGAGAGGGCAACCCATGATCTGTCTTGAGTTAATTTAGGAATTGCAACTGGGTATATATAGTCCTCCACAACTGAACCCAAAATTTATGTTGGTAAGCGAGACAGGTGAATTTTGCCCCATCTTACGACCTTTCTTGTAGACCTTCTGAGATGGTCATTAAGTGAATCTCCACAGTTGCTAAGTGTTGTGACACGGTTGTTAAGTGAATCTGGCTTCCCTATAAACTCAGGACACTGCAACGTTGTAAATGTGAGTCAGTTGTCAAGGGTTTGAATTTGGATCGCGTGGCCATGGGAAGGCTGCTACAGTTGTAAGTGTGAAAAATGGCCAGAAGTCCTTTTTTTCCCAGTGCCGTCATATCTTTAAACACTATAAATGAACTGTTGTAAGTCAAGGGCTGCCTGTATTTTCAGTCCTATTAAATTGTGAGATGGGAACTTAGGTTGGAGGCTTGTAAGTGTGAATATTTTTTCCCTTCCTTTTTCAGTTCAGCCAACTGGTTTCCAATGACCTGAAGGTTCTAGGAAGCAGCTCGTACATTTTCTGCACCGATGGCCAACTCCTTATTCGACAAGTTCTCCACCCAGAAGCATCCAAAAAGGTAAGCTATTAATGGGATCCTGGCAGGGGTGGGATTCAATTTTTTTAACAACTGGGTCTATGCGTGTGGCTTAGTTGGTGGGCATGGCTTAGTGGTCATGTGACTGGCTGGGTGTGGCCAACTCAACATCACTCACATCGAGGCACGCATCTCCTCACCTGGCCTCTCATGACTGTGGAGATGCTGCAACAGTCGTAAGTGTGAAAAATGGTCATAAGTAACTTTTTTTCAGTGCCATTGTAACTTTGAATGGTCCACTCCACACAAGCAAAGGAGGGGGAAAAAACTCCAAAGAAGTTCCAGAGACAGGAAGTCTAGTCCTGCCAAGAATGTAATAAGGGTTAACAGAGAGGCAGTTTCTGTAAGCAACACCAGAATGTTTCCTTCCTGCCTTCCTTACAGGATTAGGCCAGTAATTTCTTCTAACAACAGGTTCTCTGAACTGCTTAGAATGTTAACAACCGATTCTAGCGAATAGGTGCGAACTGGTAGAGTCTCACTCCTGGATCCTGGCTATTTATCAGGACAACATCTTAGATCTACTTGAGGGCTCAATTTATTTTCTGATGGGAATTCTGGTGCCCTTCAAATCTGAAACTAGCTAATGGTCTTAATAACTTGAAAATTATAAGCTTTATCTTCCTTCAAGTTTTACTTTGAAAGCATCTTTGTGAAATCAACATTCAAGCTCAACCTTTTTTAAAAAAAATCCTCTACATTGGTGTTTCTCAACCTTGGCCAGGGAATTCTGGGAGTTGAAATCTACACAACTTCAAACTAGCAAGGTTGAGAAATGCTGCTCTATATTTTACCATTTTCCCAATCAGAAACAAGAACTCTTAAGTTCTTTAGATCCTACACAAATCACATACTCCAAAAAAAAAACAAAAAAAAACCCAGCCCCACCCCACACTTGTCTCTTTTCTAATCTAGGACAAGGTCGTTTCTTTTTCAGGTCAAACTAAAGAACTTGTGACTTGTGCAGATCATAAATCAAGGAAACCACAGATCTGAGGTTTACTATTTCCTTCTTCTGAAGATAGTTTTTTTTTTTTTAAACTTTTCAGTGTGGTTCACAGCCCCAGGATATCCTAATAGGCCTGAGTAGCATTTGAACAAGACTGAAAACTTTTCAAAATTACACAAACACAGACAGACATATTGGTAGTATGTATAAATAAGGGCAGTGCTTTTTACAAATTGTACCCAGTCTACCTGGTTTTAAGGCAATGGGATTGGCATAACTCTTGGATACACGTTCTAATTTGCAGTTGAAAACAATTGTTGAGTTGAAGACTGGGTTTTCCATAGGGAAAAATGCCTTTGTTATTGTCTTCAAACACATTCTTAACACTAGAAGAATTCATGACACATCTGCATCTAATGTAATCAGTTCAGTGGTACTAGTTTTGATTGAGTTAGGGTTCTATATTTAGTCTAATTTAACTAGTGCAATGGTCTTAATCTTCTCTAATATCGCCTTATCTTCTTCTCCCATCCAGGAACTCTTGGGAGTTGCGGTTTAAAATTAGCTTTGTCAACATTCTTTGTTTATGTTTCTATCTTTGCTGATAATTTGAGGAATTGCAGTTGCTAAAATACTAATGGGCAGATCAGATTGATCATAGAAAGGAGAGCTAAGCACCTAGAAAGCCTTACACAAACAGAAATTTGAATACACAGTGAGAAAAATTACTTCCATTTACCCCTGAATTTTGATAGGAAAGGTATCTGTAATCTAAATTTGTAGGAAAACTTAATTTATCAACCAGACTTTATTAACCCCAAGCACCTTTGACTGAAAACGATCATTATCTGTCACTCCTCTGTTTCTCCTATCTGAAATTGTGTGCTTGTGCACAAGATTACACATAATATTTTGAATGTGAAATACTTTGAGCTTGAAAGGGGCTGATCTGAACATATTGGAAAGATTTAGAGACAGAACAAACAACAAGGTACCCATCCAGTTTTCTAGTCCCAAGGAAGGACTAGAACTCAAGGAAGGACTAGATTTTTAATCTGATGCTTTAACGACTAATCCCAACTGGCTCTAAATATTCATTATCTCCTTTTTATGTTACCTCCATTACAGAATCTTCTGCTATCGGACTGCTTTTATTCCTTTTATGATCTACGGAAAGAATTCCATGACTGCTATCCCAGTTCAGCCCCCGTGAAGGATCAAACTATACAATCTATGGCTGAATGTATCCTTTGCAAAGTTTTCTCTGAAGTGTCATAAGTGAAGTAGGATGTCTGATTTTCAAGATGTTGTCAAATGATAAGCCCCAATAGCCTTCATCCTTGGCGAGGCTGGTTGGGCTTATATTGAGAGTTGCAATTCTATCATATCCAATATACTTCATTTCTGATTTTTCTAGCCCAGGGATATTTTGTGTAAGGCATCCAGAAAGTATCCATGATATCAATCACTCTGAGACATATTCTCCCCAATTGATTTATTTAGGAACAGATCTGGTACGTCTAAGGCAATTTCCCAAAGTGAAAATATTTTCATGCATTACACATTACACCTTCTCTCCTCCCACTTCTACACTTCATAAATCATGAGAACTAATTAACTGCAACTAGAATTTCTTAGTATGACATACAGAATAACCTTGAACTTTTCAACTCCTCCACCCCCCCTTTCCATTATATGTGGCAGCTGAATTTCAAAGCTGACATTTTGAATTATGAAGTGGGGTCTAAATGGGCGCTATTGAGTCTTAATCCAGGTCTCTCAAAATGCTCCTGTTGGAAGAAAGAGGACTGGAATTTCTTGGCCAATAAGGCCCACAGTATGCCTCCTATGTTGGGACAGGCCAATCCCAGTGGGGATGAGATGGTCTCTCAAGTAACCTGGAACCATACCAGGAAGAGCTTTCAAGGTGATCACTGTCATGCTCCTGTTGGAATCTGATTCCGAGGGGGAGGTCGAGCAGCTGACAGTAAGTGGGAGTGTGGCTCCGGTGGCTGTGGAGGAAACAGGGGAAGGGCACAGTCCGGCTGGGCATTCAGAGGAAGACCCAGGCCCACCCACTCTTCATCCAAGGGCATGCGGGGAGGAACGGAGAAGGGAGCAACATGGGTTACAGGGAAGAAAAGGGCCCTGATTCCCTTCATTAGCTGCAGCTGGGAAAACAGGCTTTTAAAAGGGCGTTTGTGCACAGCACCTTGCTGGAAGCAAAGCCTGCATTATCTTTGTTTGTCAAGTCTTATCTGGGTTTTGGCATCCTCCCAACTGTGTGTGTTTCATTATCTTTTGCAGTCTACAATTCCTTATCATGCCCTGTCTCGTTAATTGCTGCAGCATGGTTTGTGTTGGTTTTTATTTATAATTTATATGTACTGTGGGTTCAGACTGAATTTCTTCCCTTTAAACAACTGTTCTTGGGAAAGTTTTTTCTCCAGCTGATGATAACATGGACATTGGGGGGCCAAGTTGGAGGTATCAAAGGGACTTTACCTATTTTTGTGACTTTGTTGCTTTTGTGCCACACACCCTGGGTCATAACGATCACCAACACCTTGAATTGCACCTGGAAGCAAGCTGGCAGGCACTGTAGGCCATGGAATAGTGATGTTAATGGGGCCCCACTTGGGCCCCTCAAGAACAGCCCACGGTTCATAAGCATCTCTGTGGCTGGAGAAATCCTTTCACAATCTTTTCTTAAATTGAAACCATCCAGATATTGGCTATGGGATAGATGAAAGCGAGGAGGATTTTGGAGTATGGCAAGTGAAAGCCATGGTAGCCATTGTTTTCAGCATGCTTCCAGATACATGCAGTAAGTGAAAATCCAAATCTCATTCTGGGCCTGTTTTCCTCCTCCATCAGAAGCATCTCCTCGGTGCATTTCCAGGCTCTTCACGTCTTCATTTTTGGTTTGTTTCAGGTCACAGGTTTACCACCCCTGAAACAGTGAAGTACAAGTATGAAACGGGATCCTGGTAAGTTTTTTTTTCTTCCTAGGATGGGACCAAATATCAGATGGATTTGGGGGAGGGGCGGGGTGAGGAGGCAGAGATAATTGTGGAGTCCCTGGAGCCTCGTTTTAATCTGATTTACAGCCTTTTATTCCTGGGAGAAAAACAAGGATAGCCAGGAAACATCCTCACTTATCTCAAGCTTTGTAGAAAATCCAAAGTATGGGTCTTTGGGTCACCATTTTTGCTATCTTTGCTATCCCTCCCCCACTTCCTAAATGCCAAACATGATAAACATACCATTTCTTGGAGACAATAAGAAGGGTGACCTTGAGAGCAATACGCAAGAATTTAGGCTAAGAGGCTGAAGTATTCTTTAAGCTCTGGTTGGGGTGGGGAAAGATAATAACCAGAAAACAGCTGAGTCAAAGATCTCCCTGATTCGTAGGGTGGGAAACTTAAAGTACCTGTCAGATTTTCAAGATTGTGTAATTGTAGCTTAGCTCAACACAATGTCATTCTGTTCTTCTTGTGGAGTTGATTTTTTGGTCTGTTTTACCTGGCTGCTTTGACACTTACTTGGGCTTAAGTCTTCCGGTGTCATACAACACATTGGGCTAAAGGTTTCCTCCCACAATTTTGGATTGGTTTCTGCTATAATCTGTGAATATTATTGCAGTATATATAGGCCGTGCACGTACAGGAGTTCACATTTTCTCAGTTTATTTTTAATGTTGACGGTAATGTGGGAATTGGGTGTTCAGCAGAGTGATGGCATGAGGGTCTTGTGGTCCACCAGCTGCCTGCAGAGCTGGCAGCAGAGTCGGACAGTGTGGAGGAACATGGGCCAGTCTTGGAGTCTGGGGAGGGCTTGGATGAGGTCTCTCCATCCAACACAGACATGGGGCCAGGGCCATCTGAAAGTTATGTGCTGGCTCTGGAGCCTCCAGAATCTGGCAGCAGCGAGGCAGAGGAACAGTGGGAGCCTGTTTTCAGTGCACACTTGCGCAGAGCTGCCAGAAGGCAAGAACAGTTAAGACAAAAGGAGTGACTCGGGAGTAAGGCTTGGAGATGATTGGCCCCTCCCATAAGACATAAAGGAGGAGCAAAGGGACAGGGACCTTTGCAGGAAGCAACTTTGTTCATTCTGGTTGGTTTAAAATCTGAAGCTCCATGTTGACTTTGTGCTCTGTTTGGTCTTGTGCAGCTAATTGGCAATTTAGTCGTTGGCAGCATTTCAAGGTAGATAAAGGTGGGTGCTTATCAGCCTCACCCTGAAAAACTGTGGCAGACTTCTGTTGGACTTTTCATCAACTGTTTGGGACTCATTACAGGCTGTGAAGGCATATATTTCACAGCTGTTGAAATAAAAACAAGGTCTTTGGAAGCAGCTTGTGATTGTTACTGTCTCAGGAAGCCTTGGTCAGAACAGAGGAAAACAATTATCTCTGTGTTACAATGTAGTTTTACAATTTTACAGTTTGTGTTACGATGCAGTTACAGTAAACAGGTAGTCCTCGATTTATAATCCTACATTCATTCGAAGTTACAAGAACACTTAAAAAGTGACTTATGACCAGTCCTCGTATTTATAACTTTCAAAGCAACCTGGAATTATGTGATCCCAATTTGTGACCTTCCCAGTTGGCTTCTGACAAGCAAAGTCAATGAAGGAAGCTGGATTCACTTAATTGCAAGCATTTGCTTAACCGTGACAAAAAAAAAAAAAAAGCTCATAAAACTGGATATGGCTTATTTCACGACTGCCTTGCTTACCAATGGAAATCCTGATCCCAATTGTGGATGTAAGTTGAGGATTGCCTGTGGTATGGTAATAAAGAATTGTGTCAGATCAATTGCTGATTTGTATTGTCCTTTCTTTCTTTTTGTAGTAGTAAATCAGAAGCAGTGGACAATGAAACGGTCATACGTGCCCGAGGGCTCCCTTGGCAGTCTTCGGACCAAGACATAGCTCGTTTTTTCAAAGGCCTTAATATTGCCAAGTAAGAAAGTTGTCTATGGAACTTCTCAATCATCCAGGTCATGGTGGTCCCAAAGGTGTTGTTTTTCCAAAAGGCAACTGGGCTTTCTGGGTGTTTCCATTAAAAAACTGTTCACTTCTTATCCAAGAAGAACTAAAGAAGCTTCTTGGATGAGGAGCAAAATGCTTTCAAAGAAAACATCAAAAGAGTCTAGTTGCCTTCTGAAAAAATAAATACTTTGGGACAAGGAAGAAGGATGGGTCAGTGCTGTTTCCAGATGGATATCCATTTTACTTTTCTGTTGCTTGTCTTCTGCCTTGATAGTCTTAGCTATAAAGGATTCGGGATGATATTTTTATACCTAAAATATGGCCACCCTGAGAAGTCAGTGTGGACCACAACCTCCTGAAAAATATGAACAATTGCTGGATGTTGTCTTTATCTAGAGCCATCGCTATTAAGACCAGAATGTTATTCTGTTCAGCTTTCTGTGGAGTCAAGATGGAGAGGGCAATAGTCGTCGTTTCTTCAGAATCTGGAAGGAACAATCTCTTCTAGATTAAGTACAATCAGAAAGCAACAGAATGAACTGACTCTACATTCAGCCCACAAATTCCGTTTTGGGACTGATTTCAAGCTGCCGATAAGGTCCTTGTGCTTTAACAATCTGGCTCATGTTTTGTACTTTCTCAGTGCTTTGTCACCTCCACATATTCGATGTCCTGAAGAGTTCAAAGGCTTTTTTACAACGTTTCAAGTTGTTTTTGGTTCATTCTAATTTGCCAACACAAAGCTGTGATCTTGTTCATCAGTTCGATTGTGATTGCTTTTTATAGGCTTCTGGAAGTTCCAATTCTTTGTCCTGTCCCTCCACACTCTCCTCCACTCATGATGGTCCCAACATAGTAAAAGAGAAAATTTTAGCTTTTACAAAGTTAAAGGTAAAGGTTCTGCTCGCACATATGTGCTAGTCGTTTCCAGCTCTCGGGGGTGGTACTCCTCTCCGTTACAAAGCCAAAGAGCCAGCACTGTCCGAAGACGTCTCCATGGTCATGTGGCTGGCATGTTTAAATGCCAAAGGCACACTGAACACTGTTTCCTTCCCACCAAAGGGGTACCTATTTTTCTACTTGCATTTTTACCTGCTTTCGAACTGCCAGGTTGGCAGAAGCTGGGACAAGGAACGGGAGCTCACTCCGTTACATGGCGCTAGGGATTCGAACTGCCGACTTTTCTGATCGACAAGCTCAGTGTTTTAGCCGCTGAGCCACCATGTCCCTTTTTACATAGTTAGAGAAGCTCTATTTCCTCACCAGATACTTGAAATGGAACATCTGGAGCTGAGAGAATCTCACTATAATTTAAGCCTTATCTTCCTGAATCTCGCAATCATTGCCTCCTCTTTCAACGAGATGGGAGTAGTTTTACTTTGCATTCTGACAGCTCTTCCTAGTGATTTGAGAGTGCATCCCACTGATTTATAAGACATACAGTTTTATTATTTTGATTGCATTGTTATTGTATGTGGCTTTAGAGCAGGATTGAAATCTTATCATCCAAAGCTCAGTTGCCTCAATAAGCTTACCCAGATCTTTAAAAAATGACGTCACTTTGGAAGAAAACTGGATGTGGTGTGGTTCATTCTCTCTGGGGGTGTCTATGTTTCCCCTTTCTTTTAGAGGTGGTGTGGCCTTGTGTCTCAATGCTCAAGGAAGGCGAAATGGAGAGGCGTTGGTGCGGTTTGTCAGCTCTGAACAGAGAGACTTGGCTCTGGAGAGGCACAAGCATCACATGGGGAGCCGATATATTGAGGTAGCTTACTTAGCTATAATTGATTAATTATAAATAAAGAACTAGATGTGATATATTGGAGGTGTGCAAAGAGGATGTAGCAATAGCAATAGATTTATATACCGTTTTATAGCCCTCTCTAAGCAGTTTACAAAGTCAGCCTCTTGCTCCCAACAATCTGGGTCCTCATTTTACCCAACTTGGAAGGATGGAAAGCTGAGTCAACCTGGAGCCTGGTGAGATTCGAACTGCAGGCAGCCAGTAGAAGTAGCCTGCAGTACGGCACTCTAACCACTGCACCACTGCGGCTCATGTAACAGTCATTTACTTGTTTCCTATATTTAAATAATTTACATGGCTGACCATCTCACCACCATCTTCCTGAACAGTTGACAATGAATCAAGACTGAGATTACGATAAAAAAAAAAATCAATGTATTTTGTGCCAAGAGGCCAAATAGATCATTCCATCTTACAATCAATAATAATCACAAAGGAAAAGACGAACCAACTAAGAGGGCTACCCTGTCATCCCAGCCCAAAAGCAGGAGGGAACAACAAAGTCTTTATCGTGACCAGTTGGATGGATGAAGACAGGGGTGGGTTTCTACCTGTTCTGTCCACCTCTGTAAAACCGGTAGCTCTGAAGAGCAGCAGACATAGAACCAATTCTAAGTCTGCTGATGTTTTTGCCCACCCACCTGCCTGGGCTCTTACCTGACCTTTATTTCCTGCTTTTTCAACCTCAGCTGCTGAGTGAGGCACAGCTGCAGTTTAAAAAGCAGGAGAAAAGTACTTTTTAAAAGGTTGCTTCTTGGCACGCGGTGCTGCTCAGCTGTCCAGGTACCAGGCTGATGATGATTTACAGGTGCGACATCATAAATCACCGAACCATAAATCATCCAACCGTTAGTTAACCCTGTCGGATCCTACCCCTGGATGAAGGCCATCCAAACTCCAGCTACCTTCACTTTGTATACTGGTCTCTAGTGCCAATAAGATTGCATTGAAGGGACATAGACCTTGACCATCCTGTCCATTCTGGTGGGTCAAGGAGAAACAGTCAGAGTGATCCCACAAATAATTTGGCCCTTGTCCATACAGGGCTTTATGGTGATAGCTTAAACTACACTTGGAAACTCAATAGAAGTGTCGCATAGATTCCTCTTGTGGTGTTGTATGAGTGTTTTAAAGATTAATTAAATGTACTGTTATATGAGTACTTCCAAATCTACAGAATAAATGTTCAGATCTCCTGATGTTCTATTTGCCTTGTGGTGCACTGATCTGCTGGTTCCAAGTGGTATCCCAGACCACTTCTGGAAAGATAGATTGATGTGGTCTACAGGAGAAGTATCCCATGGTCTTCCCAAATACTATGCCTTAAAATGGGTTTGCAGATAATTAGGTTTATAAAGAGCATCTTGTGTCATTTTAAAAACAAGTGTGTATATTATGCTCATATCACTCATCAGATATCTTGATATCTATCACAATTGTTGTCTTTGCCCCTTTTTTGTTTCAGGTTTACAAAGCCACAGGAGAGGAATTTCTGAAAATTGCTGGTGGTAAGATCTTTAGGAAAACAAACTATTAAGCACATGATTGAAACTGTACTGCGAGAAGGTACTTTTAAGTGGCTATGAGAAATAATGTAAAACCTGATGTATCAAAATTTATTTTTGGTTACTCAATATGAACATTACCAGATTTGGGGTGGGGATGATATATAAGTCTCATAATTTTAGCTGTAAATAGTTAGGAGTTTTTAAGTGATTCAGAAATGTAGAAAGTTGTTCCAAACAGACCAGGACCAGGAGACCAAATGTTTGATAATGTCTTTGTTGGCATGACGTAACTGTACCTTAGCTTACTATGCTGTACAAATTCAGATTCTGTGTTTAATTTCTGTCTGGCATGTGCGCCCAGAAAACTGATTCAATTTTGCAAGCCAACCACAGTTGGGTGCATTGTTTATTCATTTATTAGATTATATCTTGTCTTGTACAACCTGTAATAGCACATGTTTTGCTCACTGATTCTAATAACCCCACAACAACAACCTTGGAGATGGATTGGGCTGTGAGGACCAGTCCAAAGTCACACAACCAGCTTCTGTGCCTCGGGGAGGGACTAGAACTCACAGCCACTCATTTCCTCGTCTAGCACTTTCATCGTTATACCAAAACCTTGAACTAGAATGAGCTCTCAGTTTCAAATTTAAATTTACAATGGTTTCTCTCTGAGGGTTAAGTATAAGGCATACCCTTTCCTGTCCTTAATGATCACCTCTTCTGTCTAGGCACCTCCAATGAAGTGGCCCAGTTCCTCTCTAAGGAGAACCAAGTCATCATCAGGATGAGGGGTCTCCCTTTCACTGCAACGCCCGAGGATGTGCTAGGCTTCTTGGGCCCCGAGTGTCCTGTCACTGGAGGCAAGGAGGGCCTCCTCTTTGTCAAGTATCCAGATGGCCGGCCAACTGGAGATGCATTTGTTCTATTTGCTTGTGAAGACTATGCACAGAATGCCCTGAAGAAACACAAGGAGATCTTGGGCAAACGCTACATTGAACTCTTCAGAAGCACAGCAGCTGAAGTCCAGCAGGTTGTAGCAGATGTTGTATTATGGGCATTTGGGTCTGTTTCACCTTTTTTTGTTCCCCATTGGGCCACCTTGGGGATAAGAGCCACGGGCAACTGGTGCAGAGATCCAAGAGCAATGAGAGTCATTTAATCCTAGAATACAACACAAACAATCTTTGGAAGTTATCCACTGATGTTCAGGGCAACGAAATGAGTTGGATGATTTTTCTTAACTTCTCCAGAGGGGAAGTCAGCCCCACTTGGAAGACCAGGCCATGAAATCAGCTCCACAGGAAAACTCCTTTTATTGAGATTAGCTATAATAAGAGAATCTGGTATGTCTGATTATATTGTACCTCCTTTTCCACCTATTTATAATTCAGTGACAGGAAGATGGCTGCCTGAGCTATTTCTGAACATTATCTCAATTCCAGATTTAAAAAATGTTCCATCCCTTTTGCTTTGGTAATAGTTCCTACATTTTTTAAAAAGATTTTTATTGTGCCTTTTTCATTAATATTCATCACAGTTCCAATTTTACAAGGTCAGTGTGTACTGGTTATATCAAGTCCCCCCCCCTTTTTTTTATATCATAGTATGCATCCTGATTAAAACTATCATACAGTATAATCTCTTTTGACTACATAATGTAGTTCCTACATATTTTTAGCAAGGTCATCTTCCGTACTCTCCACAGGGAAAAATTCTGCCCCAGTTTATTAAGAGCAAAAACCTTTCCCCTTCATATCACCAGGAGGAATTCCTTGTGATGTCTTCACTAAGTCCTCAAACCTAGTTTCCAAGCCAGAAGTGCTGGATCCACTCATTGCAGTAATCCACGCACATAGGTTTGGCAAGATAATGTGTGACCTGACTATTTTGTTAGGATTTGTCTTTCTGGTTGTGCTTTTTTGCAAAATGCTTCAAGTAGAGGAAATCATTTGATTTCATTGTGTTGATTCCAAATAGGGAATGTAATCAACCCAGAGAGGGCCAATTAGGGACCCTTCCCCGTTTATAGACTAGCAAATTAGTCTTCTCGGAAGAGAAGAGAGAGCAATCAAGGTTGAATTCCAGAGAGGCAGTTGTCTTCACCTGTTCCAACGAAAACACAAGCAAGGATCCCTTGACACCATCTTAAACTCTGGTTGGTTCCTTGGGGCAACAGCCCTTCTAGACTGAAGGAAGATTGACCAGGTGGTCTATAATCAACTTTAGGACAATAGTGGCTCTACAGCTGGCTGGTCTCCAGTTACTTCTCTCTGGGAGTTGTCTGTTGGGCAGAGCCCAAGAGGGACTTGCTAGAAATGTTACCAGTGAGATTTGAAAAGCTGGGAGTTTGTGATTGTGTGATTTCTCTGAGCTTATTTCTTTAGCCAGATGGAGGCTTTTCTTTGTGCCACGAAAGGGATTAATCTGTTGATACAGATGGAGACGTTTCTGGATCCGCTTGAAGCAAGGGCAAAGGAAGGGGCTTTAAGGAATGGCCATATTTGCATGGGCTTGCCTTAATGTCTAGGCATGAATTTTTTTTAGCTGTGGGTCACTCATTACACTGACCCAAGAGCCTTAGGGTGAGACTTTGCAATCTACAGAGGCTTGTTTGTTTATTAAATTTATATTCTCCCATTTTGCTGTTCAGGATAATTTCTGACCACAGACATCCTGCCATTTTTACATGAAAAAGAGATGACAGACTTAGGGTGAAGCCCATAATATGCCCAGCAGCTACAAAACAAAAGAACACACACAGATACAAAGACACACACACACACACACACACACATAAAATCAATCAACCAGGCCCACTTGAACAACGAAACTCTACATATTTTGTCCTTCCCAGAATGTTGCAAGTCCTCAGCCCCGCCAAAAGGACAATGCAAGCTGATGCAAGCCTCACTCCCTATTAATCCAGAAATAAAGTGCTCCAATGAGAGATATGAACCATATTTGGGAGGATTGCTGGGTTAGGAGGCAAGAGAGGAGGAAGGAATTTTTTCCATAGCTTCAGCTTGCATTATCCTGACAAGATATAAACCCCCCCCCTCCTTTAACACTGGATACAAGGATTATGTAATTAGGGGTAGGGGGAGAAATCTGCCAAAAAATAATTGAGTGGTACAATTCCTTACACTTTTATGTACAATGGGAGCATATGCACTAAGACAAATTCCTTCTTTGTCTAATCACACTTGGCCAATAAAGAATTCTATTCTATTCTATTTCTATTTTCTCCTCTACATTCTATGCTATGCTATGCTATTTCTATTTCTTTTTTTTTATTTTAGAAAAACTTTATTAGCAATTAAAAAAGAAAAACACTATGTACAGTGTGTCTTAATGTTGTAGACAAAATCTGTATATACAAATACAAAATAAATAAACATATAAAAAATACATTTCTAATCAACTAAGACGGTGTGCTTTTTTCTTGGAAATGATTTTACTACTATTCATTTCTTATTTGGTAAACATTCTTAATTTAACTACTCCATTCATCAAATACATATCTTTTAAATTCTTGGTTTCTACTTCTATTTCCATTTTCTCCTCTACATTCTATGCTATGCTAATGCTATGCTATGCTATGCTATGCTATGCTATGCTATGCTATGCTATGCTATGCTATGCTATGCTATTCTTTCCTGCCCCTGCCTTAATGATCCATCTGTGAGAAGTAGTGCAGGATTCAGCCCTGTGTTTGATTTTGATCATTCCTGCCCAGCACCTAACAAGGAATTCTCTACCAGGGTTAATCAGTGTTTAAAGCTCTTCTCTCTCTCACCTCTGGGTTAAGAATTCAATGTAAGCCAGACAGCTAGCCCATTTAGAAGTATTTTGCTGAGGGAAGCTGATCTGCTTCCTTCTTCAGCAATTAAACAATTACAGAACCAGTTCAGCTTAATGAAGCAAAGATCAGAGGGAACCTTTTCACCTTGCGTGTGCTGAAGTTTTTAAGTTGGGTGTCTGGATTAGTCATTAGCCACATTGGTTTTGGCTGGACCAGTTTATCCCAGTTGCCCTGAACTGGCTTGCTATGGTCCAGCTGAAACCGTTGGGGAAGGGCTGAATTCATCAGCCGAATTCAGGGTTTACTTTGATACCTTGATCTGTTAGAAAATGGTAAAAGGGAAATGGACTCAGCGGTGGGCTGCTGGGGGTTAGGAGAGCCCCTGGCTAAGATTCTGTGCAGTTGAGAACCCCCCCCCCCAATCCCACTCCTGGCTGGCCCCGCCCACCCCACTCCGCCCCTCCCAGGAGTCCCACAAGACCTGCTTTGGATGCAAGTAAGTTCAGGGCTTGGGGAGGGCAAAAATCAGGCCTCCCGGAAATTCAGAAAGGCTGGAAACGGGCCCGTTTCCGACTTCCTGAGAGCCTTCGGAGCCCGGGGAGAGCAAAAATGCCTCCCCCGCCATAGTGCAGGAGGCCAAGTAGGCCATGCCCATCATGGCCACGCCTACCCAACAACCAGGCAGAGAACCCATTGCTAAAATTTTTGAAGCCCACCCCTGGAAGGTGATTAATGGGAAATTTGAGAAAGGAGGAAGAACAGTGCATATTGGTAAAGGATGTGTTCACCCTGGTATCTTCCAAGTAGAAAAGAGAACAGCTTGCCCCAAAAGTGACAGAACATTAATTCTATATAGTAAGTCATGTGAATTTGGGTGGAAACCTTGCATTCACATACACAAGCCATAGGTGCCCATAAAAGCAAAATTTCGACACAAGTGCTGAGTTAGAATTACCACCTTGATTAAGTGAATTAATCAAGTAGAAGTTTAATTGAAGATGAAAGGTTGGAGAAGGCTTCTCAAATACGAGCGATTCTGTCACATGTTAACATAGGTAGCCCTCAATTTACAGCCCTTCGTTTAATGATCTTTCGAAGTTACAGCGACACTGAAAAAGTGACTTAGGACCACTTTTCACATGACCATTGCAGCATTCCCCCATGATCACATGATCAAAATTAGGACGCTTGGCAACTGGCGCTTGGCAATTTATGACAATTGCAGTGTCCTGGGGTCATGTGATCACTTTTTGAGACCTTCTGATGAACAAAGTCAAGGAGGAAGCCAGATTCACTCAGTGCTAGCTAACTGCAATGATTCACTTAACAATGGTGGAAGAAGAGTCATAAAACAGGACAAAATTAACAAAAGAAAACTGACTTAGCAATGGTCCTGTTAGGCTATGGAAATTTGGGGGTCAGTTGTGGTCATTAGCTGAGGACTACCTCTAGAGGCTTTCACTCTTCCTAGTCCATAGGAGCCGCGGTGGCACAGTGGTTAGAGTGCAGTACTGCAGGCTACTTCTGCTGACTGCCAGTTGCCTGCAATTTAGCAGTTCGAATCTCACTAGGTTCAAGGTTGACTCAGCCTTCCATCCTTCCGAGGTGGGTAAAATGAGGGCCTAGATTATTGGGGGTGATAGGCTGACTCTGTAAACCACTTAGAGAGGGCTGGAAAGCACTGTGAAGCAGTATATAAGTCTAAGTGCATTGCTATTGCTCTTCCTTCCTTCCTTCCTTCCTTCCTTCCTTCCTTTCTTCCTTCCTTCCTTCTATCCATCCATCCAGTCAGTATTGCAGGCTGACTCTGCACACTACCAACAGTTCAATCCTGATCGACTCAAGGTCAAGTCAGCCTTCCATCTTTTTGAGTGGGTAAAATGAGGACCCAGATTGTTGGGGGCAATAGCCTGACTCTGTAAACCACTTAGAGAGGGCTGTAAAGCACTGTGAAGTGGTATATAACTCTAAGGGCTATTGCTATATCTAAAGAGCTGTTCTCACTCTAGGTGAACTTTCTCCTTCCCCCAGGTTCTCAACCGATACATGTCAGCCCCCCTGATTGCCACTCTTCCTACCCCGATCGTCCCTGTCATCCCTCCTCCTTACACCATCGCTGCGGGCAGTGTGCGAGACTGTGTCCGCCTCCGAGGCCTGCCTTACACAGCTGGGATTGATGACATTTTGGAGTTCATGGGTGATGCAACCGGAGACATCAAACCGCATGGAGTTCACATGGTCCTGAACCAGCAAGTATGAAAGTGTTATAATGTCCTCAAGCTTTTGGAGCCATTGGCTCCCCATGCAAATGTTCAGCACCTGTTGTGGGTATCTCACAGAGGGGTTGTCCTAGGGGTAGAATGGAACAACCATAAACCAGAAGGTGGTCATGATTGGGATTTTCTTCCATCCCTACAAGAGTCTTATTGGAACTTCTCTACCATCCTCAGCTTCCTTTTGTCCCTTTTCTGGATAGGTGGACCTACTTCCAAGGAATTGATCCATAATTGCTTCATCCCACCCCACCCTAAAAATGTGTTTGGGGTGTTTATGAGATCTGGAAGGTTTCTTGAAACACATAGTGCTCATTTATCCCAAAAGTTCTTTTCAAAAGGCAACTGGACTTCCTTAGTTTTTAACCTGAAAATGTTCCACTTCCCATTCTAGAAATGTCTTCAGTTCTGCTTCTGTTTTGAGAAGCAAAATGATCTCAAAGTGAAAACCAAGAAAAGCCAGTAGCCTTTGAGGCAACCATGAAGGAAGATTGGGAATCTCCATGGACATAGCGCTCCTTTATTCTGTGTTAAAATAATAACAACATGGGGCATGGAGTCTTAAGCACCATGAATCATTGGCACATTGATCTTGCCACCTTGAAACAGTTAAAATTGGGCTAATTTTTTTTTTTTTTTGAAAAGTCCTACCTTAGGCAGTTGGACAATTGGCCCATATTTTTCATTAGGAAGGAGAAAGGAAGGACTCAAAGAAACATTGATAGTTAACAGGGCTGGCAGCCATGGGAGTTGAAAGCACCTGCTGTCACCCAGCATTTCAAGAAAGCAGTTATGCCCGTTTGAAGCCAGCAACACCCTGCTAGAATTTCTCCATCTGCTAGGAATTGCATGACTAAAGATCATGCTGCAACTTGCTAAAAATCTCCAGGGATTGCGATCTTCTCACACCTTTCTGCTTCACAGATTCCAGTCTTTTTCCTAAAGATTTCTCTTCTTGATCCAAGTTTGCAATTTTCCACTTTCTACATCTGATTAGAAATCCCCTCCCAACATTTTTTTTTAAACTGACCGTTTGAGGACAATATATCTTGGTAGGTTTAGTGATGCCGTCATTTGCTTCTGGATGTCAAAATACAAAACACATTGTTAAATAATTATTTTGCCATTCTGATCAGCCTAGTTGTATTTGCAAGCAGAGTTCCATAAAGTTCATCTGCTTATACCGTACTTTTGAATTAGAAGTTTAAACCTTGTTAATTCTGTCTGATAATTTGGCTCTCTAAGGAAATGTGGAATATTCAGATTTAATCCTGCCGATAATCAGTCTTGGATATCTGATGAAAATGTCTGGGAAAGCACATGGTATTTCTTTGTTTGCAAAAGAAGAAGGAAAACTAGTAGAATGTCAGCAGTATCCATCTTAGCTTGTGTAATAAGATTAGCTGAAAACAATACGGAGTTTGCCAAGCTTCCCAGAATGAAATTAAAAGATAGAGACTTGGAGTTAGTCCAGAATAAACATGAATACAAATGAAAAGAACCAGCTTACTTTATGCTGCAAAAGAAAAGCAAAGGGAATATTTGTGTGATTCTTTTTTTAAATGCAAAAACACAAATAACAAAAACCCATAGCCAATGAAACAATGGACAACTATGCAAGTCAACTGTGGAACATTATTGTGGTTGGTCCCACAGTGAGCCAGCTGTTTAGACTGGATTTGGCATTGTTATCCATCTACTGAGATCTTCTCGAGGACCTGAGAGGCAGATGTGGATGTTTGATGGTATTAGAGATATCATCGTAGGATGTCAGCTGTTCCAAGCAAAGCTGCCTTTTGCAATTGACCGAAGGTGATTTTTGTCAATGATGATTGTGTTCAAGTGGTGCTCCAGATATGTCTATGGAGGCGACTCTCCATCATCCAGGTCATGGTTGTCCCAAAGGTGCTTTTCTAAGTGTTTCTGGTTTTTCTTTGAAGACATTGTGTCCACGGGGTCTATTACTGTTGGCACTACTACCTTTGCTTTCTTTGACCACCGTCGTTCTACTTCTGTTTGAAGATATTTGTATTTTATGACAATGATTATTATATCCCACCAAAGTTTCACCGAAACAAACACAGCAGCACAAGTTGTTTATTTAGCATATGGTACCCAATGCCAGGAAAACTACTCCGTAAGACACAAGCTAGACACAATGTGCAGTGTGAAATGCTGAACGCAGGTTTGTTCCTTTCTACTTCACAAGGTCACTAACCAATATTTTTCTTTCTTTTTCTTTCCTTCCTTCTTTCCTTTTCTCCTTCCTTTCCTCCTTTCTTCCTTCCTTTCCGCCTTCCTTCCTTCCTTTGCTCCTTCCTTCCTTCCTTCTTTTCCTCTTTCCTTCCTTTCCTCCTTCCTTCCTTCCTTTCCACCTTTCTTCCTTCCTTTGCTCCTTCCTTCCTTCCTTCTTTTCCTCTTTCCTTCCTTTCCTCCTTCCTTCCTTCCTTTCCACCTTTCTTCCTTCCTTTGCTCCTTCCTTCCTTCCTTCTTTTCCTCTTTCCTTCCTTTCCTCCTTCCTTCCTTCCTTTCCACCTTTCTTCCTTCCTTTGCTCCTTCCTTCCTTCCTTCTTTTCCTCTTTCCTTCCTTTCCTCCTTTCTTCCTTCCTTTCCGCCTTTCTTCCTTCCTTTGCTCCTTCCTTCCTTCCTTCTTTTCCTCTTTCCTTCCTTTCCTCCTTCCTTCCTTCCTTTCCGCCTTTCTTCCTTCCTTTGCTCCTTCCTTCCTTCCTTCTTTTCCTCTTTCCTTCCTTTCCTCCTTCCTTCCTTCCTTTCCGCCTTTCTTCCTTCCTTTGCTCCTTCCTTCCTTCCTTCTTTTCCTCTTTCCTTCCTTTCCTCCTTCCTTCCTTCCAGGGCCGGCCCTCAGGTGATGCCTTTATCCAAATGAAATCTTCCGACCGAGCCTTCTTGGTGGCCCAGAAGTGTCACAAGAAAATGATGAAGGACCGTTACGTGGAAGTCTTCCAGTGTTCAGGAGAGGAGATGAATTTTGTTTTAATGGGTGGCACTTTAAACCGTAGTGGATTGTCTCCGCCCCCTTGTAAGTTACCATGTAAGTCTCAAATCCTTCGCCTGCTCTGTGCTGCTCTCAACTCCCCCGCTGGTAGGTGCTGATGGACAGCAGAATGTGGCCTGTTTCTTTTGGGATCACCTCTGATCAGGAATCCGCTTTCTGGGATTGCAAGCTGGGCAAAAATGAGAGATGATTGGCAGGCGCTTTTCTGGAAGCTGCCCACAGTAGGAAGGTGTCAGCGTGGGCCAATGTTTTGTATCCAGTTAACTTGTGGTGTGTTGCTAGAATCACAGTGTTGAGAGGGGGTTTTTTGGGGGGGTGGGGTGGGGTGGTATCAAACTAAAACAGCAACAACAGCAGAGGATATCATTGGTAATACTAACAATGGGGTGTTGATATTAAAAGAATAGAAAATGTTTTTTAAAAAGTGGCCTGGAAAATGATATCATATGCAGATTTGTCCTGAAAATTTACACTAAATTGCTTGCAAGCCACCTTTTTTGCCAAAAACAGACCTACAAATGCTGGTATATCAGAGGTATTATCCATTCAGGGTTGCAAATCAAGTATGATTTTATATTTCCATTGGGATGGAATCATTCTTTTGGCCATCCACTATGATTAAAGAGGTCTAGACATTCACATTATTTTCATAAATTCTAAATAATAGGATTAGAATTAGGATGATACACATTTTTCATGCACCCAGCAACAAGCCTAAAATCTTGTTAACAGTCTGACAGATTTTATGCCTTCAAAGAAGGGTTATTAGTTGAAAAATCTGCTACTTAAGGACAAAAGAGGGGAAATATAAGGTCATTTAAAACAAAACTACAAGATATGCTAAAGGGGAAGGATATCTTTTATTAGTTTTCCTTTTTTAAAAACATAAAGTACAAGTGCCACGATTGCCTTATGGGTGAGATGGATCAGCATATAAATTTAAGAAGTAAATAAAACATGACCGGTGGTTCTCGACTTACATCATGGCATCTGATCAAAATTTGGGGCTCTTGGCATCCGGCATGGTGACATTCCCAGCTGGCTTCCAAACAGCAATGGGGAAAGCCAGATTTATTTAACATCCATGTGATTCACTTAAACAACAGCAATGATTTGCTAAACAACTGTGGCAAAAAGAGGTTGTAAAATTAGCCACAACTCATTCAACAACCACTTTGTTTAGCAATGGACATTCTGGTCCCGATTCTGGTTGTAAGAGGAGGACTACCTATATACATAGGTAGTATATAGCCAGGTCCCTGCAATATGTTAAAACTGCAATTCCTAAAGTTTCTCATTTATTGTTTTCTTTCTTCTAAGAACCAAGAGGCATTCTGGGCTGCAGTTTTCCTAGTGCTAATAAACTGATCAGGATCTAATTGGCTTTAAATCCACTATAAATAAATGTCACCTTTTGCCAAATTTCAGTAGCTGCCTTTGGAAGCCTTTCTGCTTTGTCCTGCCCTGAGATTAATGTTGTTTTAACCCAGGGAAGACTTAATCTGCAGAGGCTGCCTGTTGTTATTGAAGACAGAGAGTCTCTAGGGGGACAGGAGTTCTAACAAAAACCAAGAAGGAATGATGAAATCCGTTGGGTTTACAGAGCTTGTTGTAAACAGTATCTCTGGTTGTGTTGAATGACAATTTGTGACTTGGCTCTTTTGATAGAAGGAAAGAAAAGAAAAGAAAAGTAAAAAAGGAAGAGGAGAGGAGAGGGAAGGGAAGGGAAGGAAAAAGGAAAGGAGGAAAGGAAGGAAAGGGAAGGAAGGGAAGGAGGAAAGGAAAGGAGGAAAGGAAGGAAAGGAAAGGAGGAAAGGAAGGAAAGAGAAGGGAAAGGAGGAAAGGAAGGAAAGGAAAGGAGGAAAGGAAGGGAAGAGAAGGGAAAGGAGGAAAGGAAGGAAAGGAAAGGAGGAAAGGAAGGAAGGGAAAGGAAGGAAAGGAAGAAATTCTGCCAGTCTACATCTTGTTTTAGGGTAGGCTTAGCTCAGAGTAACACTGCAGGAAGACAGATCGTTGCTGCTTTCTGATACAGAAGAGATTATACTCCTCTGTTTTGAAATTGGTACAGTTAGAGCCTTCGGATGCTTGCCTTGCCATTCCAGTGAGACACGTTTGAGCCCAGAAAGCGAAACCTTGGAAAGCCTTAAAACGATGACTCGGAATACACTAAGCAGATCAAGGTGCTTTGTGGGAACTGTGGCTCTTCCTTTCTGGCTGATGGGCGTCCCCGTTCCAGAGTCAACAGCAGCTGCCCAGCAGAATCTCTGTGGCTGACTTACTCCCTGCTTTGCTTTATCTTCCCACTTCAGGCCTTTCTCCTCCTGCCTACGCTGCTTTTCAGACAGCAGCCACCGCGGTCATCCCAGCAGAAGCTGCAATATACCCATCACAAGCCCTTTTGCCTCCAACCAGGACTCAACAAGCTGCAGCTGCAGCTGCAGCGGCTGCAGCAGCTGTCACTCCAGCTGTCACTTACTACCCCACTCAGGCGGCTCAACTTTACATGAATTACACCGCTTACTATCCCAGGTACTACTGAATGTTGGCGCATTACTTTTCTGCTACGTTTTGGGACCCAAGCTTTGCAACTCATTTCAAGTTTCAAGTGTCATTGGGTTTTTTTAAGTTTCTAGTCCTTGCAGTTCTTGAAATGCATTTGTAAGATGCTTAACAATTAAGATCTCAAGGAATGAAGAAAACTGACACTGTTGATTCAAGGTCCAGATGGGATGATGTTCTACCTCTGAAGAACGTAAGGCCCTCAATTAAAGACAAAATGCCACATAAATTTGAAGCCGGGTCTTCAGTATCATGGATTATTAACAGAATAACAGAGTTAGAAGGGACCTTGGAGGCCTTCTAGTCTAGCTCCCTGCTCAAGCAGGAGACCCTATATGATTTCTGACAAGTAGTTATCTAGCATCTTCTTCAAAGCTTCCAGTAATGGAGCCCTTGTTCTCTGCTTGAAATTCAGCTAATGTTTGGCCATTTTGGCCAGTTTTCATTTTCTACGCAATATATATTGAAGCCCCAATCCTCTGTATGGCAGCCAACATGGCCCATGTGCAGGAGTTTGAATCCTCTTGCTTGCTTTTATCTTTGGACTGGGGTAGGTAACAAACTTGTAAATAAATGCAAAAGCTAATAATGATTGTCTGAAGATCTGGAGCTGGACAAAATTCCAGCCCCATATTTGTTGAAGAATACTTATGTGTCCTCAACAGTTACCTTGGCCCAATTCTAGGCCTTCCCAAACTTTTCTTCCACCACCAAGTCTGTTGGGACAGAGAAGGGTTATTCAGCTGTTTTTTTTTCCCCAGGATTCCATGACCCATAGCTGGTGCACGGTGGAGGAGAAGTTGCATTAAGTTTACGGAGTTTGCAAGCCACTGCTACACGTTTGTCCTTGCATTCTCTTTTTCACCTTCAAATTCTAGCTGCTACATAGCCCTGGGACATAATTTATTTTTGTGCATTCCTGTTTTGTCCTTCAAAGGACAGAAAGTGAGCTGACAGGGTTTATTGCAAGGTTAAGAAGGGAACTAGTGCTTTCAGTATCAAAAAAGATTAAAAAAAAAAAAAGCAGAGCTACAAAATTTAGTAAAATTTGTTGACCGACGTGTCAAAGAAAATAATATCCAAGGTCTGTTTTAGAAGCAAATGCTAGAACTAGAAATGTGTGTGAGGCCATTCTTGCAAAGGTGAGTCCAACTAACCCCAGCCTGATGCCCTCAGATTATGTTGACTACAATTCCCAAACTTTGTAAGCATCATAGTGTTGTCTACTTAACAAAAGGGTTTGTGGATGGAGTAGGAAGTTGCCAAATTGCACCGGGCTTGTGGATTTTGGACACCTGGAATTCTAGGCCACTAGAGAGTTTGCTGAGAATTCTGGGAGTTGAAGTCTGCCCATCAGGTAGCACCTATGTTGGACATATATGTTTCAGTGGAAGATAGTAGTAATACATGGGTATGAACAAATACCCATATATTTGCAAATTGTCTGAGGCTCCAAAGAGGATCTCTACCCAGCAGTGTTTTTCACTCTTTGGTGGCAACTTTAAGATGTGTGGACTTCAGGTCCCAAAACATGTTATGTAGTATTACTGGAAGTACTGAGCTGATCTAATCTAACTGGAGCAGCTTTAGAGGAGTAAATTGGTGCTCAAGTTGGGATAATGGATTTGTAATGACTTCTGCTATTCAACTCACCTAATCAAGATCAAGGGAGGTATAATACCAGTCTAGAAAGCCTTAGTAAGACCACACTTAGAGAACTGCATCCAGTTTTGGTCATGACACTATAAAAAAGATGTTGAGACTCTAGAAAGAGTGCGGAGAAGAGCAACCAGGATGATGAGGGACTGGAGGCTTAAACATTTGATGAACTGTTGCAGAAACTGGGCATGTCTAGTCTAGTGAGGAGAAGGACCAGGGGAGACAGGATATCAGTCTTGCAGTATTTGAGGGGCTGCCACAGAAAAAAGGAGTTCAAGCTATTTTCCAAAGCACCTGAAGGCCAGACAAGGAACAATTGATGGAAACTGATCAAGGAGAGATTCAACCTAGAAAGAAGGAGACATTTCCTGACAATGAGAAATAGTCAATCAATGGAACAGAAGTTGCCTTCGGAAGTTGTGGAAGCTTCATCACTGAAGACTTTCAAGAAGAGACTGGACAAAAGAGACTTGTCAGAAATGATGTAGGATCTCCTGCTTAGGCAGCGGGTTGGACTAGAATATATGACCTAGAAGGTCCCTTCCAACTCTGTAAATCTTAATCTAATCTAATTAACCTTCTTTGCAAGCAAGTAGCTATTGGAATCATTTATTCAATTCCCATGTTTTTATAAGAGGTTTTATCAAACTTGGTAACTTTAAGATGTGTAGATTTTAACTCCCAAAATTCCCCAACCAGTGCTGGCTGGGGAATTCTAGGAGTTGAAATCCACACATCTTAAAAGTTGCCACCAAGGTTGAAAGACATTGTTGAAGAGAGTCTTCTGATCCAAGTAATGCGGTAACATCTAGGAAACAACAGCCCTTCAACCGCCATGTTCTGTTCCTCTTCTTTCAGCCCTCCAGTGTCTCCAACCACAGTTGGGTACATCACGGCTCCTCAAGCTGCTGTGGCAGCCGCCTCAGCTTCCCACACTCCTATGGTCCCTCAAGCAGGCGCTCTTGTCCGGATGCAAGGATTGCCCTACAATGCCGGAATGAAGGAAATCCTTAGCTTTTTCCAAGGGTACCAGGTGAGTGCCTTCACCTTCTCCTTATAAGACAATCTAGTCACGGTGGGCATGTCCAGGGGTGAGATTCACAGTTTTTAACAACCGGTTCTGTGGGCATGGCTTAGTTGGTGGGTGTGGCTTGGTGGTCATGTTACTGGCTGGGCATGGCCAACTCAACATCACTCACATCGAGGCACACATTTCCTCGCATGTCCTCTCGTGACTGTGGGGATGCTGCGTAAAACGGTCATAAGTCACTTTTTGCAGTGCCATTGTAACTTTGAATGGTCACTCCACACAAGCAAAGTACCAGCAAAGGAGGGGAAAAAACTCCAGAGACGTTTTAGAGACAGGAAAGTTAGTCCTGCCAAGAATGTAATAAGGGTTAATGGAGAGGCAGTTTCTGTAAGCAACACCAGAATGTTTCCTTCCTGTCTTCCTTACAGGATTAGTCCAATAATTTCCTCTAACAACTGGTTCTCCCAACTGCTTAGAATGTTAACAACCAGTTCTACCAAATGCAAACTGGTAGAATCCCACCCCTGGGCATCTGCAAACTGGTAGAATCCCACCCCTGGGCATGTCCCAAATCTTGTTCTGGAGAGCAGCTTTTCAACGCCAGAGGGAGCCGCAGCCTTCTGAGACCTTCCAACATTGGGAAATGAAGGTCTAATGTTAAATATTCAAGGCAGAGGGGTGTTTAAACGTACAGGTAATCCTTGGCTTATAACCATTTGTGTAATGACTGTTTAAAGTTAAAACAGCACTGGAAAAAAAGTGGCGTAGGGCCATTTTTTCCCCCACTAATGAGATGTTGCAGCATCGTCATGGTCACATGATCAGAATTCAGACCCTTGACTCATATTTATGATGGTTGCAGTAGCCTGAGGGGGAGGGGATGATGTGATCCAGCTTTTATGACCTTCTGAGGAGCAAAGTCAAATGGGGAAGCCAGATTCACTTAACAACTGTGGCGAGGAAGGTCATAAACGGGCAAAATTCACTTCACTGTCTTGCTCAGCGACAGAAATCGGGGCCATAAGTCGAGGACTATCTGCACAGCCAAGTTAACAGGACCACAAAACCTTTTGTTTTAGTGAAATCGTTATGGGGAGACAAGTGTCCAACATTGAAGAATGTCTGTTGAATTAGAGACTGTGTCCCTTTGGTGCAATGATGTCATCACCCTGATGACTGAAATTGGGGCTTGGGCATCCTTTGACACCCCTTTTGCAATGACCTTCTGTCCCAAATGATGCCTTTTGCCCATTTCCATCATGTCAATTGCCACAGAGATTTCATCCACTTCATGCAAAGTCGGTCTCAACAGGATCTGGTAGAATAAAGTTTCACTCTCTGTATGAGCTCTGGTATATTCTAATGAAGTTGCATAATGGCAAAGAAAGTGACTTTTTCTTCTTAAAATCACTGGTTTCCATTTTTTAAGGTGCTGGGTCTTTTTCGTCTTCAAAATGACCTTTGATACTATGAGTTTTGATCCTCCGTAGGTCACTTTTTCCCCCTTGGGGCACAATATGCATTCCTGTCCTCACTTTTAACTAATTCTTCTTGCATCTTATCCTGGTTTAGGTTTTCTTCTCCATTTAGGGAGAGAGAGCATACCAGTGAAGCCAGAGGATTGGGGGAGAATCACAATTGACTCCCAATCCCCTGACTTCCCAGGACAAACCCCTCTCCACAAGTGGCCATTCCTACCAAATAGAGAGCAAACCCCACTCCCTTCTGGCACTGATGATATTACCTAGTTGGGTCATGAAACATCTGCAAAAAACAACCAAGCTCAGAGAGCATCAAGATCTTCACAGTTCTTGTTGTCATCATTCTCCTCCTCCTCCTCCTCCTCCTCCTCCTCCTCCTCCTCCTCCTCCTCCTCCTCCTCCTCCTCCTCCTCCTCCTCCTCCTCCCTATAACTCCACTCCCTTCTGGCACTGATGATATTACCTAGTTGGGTCATGAAACATCTGCAAGAAAACCACCAAGCTCAGGGAGCACCATGAAGTCTACAGTCCTCCTCCTCCTCCTCCTCCTCCTCCTCCTCCTCCCCCCTATAACCCCACTCCCTTCTGGCACTGATATTACCTAGTTGGGTCATGAAACATCTGCAAAAAACAACCAAGCTCAGAGAGCATCAAGATCTCCACAGTTCTTGTTGTCATCATTCTCCTCCTCCTCCTCCTCCTCCTCCTCCTCCTCCTCCTCCTCCTCCTCCTCCTCCTCCTCCTCCTCCTCCTCCTCCTCCTCCTCCTCCTCCTCCTCCTCCTCCTCCTCCTCCTCCTCCTCCCTATAACTCCACTCCCTTCTGGCACTGATGATATTACCTAGTTGGGTCATGAAACATCTGCAAGAAAACCACCAAGCTCAGAGAGCCCCAAGGACACCATAGTTCAACCCTGAGCTACGAATATTCT
Source organism: Hydrophis major (assembly GCA_033807585.1). NCBI lineage: Eukaryota > Metazoa > Chordata > Lepidosauria > Squamata > Elapidae > Hydrophis > Hydrophis major. The sequence goes on from CM066338.1 coordinate 7,980,556, forward strand.
CTTCATTTGTTGGAGCAACAGAGAAAGTAATGGGGGATATTTCACTTTCCTGTTGTTACTTTCTTTCTAGACCTATTTCCTTCTCTGTGTTACACACACACACACCTCATAGCTGTTAAATGTGCCTAATCTTTATTGGACTCTATAGATTAAATATTAAAATGAGTTAAATAGTTAAATGTTTTTTAAAGTAATGTGTTTTTTTTTTTACAAAGCTTGGGATTCTTTCCTAAGCTTTCCATAATCCCCATTTTGGTTACAGAATGGTCTATGTTGAGACTGACTCTACTTCTCTCTCTCTCTCTGTGTGTGTATGTGTGTGTGTGAAATACAACAGCCACACATGGAAAGGGGAGATTAACTCCTTGCATTACTTCGTGAAATGGATCTTGGTTTCTGATTAGCCTCTCCTCCTGTGAACAAGGACAAAAGTACACAGGTTTTGGGGTTGTTTTTTTTTTGAGATTGCTTTCTCCTCTGGGCAACTTTTCAACTCCGGTTCTTCCCTCAGGAATTATGGGAATTGCAGTCTTAGCACCTCCGGAAGCTAACAGGGAAAGTCACAGTCCCGTCCCTCCCCCCTCCAGCCTTTCCTCTTGAAAGTTATTTACGCCCTGCTTGAAGACGCTCTCTCGTGGCATGTTCTTGCATTAACGGGTGAGGCATCTTTGCTCCTGGCACAGGGAAGGGCTCGTATTGTGTTTCAAGGGGCCTTCAAACATTGCGCTGCCTGTACCAGATTTTTTATTTATTTGATTGATTTGATTTGTCAGTCGCTTACAAGATAATAGGTATAAGTATAAACATAGTTATGAATGCATGAAATGGATACATATAAGAAAAATAAAAAAGAAACAATAGGACAGGGATGGTAGGCACATTGGTGCGCTTATGCACGCCCCGACAGACCTCTTAGGAAAGGGGTGAGGTCAAGAGTAGACCGTCTAAGGTTAAAGTTTTGGGGGTTTGGGGAAGAAACCACAGAATCAGGTAGAGGATTCCAGACATTGAGATTTCAGACATTGAGGTTGCAACCTTGCCTTGGGGGGGGGGGGGGTTTCCCTGCGTGAAAAAACCCAAGGCGAGAATGAGCCTTCGATGCCATAAAAAGACAGTTACTTTGACCAATAGGCGATGTTGTCCCTCTCATAACCTTGTGGCTGATGGCTACTCATGGAAGTGGAGGCTGTTGAGAGCCAGGAGGGTATCATGGTGAAGGGGTTGGACTGTCACCAGGGACCAAGTTCCTCCCTCGGGCACGACAAGTGTCTTTAATCCAGTCCCTCTGATTCAGCCCCATAGCTAGAATGCTTCAGTATGGAAGCTTCCAGGGGGATTTTGTATCATCTTCTGTGTTGGATCCTATGTAGGAATGACCATGGCAGACAGGAGCAATGGCAGTTCCCTGCTCTTGAGAAAAGTTGAAGCAGATACTGGAGGAGGAAAAGAGCTGCAACCTCTTTTGATACACTTTCCCTGAGTCCTTCTTTCCTTTGTGTTTCAGTCCTTCTGTTCTGGGTTCTTGTCCTTGATCTTAATCCAGTGTGGTGGCCTAGAGGTGAAGCTCTCACCTCACAGTCAAGAGGCTGGGAGTTCGATCCTAGGTAGAGGCTAATATCTGGAATAGACTCTCCTGCTCAAGCAGGGGGGTTGAACTAGATGACCTCCAAGTTCCCTTCCAACTCTGTTATTCCATGTAGTGACTGAAGGACAACAGCAGACCTGGTTGAGAAATATAAATTGGCCAACTGGTCTCTGTGTCTGTTAGCATCTCATTTATCTGTACACTTTAAGGGCTAGGGAAGCCCTTCTGCATCTTGGATTGCTTTTGAACTTAAGCCGTTATTGCTGAGTGAGTGGAGAAGGAGAAGAAACAGGAGTTTTGGTTGGGGGTTCAACTGAGGGAGGGGAAGAGCCAGGGACATGGCTGCTGATGGTGGTGGTGGTGGTGATGATGGCCCTCCCTGTGGATTTAGAGCAAGGCTCTTCAAACTTGGCAAGTTTAAGGCTTGTGGACTTCAACTCCCAGAATTCCTGAGCTAACATGACTGGAGGAAGAATTCTGGAAGTCCATCAGTCTTAAAGCTGCCAAGTTTGAAGATCCCTTATCTGTCACCTATCACCTATCAATCTATCAATCTATCATATCTCTCTCTTTCTGTACCTACCTACCTATTTACCTATCAATCTATCTATTATCTATCTATCATCTATCACAAAGGTCTTCAAACTTGGCAAGTTTAAGACTTGTGGACTTCAACTCCCAGAATTCCTGAGCTAACATGACTGGAGGAGGAATTCAGGGAGTTGAAGTCCACAAGTCTTAAAGCTGTCAAGTTTGAAGACCCCCGACTTAGAGTCTTGCTTGCTGCAGAGCTACTTGGGAGGCAACCAGCCCAGGAAACATTCTCCAACAAGGACTTACGTTCTTCTGCTCTCTTGTTGTTGTACCTCATAATCTGGGTGGGCATCAAGAAGGCTACACACCAAGCAAGAATGGTGTCACCTAAAGCAACTTTGTGGGTGGTGAAGTGATCTCAAGTCATCTGCCTCACGCACTGGGATCTACTGTCCTACAGTTTGTGTTGAGGAAGCTGCTAGGCTGGGACCAAGGGACTGACATGTCTGTGTCCATATCTCCCTATTCTTGAAAATGGGGGGGAGACCATGTTCGTTCTAAGGTATTTTCACCTGTCTTCTTCCTTTTATCCCTAATTAGAAGGCAAATCTTGGTAGTCCTTCATTTCTCTCTCCTTTATTTTAGAGATGTTCCTGCTGTTTTCCCTTTTCTACTCATTATAGGTAAAGGCAATATTTCTTTCACTCTCTCTCTCTCATCTTCCTTTCCTCCTCTTCCAAACCATGCTGAAATAAGACCACCAGGAAGTCCTCAACTTTATTGCCTAGATATTTTGTTTCCAGACACTGGAAAAAATGTACGAGAAGATACGCTTCCCTTCATGCTGGCTTACGGCTTTGATGTATTTATCAGACCATTATGAAAACAGAACCTTAGATTAGATGAGCCCCAAATGAATCTAAGATTGGAATTCTTGTGTTCATTGACATAACATGGCCGATGCAGTAGGAAATCATGGTTTCTCAGTGAATGAGTTCTCCTGATTTCCTTCTCTGAAAGCATTTTTGGCCCTGGCTTGTTCTTTTCAATTTATAATCCAGCTGTAGTTTCGGATCTCTCCACCTTTTCTGAAACATACATTTGCTAGAAGCTTAGGCAACACTGATCCTGCACTGTGTTTTAAAGCCAAGGCAATCATTTCCAATCTTCTTGGGAAGAACCTGCTTATAGGAAGCTTCTTGTAGCTGGTTTCCATTGCTTCCGGTTGTTGTCTAAGTCTCCCTGGGTTCTGAACTTCACTATTCAGCCAGTGTGGAGAAACCTGCGGATGATCTGGACGTGATGGCCATGTGGTGCTTTCTATTGGTTTTCCCATCTCTTTGTTCTTCATACTTCTAGTTGCTTTTTCCCACAGCTTTTCTTACATGCTGGCTAAGCCTGGCTCATCAATCAACCAAGATGAAACCAACTTGCTGCTATGAAGATGCACCTGTTAACAAATGAACTTTTTTTGCAGATTCCCCTCCCCCCCCCCAAAGTCATGTCTAAGGAATGGCCAATAGCTTTAATACTTGCTGGCTTCAGTGGCCAATTTCTCTGGAAAATTTGAAAGCTGATTCCAACAGGTTTGCATCCCATCACCTGTTGGGCTGAGCTCTGAGGCAGGCCTCCCTCACTTTCTTTGCTGATGGAAACTGCAAAATAAATCAAATAAAATGGCAAGTGCTGATGGGGGGAAATGGTGGCTTGCCACCTGCTCCTTCTCTTGCTGATCTTCTGTATCACACTTGTACTGTAGTATGCTCCTGATGACTACAATGGCCTCATTCAGCTCAACGACCAAGCAAGGGGCGTGTTACAAGCACCGAAAGACTGGGTTTGCTTGTAAGTGTTGGTAACCGCCAGAGAAGGTAAGCTTGGATTGGCTGAAGCGGAGCTCTTTGGTGGTGAATGGAAATGATTCTGCGCAGGAGATGATTTTTGTTCCCTTTTCCCTTTCTTTCAAACAAAAAAAAAATAAAATAAAATATCCCCCAAACCAGCCAATCACGTTTCATCCTCCCTTCCTAGCTCATGATGGGATTTTGCTTGCCTAACACTTCCTTGCTTGGGCACGTCGCATGACTTCACTAACCCAACGGTGATGTTGAACGCCTCAATGTGCTTGTGCTTCTGGATGAACATTGAGGAGAATGTTGGGAGGTTTGGGGCTTTTGAAGTTTGTGTGTCATCCTCTCATTCACTGGGGTTGTTGCTGTTTTGGGGAAGCAAGGGTTCCTTCCTGCAGCCATCAACAACGGTGTGGGCCACTCTCCATTGGTCCTGTGGTCAGATATGGAGCAGGAAAAGCAAAATATTGGGGACAGAAGGAAGAGGAAGCGTCATTTAATTGGCGTCCTGGTGGTTCTTCCATTTCTCACAGCCCACTTGGAGACTCCAAGAGGTCTTGAGAACGCTTAGGGCCCAGCCACCACCTGCAGGGTACCAGTTTAGGAAGGGTACGGTGTGACTAGTTAAGAGTTGGGGATTTATTTGCCTAGGTTTCAGATCTGCTTTGTGTAGTCTGGCTGCTAACTGGTCAAGCAGATGATGGTAGAAGTGTTCATAGCCCTCAGCTTCTTCAAAAGAATGAGCCAATCATTTGGGAGTCTGCTGCCTCAAACATGCTGGGGTGTTTTTGTAGAAAACTGACATCTTCACACCGGTTATTTGATAACTGTTAAATTTCTACTACTGGTAGATCTCTGCCCATCAGACACAGGGCAACAGGAGCTCATGGTGGACTCAACGCTGAACATGTGTGGACATGCATCCAATTCCCTCCCCACTGCCAAAGCAGCTACCATAGAGAGATATTGTTTTTGCTGTTCCCTTTTCCTCCAGTGTTAGCTCCAAGAGCAATGTCCAACCTAGCAGATGACTCCTTCTTGGCTTGGAGAAGACCATGCTTGCGTGCATTATATCCTTGTGGACTATTTGAAACATGCCGGGTTACATTTAAGATATCCGAGCATTTCTATAATACATGGAACTTACCATGGTTTGTTTTCCCTATTGTCGAGCTCACTGTTTCTCAACTTGGCAACTTTAAGAGACATGGACTTCAATTCCCAGAATTCCATACATCTTAAAGTTACTAAGGTTGAAAAATACTGCTCTGGTTTGTCAAATTGATCTTGGAACACGCAGAGTAAGTATGGATTCAAGCTGTACTTTCTTTAAATAACTTCAAACTCAGCTTGCTTGCCAATGTGGTGGACAAGCCATCTTCACCGTACAGGAACATAGTTTAGCACATATACCCAGGTTTTGGGGTTAGCTTTTGGTTCAGCGTATTGCACAAACTCAGGAAATGGGTTTATTTCTTAGGCAGATTAAATATAGGACATCCAGGACTGGAGCCATTGTCTCATATGATCCTCCGAAAGATGCTGATTTCAGTTCTGGGGAGATTGCCACTGAAATCTAGAAGGGCCTTTCTGCCTTTGTGTTTTGCTAAATGATTATGCCTGACAGAGACTGTTGAATAGAAGTCCTGCAAAATGAGCTATTTCCCTGCAAAAAAAAAACCCCACAACCCATTGCATTACAGATAATCCTCAATTTACGACCTCAATTGGGACCAGAATTTCTCTTTTAAGTGAGTTACACCCGATTTTACGTCCTTTTTTTTTTCCACCATGCTTGTAAGTGAATCACATCATCGCTAAGCAAATCCAACTTCCTCCCTTTGGATTTTGCTTGTCGGAAGCCAGCCGGGAAGGTTGCAAATGACCATCGCACAACTGTCTCTGGATGCTCCAACCCTTGTAAACACAGGATGGTTGAGAAACGCCTGGATTTTGATCATCTGATTGTGGAGATGCTGCAGTGGTCGTAAGTGCAAGGACTGGTCGTAACTCACTTTCCCCTGTGCCTTTCGTTGTCAAACAGTCAGTAAATGAATGGTCGTACATTGAGGACTGCCTGTATTTTCCCGAAATTGTTGGTTTAAATGGCAGAGGTTATCTTGGATCTGCTGAGAGTATAATAATGCAACCTGTTTTGGTCTAACAATTCTTTTTGCGGTGGGGTGGACTATGTGAAATCAGCTTTGTTCCTTCTTAAGTCAATGTTCATTACTGCTTGTTCTCTTCTATGCCCTTTTCAATGTTTGCTATTTTGGGGGGTGAGGGTGACTTAAAAGTGCGTGACTAAAGATTACCAACTGGATCCCACAGGTAAGCAATTCTAGAAATTAAAGATCAGGATCGAAAGGCAGTATATAAATGAAATTGAGAACTCCTCTCTGAGCTTAGTTATTTTCTTGCAGACATTTCATAACCCAACTAGGTAACATCATCAATACTAGTGAGCTAATGCGGTCATGAAATGCCCGCAAGAAAAGAACCAAGTTCAGAGAGCACCAAGGAGCCCCTCATTTCAAGCCTGAGCTACAAATATCAATAAATGAAATTATGATCTGAAAGGGGCTGTAGGAGTCACCAAGGCTTATAATGGACAGACCAACCTGTGCCTTATTCAAGACAGTTGGGTGCAGTGTACCTGTGCATGGTTTCCCATGGGGTCGGTTTTCAGAGAGGGCTCTGTGACATGGTCCTCTCAGCTTCCAATTTTAATTTCCAACAATATTCTGGAGCAGACCTGGGTGTTTTTATGGGCCCCAGCCCACATCCGGCCCTTTGGCATTCCTTGTCTGGCCGACATGAGGTCAACTGGAAATGAATGGAAATAGCATTAGCCCTTTAGACTTATATACCACTTCAAGGGTGCTTTACAGCCCTCTCTAAGTGGTTTACTCAGTGTGTGTGTGTATACACACACACACCTATCTATATATATATATATGTATGGTATTCAGCTTTGTTCGGGTATTTTCCCACGTCATTATAGTTGTGCTTTTAAAGTTGTAGCAATATTTCGGCAGAATCTCATCTGCCATCATCAGGCTTCTGTATTGTGTTCGTCTGATATAGAATACAGAACACAGATGAACACAATACAAAAGCCTGATGATGGCAGATGAGATTCTGCCGAAATATTGCTACAACTTTAAAAGCACAACTATAATGACGTGGGAAATACACACACACACACACACACACACACCAGAACTGAATTGCTTTTGCTTTGTAGGCAACTTTTTCCCCCAATTTACGTATGCGTGTGCTTGTGTGCCTCCACACCTTCACAGCCCTATTGGCTTGGCTGTCCGTAACAGTCCCATTTTCTCATGTGGCCAAGTTGGGAAACTTAATTGCCCATGCCTGCTCTGGAGTAAACATCTGGCAGGTGAACTCGAGAAGCTCAGGTGTGAGATACAGGAAAATTTTCCCAGCTCTTCTCAGGGGATCCATGGAATCAAGAGAAGGGATTACCTATTGCCCAGTAACTTCAGCTCCACCAGGTCTAACAGGCCCTTAGTTCACATCTGTCCCAGATAAGCCTCTCCAGGGAGTGTCTTGTCACCTTCTTGGCTGCCTCCAGTAGGGAAGAGAAGCTGAGTCGACCCCTTCACTCTGTCTCCACCTGCGCCTGGCCGCCCTTTTGATCCTCTTCCCTCCGTTGTTGCAGCTCCATGCAGACTCCGTCCTCCCGCTTTTCAACTTCAGCGGTCAGCCCAGTGGAGAAGCTCTGGTTTCTTTTCCCAGCCTGGACTCCGCCAAGAAAGCTGTGGCTGAGCAAAATGGAAGCCTCTTGGGGGGCCACTGTGTGGACCTCTGCCTTATCTAGACACCCTCTCCTCCAGTGGATCCAAGTGTGGGGAACAAGAACAAATCTCCTCTTTCCTCTTCAAAGCAGCCATGTCTTCCCTGCCCAACAGCCTTTTTCTCCTCCTGGAGGACCAAGCCACATCCTCCCAAAGCAGATCAGCCAAGGGAGAAGGAATGACACCTATTCCCGAAAAAAAGCAGGATAAATTGCTCAAATGTTATTGAGACAAACACTACTCAGCTGAACTACTGAAATGCTGTAGATTTTAGGGTGTTTTTTTTGGGGGGGGGGGTTGTTTCGTTTTATTTTTAAAATATAAACAACTTTGCATTTCCCATTTGGAGAGAAAAATGTTTTGTTTGAAATACAGACTTGACAAACCTCTTTCTCTAATTTGGAGTAGAAGGGAATTCCATCTCATCAAAAAGAAAAGAATCTTTTGTTTGTTTGTTTCCCAAAAAAAGGTGTCAAGTAACATTATATTTTCCTGTTCCCTTTCCTTACTTAAAAAGAAAAAAAATGTCCAAATGAAATGACAGAATAAGCTTTTTGGCTGAAAGGTGTCAAGAATGAATTGTTTTTCCTGTTCCCTTTCCTTAAAAAGAAAGAAAAAAGTTATGTCCAAATAAAATGACCAAATAAGCTTTTCAGTTTTTAATTTTTGTTTTGTAAGGTAGAATCCAAGTAAGTAAAGCCATATCTAATTTTCAAACTGCCAACCTGTAAACTAAAACAAAAGTAGAATCTTAGTAGGACAATGACGGCACGAAAACACTGAGGACTAGTAAATTATATATGTTTTATTTAAACATCATAGTGCTCAGATACTGTATTTTGTTCTTGCTCTAGTTCACATGCATGCCATTTGTTTACAATATTCATTTGTATATTATGACACAGCAAAGAAGTTGAAATTTAAGTCTAATTAGTGCATGTTTTTTTTAAATATATGTATATACATGTTCAAAGAACATAGTTTTATGTTTGTAGTGTGTGCCGAAACATCTGTTGTACAAGCACTAAATAATTTTGGTTTTTAACTGTGCCTTGATCAGGATTCTTTCGAAATGTGCAATAACAACGGAGGAAACCAGACTGAGTCAAATTGGACTCTTGGGTACCTGTGAATGCAGGGATTTTTTTTGTTTGTTTGTTTGTTTGTTAAAGAACTCTTGAGTAGTACTTAAAAGGGGATCAGACCTGCCCGGCCTTGAATTGATATATGCTTCTTTATATGATAAGAAATAAAAGATGCTTGCAGGAAAATGGACTTGTCTCTTTAGCTTCTTGCAATTAAAACCAACATTGCAAATAATGAATGTATTTTGGGGGGTGGAGTCGTGGCACTGGTAATTTAATTAGCATACAGCATGTACAGTATGTGCCGCACTGGTTATCGGCAACTGAATTCCAGCACAAAGTCTGTCTGATGTAGCAAAAGAGCTTTTTCACATGTGCTATAGGTGGTTAATACAATTGCCTAACTAATCTTTGGAGAGCCAATTGGGTATGGCGGTTAAGGCATCGGGTTAGAAATCAAGAATTGGTGAGTTCTAGTTCTGCCTTGGGCATGAAAGTTGGCTGGGTGACTTTGGGCCAACCACCGGGAGACGGTGAGTTCTAGTCCCTCCTTAGGCATGAAAGTTGGATGGATGGCTTCGGGCCAGCTTTAATCTAATGGGGGACTAAATCTTATCAAATAGAAGAGATGCACACACTTTATTGCAAAATGAAGATGTTGTTTTCTATTTGAGAAATTGCCTATTCTAAGATGTTCAGTCCTCTGCTTGGCATCAGCTGTACTATACAATGGATACAAACTACTGTTGCTTGGGGAATCATCTGTTCTATCAATGGACCGCTAGCTGTTGATATCTTCTATTGAACAGAGTCCTGCCTTGGCCCATTTGAAAACTCAAGAATCTGAAGACGCCCAGTTCCCACCATGGGCCATGATGCAATACTAGCTATTGCCATTCTATACAAAAGGGCATATATCTATTTGCTAGGCAAATCTTACTGCAAAATCACATTTTCCGAAGCTCTAGGCAGACCTCTGCAATGCCCACATCCCATCACTAGATGTCCCCTTCATACTGGATCTCCAAAACATTGGGCAGATCTAACCTAACTAGAACAGATCTATAGGATTCCGGTACACAGGCTGAAGCAACCGACTTGCAATTACAGTTCAACTCACCCAATCTTCTTTGCAGACTTGATGCAGGCAAGCAAGCTATTGTTGGGATCATTATTTATTCAATTCCCATGGATTTAAAACAGTGGGTTTTTTCCATCTTGGCAACTTTTAAGATGTGTGGGTTTCAACTCCCAGAATTCTGGGAATTGGAAGTCCATCCATCTATTTTGAAAAGTTGCCAAGGATGGACAGCCCTGCTTTGAAATCTCTCTTCAATCCTGGGTTTTCACACAGCTTTCTCCACCACAAGGTGGAAAAAGTTGACTTCCAAGAAAGTTTCCCAACCTGCCAGCCTAGCTTACCTCCCCAGGCTGACCCAAGACTGAACAGCTGTTCTGAGAGCAACCACAATTAGCATGGTGCTCTCCTTTGCTACGACTCATAGCCACAGCTATGAATAACGTATGGGAGGAGATTAAAATCCTACAACTGAGGAGCAGAAGGATCTCCCGGATACTCCCTCTAGAGCAGGGGTCTCCAACCTTGGCAACTTTAAGCCTGGAGGGCTTCCAGCGAGCTGGGGAATTCTGGGAGTTGAAGTCCTCCAGGCTTAAAGTTGCCAAGGTTGGAGACCCCTGCTTATGAAAGCAAACTCCTACTTTTCTGTCACTTCTTTGCTTGCAAATGGGAGGAAAGGCAGAAGTAACAGCTTCTGGCTGGCTGTCTCACTTCCACAATCCCTTCAGGCATGTTTGCTCTGAATCCCACAACTCTCCACAATCTGTTGAGGGATCCTGTAACAGACAAGGAGTGAATTCCCTGGAATCTGTAAGAATGGTGGGATATGTCCAACAGTTGCCACTGACCTAAATAACGCAGCTGCTTGCAAGCTGCTAAAATAAGCCACTTCGCTTCTGTTCTTTCTTTTTTTGAAAGAAAATCTTTTTCAAAAAAAAACCTTTCTATTTTAAGACGACTATCTTTAAAAGTGTCACAGCCAGCAGCAGCGCCTAGTTGATCTCAAAAAAAGCTAAGCAGGGTCAGCTCTGGTAAGGAATGGAATGGGAGGCCACCAGAAAGAGCAATACCCAAGGTGGGGCAACCAAGGAAAGCACATTGGTGGAGCTCAGATTAGCTTAAAGTTCTTGATTATTCAATGTATTTACATAGATATTAGATAAACCAGGTCTCTAATCCTGATTTCTACCCCCAACAGAATCAAACTTGGGTGCAGCTCTCTTCAGAAGGTGGAAGAGTTGTGGAGTTCAATTCTCAGAATTCCCCAGCCAACATGCCAAGTTTGGAGAGCCCCGGATTAAAGGATAGATAACTCAAAACTCTATCTCACTCTTTTTTTAAACTACATTCCCTTGTTAATATTAAAAAGAATAAGAATAAGCCAATTTTCCGTAACCTGGTAACTTCTGCCCTTAATTATTTCATGCAAGTTGAGGATGGGAGAAGTTGTGATGTTTGGTAGATCCAACATTCAAAGCAGGGATTATTAAACCACAGGGTAATAAGGCTCCAATTCAACTCCAATCCATCACAAATCTAAGATTGAAGTTCCCCATCTATATTCCTAGGAGTAAATTTAATCAATTGCTATGGGACATTCCAGAATCAAAATCCACAGGATTGGGCTGTTATGTGCCTTTCATACATTATCTTTCAAAAAAAAAACCCCACATATAATTCTTTATTGGCCAAGGGTGATTGGACACACAAGGAATTTGTCTCTGGTGCATAAGCTCTCAGTGTACACACAAAGTGGTAAGTCATAGATCATAAGTCATGAGATACAATCATAACGTAAGATTCAAACAAGTGATAAATCGCAAGATACCACTAGGAGAAGGCAGGAGAAAGATAAGAAGTTGACATGCCGGTATATCTTCTTTGAATTACAGAGAGGAGCACAAGATTTGTGAAGAAGTTATGCAAATTATCTTAAGCATGCCAAAAAGCTACATTTGTTAAGTTAACCTGGTCCCCACAGCTCAATGAACAAAGTAGTAGTCACATACTTATATTAACCAATGCATTCTCTTAAAAGAGACTCAACTACAGAATCTATCATATTAGAGGCCATAGTGAGGCTACAAGTACGTTTTAACTCTACAAGTTAATTTAAGCCCCCTCATGTCAGTTTTGGAAGATAATACCATAGCAGTTCAAAGATCTCACCAATCGCTGTTTTTTCTACTCAGCTGATTATAAAAGAAATTACTACTCATACCTGTTCTGAGAGTAGGAATTTTATAACGCCTGATTATATCACTCTTTCTGAAACAAAACATGCCAGAGATGAAACCTACAACCTTCTGAATGAAGAATAAACACATTTTGAGCAAATGTATGGATTCTTGCAAAAGAGACAATTATGGAGCCAATCCTATTTTTCTACTTTTAGCAATGGACTGGTGTCCAGTCCACTTATAGTCAATCACGAAGACATATCAAAGGAAGACAAATTTTTGCATCATCTTAGGACTGCCAAAAACGGTATGACTACTGTAAAGCTAATGGTTTTACTCTCCTCATTCTTCGGAACTAATGAGTACAGGCAAATAAAGACAGAGACACTAATATGCATTTTCTTTTTTATTTCAACACTATGATTCAAGAGCCTATAATGCTTTTTTCCCTTTGTACTTCTGCATGTAGCACTGCAATCATAACTTACAAAAGGTTTAATACACAAATGTACATGAAATTACAATACAAGGCTCTGTAAACATCTATAATGTAACTTTTAGTCTTAAATCATTATTGTCCCAAACTGTTAAATAGAAAATTTCAATTTGAACAATCTTCAAACCTCAAGGAATGACATTCATTCTATGTATCAAAAATAGAGTTTTTCCCCCCAAGATTTGTTTGCATCCAAGCAATTGTGTTTTTTTCTTTTATTCTTTGGTTTACAATGGATGGCAATTCCATTTTCTAATGAAGCATTTATTAGAAGGAGCGCCAAATTGTGGTCAAACTTTGGTTAAACCAAAACAACTTTCAAAATGGGATATATATATATATATATCACCTCCTTTGGGTTACAAAAGCCTCCACTCTTTTGTTATGAAAGCTACCATTTGAATGCTTTCTATAACATTAAAAAAACAACTGGGTGCCAGCGTAGAAAGCAATTGTAAATTTGGAGAGGCCAGCAACATAGATGCCAGTCACAGGCAGAAAATTGTAAATTGCATAGTCTAACGGAGATCATGTGCTTTTATCTCTATTACATTACACAAGATGAACAGTCTTACCTAAAGCATCACACAAGCCAAAAGTGTATGTGTGTGTGTGTGTGTGTGTGTGTATGTATACACACACACACACACACGCACACCCTTGTATTGAAGCTTTTACAAGGCAAAAAACCCCACCATTATAGTACTCAACTTCTATAGTTTTGCTTTAAATAGGAAAGCGTTTCTACATCTACAGGCATGGGGTATTTCAAGGCAACAGAAGGTTGAAGACAATCCACTATTCCCATTGCTGCAAACTCTCCATCTCCTTCAGCGTTGGCAAGCAGTTCATCTTGCCAACTGGGGGAGAGGGGCTCACACTGCAGCGCTTGGTGGATTGCTCACTTAGTGCATAGTAATTCGGGACTCTTTGGGTGCCCACATTTTTAGGTACAAATATACAAATTCACACTAGCCAGGAGAAGGGAGAAGAGGGGATGCCATCACTCATCTCAGAGTGCAAGAAAACTCTGAAACTTCACACCTGGGAAACTTCACATCTGACCTAACTCTGTGTGAGGGAAGGGAGATAGTCTTGAACAAGGAATGCAAGAATTGTTAGGTAAGTTTCAACTTAACTTTGGGAAGGAAGAGGGGTTGAGAAAGAAACTCAAAATAATTCCATCTTGATTCTCTTGAGTATAAGAGTGGAAGCTCCGCCAGGCTTTCAAGACCATTATCCCTCCAACAATAAAGGTGGAATTCCTTGTAAGTCTGTTTCCTCACCTGGCCAACGTTTGGAGACCTAACCCATTTTAAGGTTTGAAAACCGTAAAAGAGACCCTGGTGATAGCACAGAGAAGACATTAAAAGGACTACTGAAAAAGGAATGAAGTACTCCAATGTGTAACTAGCCATACTTTACGCTGCATACAACGAGTTGCGTTTGTTGAACAGGAGACAGATCGACTTCCAAAGAAACAGTGGCATTGGAGATGGCAATTGTTTGGTTTCGAAAGTTCACGCGTGGCCATTTTGATAGCTGTAGGGCAATCAGAGGGATTGTCATTTTGGATTGTATAGGATCTCTGAAATGAAGATAAAGAAATCCACCATGGTGGGGGGATGGGCAAGGAAAGGAAGAGGATGCTGCATCAATTTAGGAGTCACCCAGATCAGTGGCCCCCAACCTTTTTTGTGCCACAGCCCGGTACCGGCATCACAAAATGATCCGCAGCCCGGTACTGGCATCAGCACGCGTGACAAGGCGAGCCGAGCGACCGGGCAGCCAGCTGTCCCTTGCTTCTCCCCGCCACCTTCAACTCCTCCTTTGGACCTGTGTCGATGGGCTTCGCTTCGGGACAGCTTCAGGACGGTCACTTGGCTCACCTTGCCTTGGGTGCTGAAAGAATCCTCGCACCTTAGTTTCATTTGAAGCTCCCCCCCCCCCCTTTGATGAAACTAAGGCGCGAGGATTCCTTCTGGACCCAAACACCGCTTTCCAACCAGAAAAGCTCACCCGGAAGCACTTTTTCATCAAACAAGATGGCAGCGCTCAGCACACCGGTAGCCTGGTAGGAAATGTTCCACGGACCGGTACTGGTCCGGGGCCCGGTGATTGGGGACCTCTGACCCAGATGACATGTCTACTTGATCCAACACTGAAGACAACAACTAGAATGAAGACATCTTCCTTGCCATCTTAAAAGGTGATACTTTTTTTTTTTTTTAAAAAAGCCATTCGTTTCAGACATCATCTTGGTGGAATCCTCGGTGCTCTCTGAGCTTGTTTCTTTTGTAGCAGATGTTTCATTATCAAACTAGGCAACATTACCAGTGCATGATGATGTTACCTAGTTGGGTAATGAAACATCTGCAACAAAATGAACAAGTTTGGGGAGCATCAAGGATTCCACAGTTCAACCCCGAGCTACAAATATTCTCCTCTAATGCCTTTGTATTTTGAAGAGTCAAAACTCTGTGATTAAAAAACACAAGATAAGCAGTTCCAGGAACCCTTGAATACAAATGATTTTAATGCTTTAAATTATTTTAGGTAGCTGTCTTCTCAACTGTGCAAACACATCTGAATCTCCTTTGTTTTGCTTCATCCTGAGATAGCAAGAGTTAGTTGTTCACTAAGCAGTAAATGTAGACTGCAGATAATTACAGTTAAGCAACCCTCTTAATAACTAAATTGTGCTTTAGAGTTTCCTATATTCTTTTCATAAAAACAGTGGAGACTGCTAAAAAGTCAAGACGCCTGCTTGAATGAAGACTGATACTTCACCCTCTAACAGCCTGTTGCCAGTAGCATGACGCTCCCAAGCCTATCTTGTTCCTATCAGTTAAGACTTAGGTAGCTATAAAAATTAGCTAAACAATGACAGAAAACAGTAGGTCAACTATCTTAACCCTTATTATGGTTCTCAAAAATGCCTTCTAATTATTTTTCATTTTGCAGTCTCTTGATCCATTCGCTTATCTAAACTCGAAACATCTTGATTTCTAGTTTACAGAACAATGAACTCTTTATCTAATCGAAATTCTCATCTGCCATGGTTGGGTTTTGTTCTCTTGTGTTTCAAATCAGAGACAGAGCTCCCCCCCCCCCCCCAAATCACACCTTGGTGGAAATATTAATCTAATATGCATAGGTGATCACAGGCAGCTCCACCTTCTATGTTCACAATGAGATGTGTGAGTTGTCTTGGTCCTCACTGTGAAGTATCTCTCTTACAGTAAGAGGGCCTAGCTACTTTCTTTTTGTTATACCAAGTTCATTTCTTGAGGATAAAAAAAAACATTAGGATTGCTAAACCACAAAGAAGAGATTTTCAGAAGCCCACATAAATGCCAACATACATTTTCAGACACATCTAACAGAAAAATAAAGAATAGACCGTGTGAAGTTCTCTACCTGAGGAATCTCAAGAACAGCAGTTTGACAGTTTGAACATATCAGATCAAAAGGACTCCATATGGAATGTAGCCTTTTGACGTTGCCCCCCAAATTGTATAATGGCTTCGTTAAAAATGAGCACGTATATAAATCGTTTTGAACAAGTGCTTCTGTTTAGAACAGGTCTGTGCTAGCAAAGGTACGAAGGTATAAAAGTCAAGTTTTGGAATGTCGTTTCTATCCCAATCTTTCCATGATGGAATTGTCTCTTTGCAGCCTACCAAATTTTTTCAATGTCTTGAGAACACAAATCTATATTTGGCTTTGCTTCCTAAAGCTCCAAAGAAAATGGTAATCATTATTCATACGTAAGACTTCCAAAGGCATTGGCTTCAGATGAGAGATACTTCTGTGCCTCTGAAAGACAGTATTATATTATTATTATTATTATTATTATTATTTAAAAAACTGTTTTAAACCACATATGCTTAAAGGCTCTTCAAAAAGACCGTCTAAAAGGTATACAAATTTCTATTACAATCTTAGTATCTCTCCTAAAGAAAAGCAGCATACAAAGATGGTGTTTAAAAAAAATTACCCACATTCAGTAACTGTGCATATTTAGAGCAAAACTACGTTTTTTTCCATACAATGAAGCACTTAATATAAAAGAATTATGTTAAATGCACGAGACAAGCAAAGCTCATTGGTATCTTGGGTCACTTCTTGGTGTCCATTTTTATAAAGTAATTTTTCTTTTTTTTTTTACAGCATCCTAAAAATCTACAACTCAGCCTGTTTTCTGTTACCACTCTCTTCCCCGTTCTCCTAGAACAGCTCTGCAGGGATCCAGTGTCCAGGATCATCAAGGCCACATAATCGGAAGCACAGTAGATCTAAAGAGGGACATAACGTTACTCAGAGGAAAAGTGCAAGGCCTCCTGGGTTTCCACAGGTTTCCGCAGGACAGCGGCTCCTGCTCCACGGGACGCCGAGATCTGCGGCATGTCTCTTCCAATGATTTCCGTCACTACATCAGAAAAGGAGAGAAGGATCAATTATGTTTTTATGTCTTCCAAAAAGATCGGTTTCTGAGTAATCCAATATTTAGACCCTTGCAGTACTGGCTGCTTCCAAACAGGTTGAGACATCTACTGCAATTCGCTTCTCATGGACCTGTCCCTGAAGATCATCCAAAAGCATAAACGGATTCACCATGCAGCATATACATTGAATAAATAAATACAATGCAGCAGCCCAGGGATTGACCGGCACAACTATGTCAGTCCCTGTAGTATCTTTATTCCTTGGAGCGACGTCAGCCGCCAGTTGGCTTCAGGCTACAATTTTAGGGGGCAATTATCACCTTTAAAGCCCTGGGTGGCTGAGATCCTACTGAACTTTGAGTCATCCTGCTCCAAAATGCCAATTCTGGGAGATCTGGCTGAAACGTCTTCTCATCCCTGAGAAATTCCATCACAAGAGACTCCATAACATATCCTTCTCCATGCATACAGATTGACCCGCTGAGCTTCCACAGAGAAGTAAAAACATTTGGAAGGTGCTACAGTTGGGATCTGCCCCAGTTAAAACTGCACTTTTATGGCTTAAACAGTTCCATCCAGTCACTTAATAACAGTTCGAAGTTACACCGGATCTTCAAATCAGGAAGGAAGAGTCCATGCAAAACATTTTAAATGTTTTGGTTGTTGAGAGGATGCTGCAAATCTGACCTGCTCACAAAACCTTTAGAGTTAGGTAAAGTTTCCTCTTTTGTTATCATTCTTTAAAAGCTACTATCCAAACCTAGTTAGGGATAAGAACTGAATAAGTATTGACTAAGAAGCAAGAAGCCTGGCTGTTTCAGGTTGGAGAAATGTCATCTGTATGTTCAGCTCCCATCCTCCCATCCTCTTCACAATATCAGCAACAGAAATTTTTGGGTCATTTGTGGAGTTGAGGACTACCTGTAATCTGGTGTGTCTGCCTGAAGTTTGAAGAAGTGACTTGAGTTTTTCAAATCAGAAGAAGTAAGAGGAAAGTTCTTTTTCTGCCTTCGTTTAAATAAGATTTTTTGCAATTGCAGACCAGTAAATAAATGAGCAGAAAATCTACACAGAGTGCAATCAAACACCTGTCTTCCTACATTTTCTTCTTTTGTAGCATGAGTCATATTCTGTTGCAAACAGGATGGTTATGGTTGAATTTTAAAAGATCTTTTAAAACTAAGATTCTACTAGCAAGTTTAGTCCAAAAAAATAAGTACGTATTTAGCACCTCAATTAATTATTCCATGGCAATAACTCTTCATATAAACTTGTTGGTCATGAATGGTCTTCAACAGAAACGCTTCAGTAGTAAAAACTTGACTATAGTTTTATAATCTGTTATTTGTCTCAGACCACAGTAGATACACAATATTGATACAAATATTAAAGAAAGTAGCTATTTTCTAGTCTCATCCTGATTTCAGTAATGCGGTTACATGCACCATGCCCTATGCTCTACAATGGATTTATTTCTGGTGAATGGAGAAATGTATGTATTTTGTTTTAGGAAAGGGATTGCATTTACTAAAAAGCATAGTTCAGATCATGATGTTTGTAGAACATCACTCAGGAAATCTCATTCCGAGATTCTCATCCTTAATTTTTATGGGTTTTGTTGTTTAAAGAAACATCATCAATTTTAGGCTTTTTGCACATTGAAGTTTTGAGGTGGCAAATAAAATAGGTTTATTTTATTTGGTTTATGTATATTTATGAGAACCTAAAATGATAGACTACTGAATTACCAGGTGCCCATTTGGAAATCATCAGGAGGCAGTATAGTTTTAAGTAGAACAGATGTCAAGCGACATTAGATAAAGCCACTGAAACGATTTTCTTTTGCCTTCTAAAGTAGAATTTTACAGAATAACAGTTGGGGGGGGGACCTTGGACAGCATCTAGTCCAACCCCCTGCTCAAGCAGGAGACCCTGTACCCTTTCAGACAGGAGGCAGTCCAGTCTCTCCTTAAAAACCTCCAGTGATGGAGCATCCACAACTTCTGGAGGCCAGCAGTTCCACTGGTTAATTGTTCTCACGATTAGGAAATTTCTCCTCACTTCTAGGTTGCTTCTAGGTCCTTGGTTAGTTTCTACTCACTGCTCCTTGTCCTGCCTTCAGATGTTCTGGAGAATAAGTTGACCCCCCCACCTCCCCTCTTCTTTGTGTCAACAAGCTACGCAAAACTGTAAGAAATTGAATCCCAATATTGGAAGGATGTCACTGGTTCCCTGGGCAGGCACCCAGCACACTGGAGACCAAGCAGGAGCAGCTCTTTTCCAGCATGCAACAATTAACGGAGAGCTGTAATTCAGAAATTGATTCCAAAGGGAAATCGTACTATCCTGAAGTATGCCCTGCCAAGAGCGCTCCAAGTGACATGTCAAAGAAATTAATGACTTTACACAAACCTATTATTCTGGGTCAACTTATTCTCCAGAACATCTGAAGGCAGGATAAGAAGCAGTGTGTGGAAACTAATCAAGGACAGAAACAACTGTAGAACTAAGGAGAAACTTCCCAATAGAGAGAACAATTAATAAGATAAGGAGCCTCTGCGGAGCAGTGGTTAGAATGCAGTACTGCAGGCTACTTCGACTGACTGCTGGCTGCCTACAATCTGGCAGTTCAAATCTCACCAGGCTCAAGGTTGACTCGGCCTTCCATCCTTCCAAGGTGGGTAAAAGGAGGACCCAGATTATTGGGGGCAATAGGCTGACTCTGTAAACCGCTTAGAGAGGGCTGTAAAAGCACTATAAAGCAATATATAAGTCTAAGTGCTCCTGCACTTGCTATATTGCTCTAAAGTGAGCATTCAGAATGCAGAATTGAATGCAGTACTTCAGGCTAACTCTCCCCACTGCTCAGACTTCGATCCTGACTGGCTCAAGGTTGACTCAGCTTTCCATTCTTTTGAGGTGGGTAAAAGGAGGGCCTAGATTGTTGGGGGCAAGAGGGTGACTCTGCAAATGGCTTAGAGAGGGCTGGAAAGCCCTGTGAAGCGGTATACAAGTCTAAACGCTATTGCTGGTGCTAATTCCTAAACTGAACTCACTCAACAAAGGCTTGTCCATACAGAAACCTAACTGCCCACATCATGCAAAGATAGGAAGATGCAAAGTGGTACAGGGTTAAAGTCTGAAATGTCATCCACTCAAAAAAGTCTTTTGAGAAGAAAACTAAATAGGCCCAGAGACAGCCGGATACATGAAGAGCTAATCTATTCGGTGGGATTCCTGAATTCTACTTGTAGGCTATGCTGCCTTGAAATTTATTCTATTTCCACACCCTTGAATACTTGAGGTGTTAATGTGTTCTTGGCAGAGTTTGGTATCAGTGATGAGCTTTCAGGAGCTCCGCTGTACATAACAAATCACATGATATATTCTTCTGGGTTTAAGTGTCTTTGTTTGGGGTTTATGACACGTTGTTGATGTCTCCATCCGATACCAATATTAATTTTTTTCTCTCTCTTCATAACTCCTATCCCTATGGAGTTGCAACCCAAATGTGAAAGACTGCTGCTAATCTGAATTTGGATCAATATTACTATATTATACAACACACTATTTACTGCAAAATATTCAACTGGATTGATTTCAGGAGGGTTCTTTTAAAACCACACTGACATGTCTTCAGTTGGTTTTAGTTTTCTCTTACAAGAAGAATGGGGGGGGAGCGGGGGGAGTAAGTGTTATAAAACTAATCATGTGAAGATAAAGCCTCAACTGCATTTTTAACGTCCACTTTCATTGAAGGCATCCTGAAAACTCCACGCCTTCTTAGTCATGCATCCACTTTGGTCTTTATAAATTATGTACATTTTTAAATCCCAAAGAGAAACAGGGCTTATAAATAGTTCGTCCACTAGAAATGAATTAGCTATCTCAGGAAACATTTGAACTGTGATCTCTATTGCCAAACTGGAGAGCTTTTTTTCATTTTAACGCTGCAGTGTGTCTCACAAATCCAGAAAAACATGGTTGGCAAAAAGCCTGGTGAGTATGACCTTGCCCGAGAGAAAGACAAATCAAGAGCTATTCCAGTTTGCTGCTCAGCTTCTTGTCCCCCAACCAGTTAGGAGAAAGGAGAAGGCAGGGCTGCGGTTTTGAAGTCTAATATCTTGCTAATTAATATAGCAGGGAAACTGAAATGGCACTGTAAATATATAGTAACAAGACATGAATAAGTATCAGTCAGATATAGAAGCTTGTTTTGAGAAGAAAATATAATTAGACGGGTATCGCTCAAGCTGGAGGAAGATTTCCAGAACTGGAAAGTTTATTTTAAAAAGATGTGTTAGGAATATGAGTCACCTAACAGCTATTTGGGTTAGAAATATATAAACCAGGATAAACATTTTAAAACTGTAACTTTAAGAAAATGCAAAACTGTAATTAGATGTGGTTTCTCAAACGGCCATAAGATGGAGCCAGAAACCTGGTTGTTTAGTCTGAGTCTCAGAAGAGAGTGTGAGTGTATCTCTGTTTCCTTCTGTTGGAAAGTATTGCCGTTGCTCCATTTTTCCTAATTGACTGATATTCCTGGATTTAATATAAGTCTGATACTGAACTGTTTTTTGACACTGGACTTTGATATTTGGATTATCCCTGGATTGAAAACTGACTGATTTAACGTCAATGACTTTGGATTGCTTATTTTGGGCTTTGCTTAAACCTTTCTGGAAGTAAAAATCTACATTTACTGTACAGTTCATCTGTGTACCGTGTGTGTATTATTCAAACACTTCTCTCAAATATGTCTCCCTGTATGCGCTCATTCTCCTAACAGGGAATTACCTCAACAAGATGCATGCACGATCCCATCTCCCCCTAAATACTATCTTCTTTTCTGCTAAACCAAACAGAAAAGAAGGGGAGGGTATATAAAAAATGCACACATCTTACCCAGAAATCTAATAAAAGAAATTAGGGAAAGATGGGAGGAAAATGCTCAAAATGATGAAACTCTAATCACAAATGGTCCTTTTTTAAAACAAATGATTTAAGTGGAGCGTTTAACCAAACCACAACAGCAGCAATGGGGGATTTTAATCAGTTACCCAAACAGAGACTATGAAGGTGTCATACTACATTCATATTCTGCGTTAAAACTTCTTGTATTGTGCAGAACCTGGACTGATTGATCTTTGACATTTCTTCTCATTCCTATC
Source organism: Hydrophis major (assembly GCA_033807585.1). NCBI lineage: Eukaryota > Metazoa > Chordata > Lepidosauria > Squamata > Elapidae > Hydrophis > Hydrophis major. Next base: position 8,002,807 of record CM066338.1, read on the forward strand.
ATAACACTGTAAGACACAATAAGTTAAATTGTTTGATTTTGCCTTGCCGTGTGAGGATGAACCCCATGCTATGGTTTCTAACCAGGACCTATGACTATGACATGAAGCAGAAAGCTTGCCAGTGGTTAAACATATTTTTTAAGTGAACCAGACACAGCACTTTGAACTAGCTTTGGAATGGGATTTTTTTCCCCTAGGAAATTACTTCTTCAGGCCTAGTAAACAAGGACTTCAACCAGTGGTGGGATTCAAATAATTTAACTATCGGTTCTCTGACCTAATGAGTTCTTCCAACAACCAGATCACCAAACTGCTCAGAAGGTTAACAACTGGTTCTCCTGAACTGGTGCGAACTGGCTGAATCCCACTAATCTCATTTCGATTCTCATCCAAGAAGCTTCTTCATTTCTAACTGAGTTTGGGCAAGGAGACATCTAGGAAAGATTGTGAACATTCCATGAAATAACCAATGGTCTTTCCAATAATGATAACGTATGGCTATGAAAGTTGGGCATTGAGAAAGAGTAAGAGAAAGAAGATAAATATATTTAAATGATTTGGATATACTTATTGTACTAAAAGTACGCTATAAACAAAATATAACCATTCTAAAAGATTTTTTTTTTAAAAGTCTGATGTACACCAAATTTTAACTGAGGAAGGATATCCCTATCATCACACAATGTTCAAGTATTCTAATTCCCAGATGAACAAGATATTACAATGATCTGGAAAATATGACATCTATCTATCTATCTATCTATCTATCTATCTATCTATCTATCTATCTATCTATCTATCTATCTGTATGTGTGTGTTTTTTCTTAAGTTTTCGTGGTACTTACATATATGGCATTCAGCTTTGTTCGGGTATTTTCCCATGTCATTATAGTTGTGCTTTTAAAGTTGTAGCAACGTTTCGGCAGAATCACATCTGCCATCATCAGGCTTCTGTATTGTGTTCGTCTGTGAGTCAGACTTTCACAGCCGTTTCTGTTTTAAATTTGGTGCTAGCCTACTGCTGTGGCAGAATGGTTTTTTCTTCATCCTGATTGGTTGGGAGTCTTGGTCTGTGATTATTGGTCTTGGAGTTTGCTGCGTTCTGCTTGATTGGTGTTTCTAATATCTTCTGTCTGTTTTGCAGCGTATTTTGTCTTGATTTGCTAGCAACACTGTGTTTCCTACATTGGAGACTTTTGATGCAGCTTGGCTCCGAGTAAATGGATGGCTATCATTTATTAGGAAGCTAGGTTTCATCTGAGTTCCTGGTTGGGGTGTGTTTGAGCTGGAGGTATCAGGGGGAGTCTGTTTGTGCCCAGGTGTTTCCTTGGCTTGTGGTGTGGAGATTTTTTTGTTTGAGAGTGCAGGCTTCCAGATAATTGAAAGTCTGGTGGAGTCATCTCTTGACAGTCTGGTGGAGTCATGAAAAGAAGAGATGACTCCACCAGATTGTCAATTATGAACAAACACAATACAGAAGCCTGATGATGGCAGATGAAATTCTGCCGAAACGTTGCTACAACTTTAAAAGCACAACTATAATGACGTGCAAAAATACCCGAACAAAGCTGAATACCATACATACATACATACATGTATGTATGTCTTGGCGTGTTCGGGTCTTATACAGGAAAAGACCCGAACACGCCAAGACCTGCATACCTGTACCCATGAAAATCTATATATATATGCAGGTCTTGGCGTGTTCGGGTCTTTTCCCATGTAAGATTGAGAGCATCTTGGCAACGTTTCGACAAGGTACCACTCACCATCTTCAGGTTGGTGCTTTCGGCTTTGTGCTTGTGCTTTGCTCGCACAAGCACGAAGCTGAAAGTACCAGCCTGAAGATGGCGAGTGGGACCTTGTCGAAACGTTGCCAAGATGCTCTCAATCTTACACGGGAAAAGACCCGAACACGCCAACACCTGCATACCTGTCCCCGTGAAAATCTAGGAATGAATATATATATATATAGGATCCATGATCATCCTTCCTTATATGATGCTTCTGAAAGGACTAAGCTATTTAACCACATTCTCCTTACGTAGCATCACTTACCATCATCTAACGTGATGTCTTGCAATCCCATTGTCTGAAAATTTAACTCTTGATCTTCTGGTTCAGGCTTAATATTAACAGTTGACCCTTCTGATGGAAATGGAGATGTGTCACATATGTTATGATGCATCAAAGATGAAGCTGTAGCCATTCCTCCCAAACCTGGGTTATGCTCCTGTGGGGAGGACTGTTGCCCAGACTGACTGACAGAGGTTGGAGGAGGAGATGAGGCAGATCCCGAGCTAGAAAGATGGTAAGGTATAGGTTGCAACTGTGGTGAAGATGGCCCAGATCGTGGTGAATGGACTAAAGAATGAGAAGATTTGGGGGATGGTGATGATGAGGAATTACCTGGATTTGAAGGATAAGTCATTGGCTGCAACTGGGTGGAAGGGTGCCCAAGGGACTGAGTCACGGCAGGAGAAACAGGACTTTGCTGAGGATCTGGACAATGGTATTGCATGGATTGCAAATGAGGAGAGGAGTGTCTCGATTGAGCTAGGTGTGCTGAAGTATGTCCTCCTGTTGCAACAGAAGTTGACACTGAACCTGAACTCGAAGAATGATATGGGATTGGTGGCAGAGACTGGCAGCTGAGGTTTATCAGTGGAGGTACAGGTGCATCTTGCTGAAATGACATTGCCTCATATCCTTGACTAGAAGAGGCAGGGTCCATGGGAAGACCAGACTGTCCATTAAACATAACATTGGGTTGCATAGACTGATAGGAGGACCCCACAGAAGATGCTGCTGTGACCTGAAAAGACGGATGGACCACAGCTGAAGACAGGACAGGATGCTCTTCTCCTGGACTAATGTTTCTACCTTGTATGTGTGACAACTGAGTTACTGTTGAGGATACCATGGGTGTGAAGGGCGGCGGCTGTATGGGACAGACAAGGTTCCTGGAGGAAGGAGGAAGTAAACTATCATGTGAAAGCCCTGGATCAGGTGAAGGCAACTGGGTTTGCACAGGAGAAAGTCCTTTACAGTGAGTCAGGGACAACGATGGAACCGAAGACAAATCCATTTCATCTCTGTTCTCTTGTTTCAATACAACTGTGTAACAAGAAAACAAGGATCAGCGAAAATTCACAGATGAAATGATAAACATCAGAACTAAATCAAATAAAAAGCTGTCCTACCCCACATCAAAACTAGCATGTACATGAATGGCAGTGAGTATGCATGGAAAATGCAGTTAACCATAACATACTTTCAAAGTATAATATGAAATACACTTGCTTATTCTGAGATAATGCAGATAAGGGTTTTCTCATTATAGCAACAGGAATTAAAGAATAAAATTCTAGAAACATTTTGTGATTTGCTGCCAATAAAGGGTCATTTTGTAACTGCAATAATAATAAAAAAATTTTTTTAAAAGAATAAAATTCTAGAGTTGAGAATTTCAACTTTGAATGGAGTCTCATTCAAAAATAGTTTGGGACCTATGCTTGTTCATCAGTCCCGAATGTTCATTTTCTGACATAGTTCATAAAAGAACCACAATACATAGGCTATCCTAGCTTATGATGGATCAAATAATGCAGCAAAGACCTTCAGCTGTATACTAGCTGAAGACTTTTCTTGTTTCTAACATTCAAACAATAATTTATTCACTCAGAATAAGTATTAGAATTTAATATGCATAGCTGCATTTTTCCTCATTTGCAGTCCTAGTTAGAAACTTGAAAGTAAACAGAAATACTTTTTAAAAGTTTTTTTATCCTATCTTTATTAATTTATTTTATAAGCAACTCGAGAAAGCAGCATGCCTAATACTCCTTCCTCCTTCTATTTTCTCCACTACAACAGTTCTCTGAGAAATCACCTAGCCAGCTTTCATGCCTAAGGCAGAACTAGAATTCACGGTCCCCTGGTTTCTACTCTAATGCCTTAAAAAAACAGGTCAATTGATGCTAAATTAAAAACGTTCTAGGAAAATCATTGAAAAATTCCTCGTTAATTTTTTCTTCTCCAATTCATACCTAATTTTCTATGTAAAATAAATAACATATCTCAGAATCAGGGCAAAGGACTAGAGACATTTGAAAGAAAAGGCCATTCTCACTCCTGATTTCTTTGCCAATAATCAATACCTGGAGTATATGTAAAACGCTGAGCCTGGCTTTTTTTCCTTTTGCCATTGCAAACATAGAACTGGACATGGACGGCCGTCGTAATTGCTTTGTTGTGATATGGGGGAACTTCAAGGATGAGCGCAGCCTGTGTAAAAAGATGAATAAAATAGTAGAAAAAGACCAGGTGTGTCTCGGAAGGCTTTTTTTTTCATCGTCTTCATTAGACCTCATAAATTACATGCTGTATTTCCTGAAGCACATTTTTAAAATCATTCTTAGGAAATATGTCACCACTGAGAATCCCGGCTGCTTGAAATTCTCAGTGGGGACACCTTTCTACAAGCCACTTTTCCTAAAAATGAGGATATTTGAGTTTTCTGCATGTGGGCCCTACTTCAAAAGGCAGGGAAGAAAATACCTCATGAAGCAGTCATCTTAAGTGGAGGACGATGCTTTCATCGTAGAATATTCACATACGCTGGAATATTTACATATTCTGATCATTGTAATTTTCCAAAATGTTAGCTTACTAAGTTAACATCTGAACCACTGGTGCTGAAGACACCAATGGGGAAAGGGGAAAGAGTTGGCACTTCAATTATTGAAGAAAGATTTACTTCTAGGTTCCCTAGTTTGTGAATCAAATCTGACAGCTGCTGTAACTTTCTTGTATTATTTATAGCTTCCTCTTCTTTCCTTTCCCACAGTCCCAACATTATTAGTGTTTGCTTTCTGCATATCATTTTGCCCTTTCTCGTCTCTCAAAACTGAAGGTTAAGTTTTCTATTTAATATTACATCACCCACCGATTTTGCTTTCTTCCTCTATAAATCTGGCTCAAATTCTGCTAATATTTTTGCACATTTGACATAAATGCTAAGAAAAAAATAGCTGCCTACTTTATGTTTAATATTCCACCAGGAACTTTACAGAAATCAGTAAAGTAATTTAGTACTTAAAAAAAATAAATCTCACCTCTTGACTCCTATCTCTAATTATTTTGCCTTCCACTTCCCACTGGGGCCGTCCATCTACAAAGACAAACATTTCGGATCAGGTATCAGCTCATTCTAAAGTAATTCAATTATTAAATAGATACAAAACACACAGTGCACAACTCTTAATAGTGTTCATTTGACTTTCAAGACTTTATTCATTGTGGACATGTTAAATATTTGGCCAAGTAATACCTATGTTGTTCAAAGATAAAAAGACCAAAGAGAATTGAACTTTGACTAATTAACTCCAAATGAAAAGTGAACTATGGATAAAGTGACTTTTGAATGATTAGTTTTAAGAAGGGAGAAAAATGATGCTTTGGGTGAAGATATTTGCATAATTCATAGGATAATTGCTGTTGCAGGCACTCAAATGGTCAATCAAACAGAACCATGAAATAGATAGAACGATTTGGGCTGTTTCATGGGCCACCAGAATCAAACCAGAAGCTAGAGAAAAATCTGAGCAAAACATAGCACTAGATACTGCTGTATATACAAGTATATTATACTAATTTACATCCTTTGTTTTTATTTAAATGAATATTTAAGGCACTGAGAATTATGAACTATTATGCTATTTGAAACAGGTTGGCTTACCTTGCCCCTTTTCCAGAAATAAAATTTTTGATTCTGGAAGGAAGTTACAGCCTGTAACAATCATTTCATGGCCTCCGTTTACGGAGCAACTACTGATGCTGTATTTCTCTATCTGAGGAAGTTCCTGAGCCGATCGCTGAGCTTTATGAAAGAGAAATACAAAAAATGCATACACACATGCGACTCTTATCATTTCATGTCCCCTGCCTTCCCTGTTTCTATTTCACATAGGCAACACATTTTCCTATGTTTAGTTGAACTGCAGTTTAATCTGTTAACTCAAAAAAAAAAAAAATCTGAAATTGCTTGGCACAACATGAACTAACCACACAGGTTGGATTTGCTAAACACCCCAGACTAAAATGTGCCTTATGAGTGCAGTAAGTAACTTGGTTGCAACATTTTTATATCCCTGTATCGTTAGTTTCAAAATTCTTTCAAAATCTTTAGAAGATGGGACTCTAGCACGAGTCAGAAAGCTGAGAAGATAAAACCTCCGGTCCCGGTGACCGAGCCAGATTGGATCCTGCAACATTATCCTGGAACATGTATATTTGCCTCCATTCATGAAAATCATTATGCTCCATCAAATTTAACTGAGAAATTACGAACAATGCTAAGCATAACTGAAGGCTGATGATTTTGTGTCGAAAGCAATGAGGCATTTCCAGGTTGAAAGAATTAACCTGTGACGACACCATTGTCCACTTGGGGGCTTCTTTCATGTCCCCATTAATAAGCCCACCGACGTGGGACTTATTTATCTGTTCACATTTGCTCCTTTTGAACAGCTAGGTGGGCAGGAGCTGTAGCAAATGATGGGAACTCACCCCATTACACAGCAGCACTCGGGTCTCAAACGTAGGCTTGCTGATTGTCATCACTTGCTTAATATAATATGTAACTTTGGCTATTGATATTTGCTACAAACCCCAATAAATACTGGTGTAATAAAAGTGTATTTTTATAGAAAATGAACTATAGTTATACGCCTTCAGAAGCTCTAGAAAGACTTACACACAAACACACGTATTCACATTTTGATCTTGTAAAGGGGTTTGATCTAAAGCAGTTCCATACTGTTTTCCAACATTTTTGTTCAGCATACATCCTAACCTTTCCTTCGAATCAAAGCTGCTGATAATGTGCCCAAGTAATATAAAAGTTATCAAATTCCAATCAGCTCTAAAATACAAAAGACATCTAAATATTAAATGAAATGGCATAACAATTCATTACCAGTTACAACAAATAAAGCATTTCACGATTAGTAGCATTTGACAAAAAGAAGAGATCAAAACTACCAGTCTCAGATGCAAAGTCCGCAGATGAATATATCAGAATAAGCAAAGGGAGCTTTCTAAAAATCCCAGTGACAGAAAGTAAAAAAGCTAACTCGATGTAATATTTCTTATGAAGCACAAGCTTAAATCCTGAAATATTTATGGACATGTGTGGGAAATATGTATGGATATAAATATTTCCCAAACCCCAAAATGAGCAAACTTACAGCATTCAACAGGTATAGAGGCAACTTGAAGGGACAAGACCTTCCCACTAGGCTGTGGGATATGGACACGAAATACAAGCCTCACTCTTGTGTTTTTTCTTCCAATATCCGTCTCCCCCTTCCGAAGCTCTATGTCTGAATTGCGGAGTTTCAGAATACCTGCACAGTCAATACTGGAGAAAACAGAAGACATAAACCAAGGGTTATTTGATTACAGGTGCATTTTTCTTGTCTGAATATCTGCAAACACGAGCACCACCCATTTATAACAAGAGCAAAATCACTTAGATATATATACCGCTTCATCATGCTTGACAGCCCTATCTGGGAGGTTTACCAGAGTCAGCATATTGCCCCCAACAATCTGACTCCTCATTTTACAGACCTCGGAAGGCTGAGTCGACCTTGAACCTGTGAGGATTAAATTCCACCTTGCTGGGCAGAGTTAGCCTGCAGCACTACATTCTAACCACTGTGTCTCCAGAGCTCCTTATCGTGTTGGACTGCAAGCTAGACATTGTACCTTTGTACTAGAACAAGTGAGAAAGTATTTATTTTGTGTGCAGCAATCAGGCATGGAGCTGTGGGGGGGTTAATAAAAACCTCAGCAAGCTGCTGGCACTACAAGCGATCATATAATTCTGCTTGGTTTTCAGTCTTAGAGCTCATCAGACATGGCACAATGCTATGGGCAGAGAAAAAGTTGGGCAGAGAAAAAGTGAAAAGGACTTGATCCGAAAGGATTGTGACAGATGACTAACTGTAGAACATCTGTAAAGTTTGCAAAGTAATTCTCCTGAAAACCACATCAAGCAAAAAATAATAATTGATCACTTCTTACAACAGCTGATTACCAGGTATCATTTTTGAAAACATCTAAATGAAAAACATGACCGACTCTTCCTGGGTCAGTCAGTATCAGGTGTGCAATGTTCCTAGTCATCAAAGCATTGCTTACAGTGTCATAAAACCCTCTCACTTCACATTCTCCTTCTTATGAATGAAGTCAAATCTGGACGTCTCCCTCGTCCTCATTCAAGCAAAACATAACTTTAACAACACCTGCAAATACAGCAATGTTTGTGCAGACAAGAGACAGAAGAGAGAAGTGGGAATGGAAAATAAAGGGTGAAAGAACAGACATGCTACAGCCAAACGTGTGTTGGGAAACCACCGAGACTACCGTGAAATAAATCCATTATAACCTAACTTTGCTGATTGTTAGTATTTCAGTACCTCAGACAAAATACATTTTGCCATATTTGGAACAGACCTGACATTTTTTAAAGAATCAACGTTAGTTCAAGGATTACAGACAAATATTAATGGGCATGTGTGCATGAGAGAGGGAGAGAGAGAGAGAGAAGAGTTGATATGAATGGGTCTGAAGTCACTGAAAAATTGTTTCAGGTAGTTGTAAATACTCAAACACAAACTAAAGCCAAGACCTTCTGTTATAATCTTTGTGTACATTCCTGTGCACGTGTCTGTGTGTGAGTCTGTATGTGAATACACGAGCATGTATATATATATCTACAGTACACGATATAAAGCAACTAATTCTAGGATACAAAAAGCATCTGCAGCTGCATAATCTTGTTCGTACTGCATCATGAGACACCTGCATTCCACATGTCAGCCGGGGGGGGGGGTTGTTTTCTTAATGTGTCCACTTCAAACCTGAACCACATCCCAAACAGAAGTTGCAATGAGCTACCCTTGGAAGCTGATATATATATATGAAGTTTATAAGATAATAAATATATTTTTTAAAAAAATAGAGCATATCCTGAAACCCACAAAAGCCTATGAATTCTGGGATACAACATATTGAATTAGCTTGGCAGAATTCTCGAACCTACCTGGCAGTCATATTATTTTCAGGTAAAAGAGGAATTTCCAAAACCTTCGTGCTGGCGAGGATTATTTCTTGACTTGCTGTGGCAACAGTTTTTCCTGTGATTCTATGTACTTGGTAAAAAGCATGTGGCCGTAAGTAACGATCATCTGCTGTCCCAATAAACATCTGAAGATTTACAGGTTTTTCATTGTAACCTAGGAGCTGATAAACAAAAAAAAAAAACCTGTTAAAAAGGAATAATTAGCTTTTCAGAGTAAAAGTGTTAAAACTGCAGACATAACTTCAGATACAGATGCAAATTTGTTTCCCCCCAAAATAGCTCACAAGCATATGCCTATAATAAAAATTAAAAACAGCAGATCATATAATCAATCCACTTTATTGCACTTGGCAGTCCTTAGGCTTTTAAAACTGTATCACAAAAACAATGTACTATTATATAGTTTCCTTTTCTAAAATAATTACTGACCTCATTCAAAGGGATGATTTTTACCGAGGTCCAACCTAGAATTAGACAGATATTTCCTGTCAGTGAGAACAATTAATCAGCGGAACAACCTGCCACCAGAAGTTCTGGATGCTCCATCACTGGAGATTTTTAAGAAGAGATTGGCCAACCATTTGCCTCCTGCTTAAAGGAGTGGGAGAAGAGGGGGTTGATTAGAAGACCGCCAACATCCCTTCCAATTCTATTACTCAGTTAACTTAGAAATCATAACTAACTGGAATCCCCAAATATTTTAGATTTTGCTCCTATATATGTGGTCCCCAATAAGTGACCTAAAGCCTTAATACAGACTCTTTTTTAAAAAGTCAAATACGATAATAGGAGCCTTATCTTCCACTAGAAAAGACTTTGCTGTGAGATAGCCTTTCGACAAGTCCTACTGGGTTGTTGGGCTGATGATTGGCAGACTCAAGACCCAGTTGCTGCCTTGAGGTGGGATGATCTCTCGTCGTTCCCTCCAGCTCCTACCGGGCCAGCAGTTCAAAAGTGGGTGACCATGAGTAGAAGGATGGGTACCACTTCGGTGGGCAACTTCGCAGAGACAGAAAAGGAGCCCCCACCTGTGAGTCTCCCAAGCAATGGTGATGTCACTGGCTGATTCTTTCACCACAGAAGCGCTTCGGTGCTTCCAAAATGGAAGGCTAGTTAGTTTTGCAGTCCAATTATTAAAGTAGAAAGGGGCAAGGAACAGGTATCTTTCCAGTTGTTTGAAACTACAACTCTCACATTCTGTTTCCATTGGCTATGATGAATGGGACTGATGGAATCCAAAACAGCTGGAGGGTGCCAGATTGCCTCACCCTTAAACAGAAGCATGGTGACTTTGCTTGCCAAGTCTTTTGAAGATTTTTGATTAACTGCTTCCTGATCTGTTCCAATGTAATTTAGCAATGGTTTTAAGCTATAATTTTATTTACGGGAAACTGTATTACTGCATTAGAGCAAGAATTCTGTGGATGTAAATGTAAGCAGCAATAAAATACATTATATCTGTCAAAGTCAAAACCATCAAGGTATAATCTCACATGGAAACCATTTAGATCATTAAAAGTCCCACTTTGAGTTGCAACATTCAATTTAAATTTAATTCATTTCAGCTCTTATTACCAAGGAAAATCCTTCCTCCCTATCCAGCTCAATCATATCCGTATTTGGCGAAAAGCATCTCTATTCAATTAATAGAAACCAAGATTACTACCAAGCCTACTTAATATTGTAAATAATAAAATATGCTTTGTTCCTTCAATTATCAGTGGTCAAGGAAATTTGGCTAAGGGTCATGGATTTATATGCAATTTATAAGCCACTGGTTGTTCATCCCTATACCAGAAGATGAGACTGATCATCCAGAATATTTTCAAAGTATTTCTAGTAAATGCAGAATAAATTTCTAGCTTCCAATACACTTCAAAGCAAAAATGAATCTATCATCAGCCCTTTTATGCCACCCAATGGGACCTGCAGACTTTTAATTCTCAATAGATAGCAAATTACAGGAGCCCTTTTTTCCCCCCTGAGATTCTGAGAGCCTTTCAAAAGTCACTGCCAGTCACGGTAGACTGTGAATCTCTCAGGCCTGATTTAAGACACTTTTCTATTTAACCATTTCCCCAGCTAAAAGATATCTCGGTTCAGGGGAAAATCTTCCGGTTATGTTTTGAAAGAATATGTGCTCCATTTTTAAAACAAAACAAAACACTGCAGGGACCTCGATAAACCGTCCAATGGATATTGTATTAAATGGCTGGCATTAATGCCAGTCTGTGTCCTTTATGCAGATACTACACTCTAGTGGTTGTGTTACAAAAGGGAACAAAATGTGTTTAAAATACATTTACAGTTCCTACAAGTTGCCCAAATATAGACATGCTTATATGCGATGTATTTTTATTCCATAAATATAATCGCATACTCTTCACACGAGGCATCACACAGAATATTGTAAATAATGAAAAGTTACAGCACCATCTCATGACTGACCTCTAAAAACCCTCCACCAGTAACTATATACTGTGACACACAACCCATTGCTCTGCAGACGAAACTCTGCCAAGCTGTTTGTGTTTCTGTATCGTTTCCATAGCAAACATCAGTGTATGCGCAAGTTAAACTAAAGCTGGAAGGCTAAGGAGAGAAGGTCACTACAGGATAAGCTACAATAGCCTCTCTCTGAAACACCTGTAATTGTGGTAGTGTGTTGTCACAGGTAGCTTTCCTTAAATGTGGATGCAATGCAGAAATAAAAGATGAGGTTAGGGAAAGGAGCATTCATTCACTTTTTCATATTTTCAACCTTTCTCTGACACTAATGCCTTGCAACTAACTTCAAGGTCAAATGTTTGGCTCCAACGACGACAGGACTATTTTAGAATGGTGTGACCATCCAAAATCACATTAGGTTCCTTTCAATTAAGACTTTTAACACATTTTACTCCATTCTTTGATGGAGCATTAACAAACCCCTTGGCTGAATTGAGTGCCTGTCAGCAGTCCGAGGCACAATCCATCACATTTATTAATACCATAGATGAGTGCAACAACAATATCCCAATTTTAAAAGGCAAGTTTTCTTTCACAGCAAGCAGAAAGTGTTTGCTTTTCATTTGTCCTTCCGTCTGTATTTGCCCTTCTTTGATCTTGAGCTGTTTTTTGTTTGCAGTTTATAAGCACGGAGATCAAAGGAATTATGGATAAGAGAAATGAGAACATGTGTTCTGATCTGAGGTAAAAAGCAGTCGGCAAAGCCAGGCCCACCGCTTTTTCTTTCTTTCTTTCACTGGGCCCGTTTTGTTTTGTTTGTTTGTTTTTGGTAATATAATCAGTGAGTGCTAATCAATGTTCCGGATTCAAATTCCATTTCTGGATATCTAAAACATTTCATACACTCATCTAAAACGCACAAATAATGGAGATAGTGCCCCCCCCCCAAACTGGTGTGATAACACCAGTTCCCAGTGACCAAAAGGTTGGGGGCCACTGCGTTAAATCCCTTCAAGATTATTTTCATTGTGTTTTCTTTTTAGACTACTTTAGATGAAAAGTTACTTTTTTCTTCTAGTTTATATCAGAATAGAAATTTTCTTCTGTATGTTGTCACAAGATTGGAATCCTTATTTAAAACTAGTAATGTAGGTATGTTGTAGAATGCACCTTGGGATTTGTTGGTGGAAGTATCGGAGGAAGAAGATTCTAGAAAGACCAATTTCTACAACTGTTCACCAATAAAGGGAAAATCTGTCTGTTTTGGGTATTTCTTCTGTGTCTTTATGAAAAACTTGGAGGTCTGAATTTTATTAATCTTGCCTACAATGTGTTTTGCTTAATAATATAAATACAGAAACTAATGTTTTTATTGCTTGCTTTAATTATACTCCTGATTAGTCTCTTATCTTCTCATTGCCCGTTTTCACTGGTTTATTGTTTTATCTATATGAATAGTCTAAAAGCTCTAAAACCTTTTTTTAAGAAAAAGCAGAAATAAAAATCCACCAAAATACAGGTAGTGCTCGAGTTACGACCACAATTGAACCCAAAAGTCTGTTGTTAAGCAAGACAGTTGTAAAGTGAGTTTGGCCCAGTTTATGACTTTTGTTGCCACAGTTGTTAAGTGAATCACTGCAGTTGTTAAATTAATAACCGGTTGTTAAGTGGATCTGGTTTCCCCATTGACTTTGCTTTTCAGAAAGTCACAAATGAGGATCACATGACCCCAGGATACTGCAACTGTCATAAATCTGAGTCAGTTGCCAAGCGTCTGAATTGTGATCACGTGGCCATGAGGATGCTGCAAACCGTCGTGAAAAATGGCCATTAAGTCATTTTTTTCCAGTGCTGTTGTAACTTTAAATGATCACCAAGTGAACTGTTGTAAGTAGAGGACTGTCTGTGTAAGGCAGCGTTAAAGAAAAATAATCATCTTGAAAACATATAGGGCAAGTCAGGAAAAAAGCAAGCAAATATCAAACATTGGGGTTGCACATAAAACAGTTCCGTCAGACTCGCCCTATCAATTCTCTTGCAAACTCCCTAGCTATCAGTGAGGTATTTCAAACTGATCAGATAATCAGAGTTGGAAGGGACCTTGTAGGTCATCCAGTCCAACCCCCTGCCCAAGCAGGAGACCCTACACCATTTCCGACAAATGGCAGTCCAGTCTCTTCTTGAAGGCCTCCAGGGATGAAGCTCCCACAACTTCTGAAAGCAACTTCTGTTCCATGGGGTTGATTGCTCTCCCTGTCAGTTAGTTTCTCCTGGCTAAAATCTAATCCCATACATACAGATTCCAACCATCGAAAATCCCAACGACATGTATGTGGGGCAGGAGAAAATGTAGGATCAAATGCAAAATAGCTTTCTCCCCGACATAAATTTTTCCATGATTTATTGAACAGTAAAAATCAAACCTGCCTAAACATTTGCCCAATATTAAAGTTCACTGTGCTTCTCAAATCTGGGTCACTGTTACATCTTGTTTTTTTTTTCCCCCAGACTCTCGAAAGAAACTGATCTGCGAGAAGAGTTTGCTTTGCTTTCTTTTTTTTCTTTTTTTCTTTTTTTGCTACCTTTTCCTTGTGTCAGGGAATTATCATGACTTTCTTCTCACTGTCTGGAACAGATACTGTCTTCACACATGCTTGAAAATAGTCATATAGTCATGTCATAAGCAAACTAACCTTCTTTTACTATCTTCCATCTTTTACTAGCTTCCAGTTTTACCATCAATACCTGAAATCTTTCAAAAGATTTTCAAAACTTTCACGGGACTTAAAGCTTATTTTTGCATACTCTTTTTCTTGGAGATTGACAGGGGTATATAAGGGAGGGGTGCCACCACTGGTGAAGGGGCTTGCTGTGCCCCTTTTAAAGCTGCTGGCTCACCTTTGGTCCCCACCTGACACTCAGCTCACCTAGGGCTCCATGTACCTGTAACACACAGCGGCCACACCCATCAACATCTCGGTAGGCAGGTCAAACCAGGCGAGGGTAATTGATAAGTCTTTGAATCTCGGTAAGATAGGGGATTTGTCTATCCCAACATGTGAAATCTGGCCCTGGCAGAGTGTTGAGGAGCCTGATCAACAGTCTAAGAGTCAAGAAGGAAGCCCAGCAGACGTGAAGAACTAAGAATATGTCCCAAAGGTGCTTTTTCAAGAGACAACTGGATTTTCTTTGTTTTTCCTTGAAGCCGTTTCGCTTCTCATCCAAGAAGCTTCTTCAGTTCCATTGGATGAGAAGCGAAGTGTCTTCAAGGAAAAACAAAGAAAACCTATTTGCCTTTTGAAAAAGCACCTTTGGGACTACCGTGACTGAGAATTTCCATTGACATTTAGGTAAGAATATGACAAAACATTTAAATATCTGCTGCAGCAGGAAACATCCCAGCCGTAACAGTTCCCCATGCCACTATATTAAGGTCTATTTCTGCCAAGAGTGGGACTGCCCCTGTGCAACAGCTCCTCCACTTAAAACTCGCCAAGCACAGGTTTCTGTTGTGCAGTTCATATTTATAGAGTTCGTTTCAATTTCACTGTTTAATATACTACTATTATACCCTACAAATTTCTAAAATATGCCTTCCGGCACTTTTTCATTTCCGTTTTCTATGACTAACCAATACAGAGCAGAATTGTATTTTTTTATTAATCCTGCTTCAGAATTTACTAACAATTTTGAAAGACTTCCTTTAAGTGACATGGGTGGGTTATGCTCTGCTGATTTTGTTGGGTATCAAGACAGCTTTTGCAAGGTGACTCACCACTGGATGCTAGATCCCAGAGGGCATGATCTCTTGGGGACAAAGGAGAGATCCTTAAGGTCATCCACCTGACTCTGGACAGCAGCTCCTTGTGAGTAATCACAGAAACTGCTGTTTTCACTGTCAGTTGATTAATGGAGGAGTGGCTGAGAGTCAAGACCACATCAAAGTCACATTCACAAAGCAACCTTTACAGACATTAAGCTTAATTGACTCTTACATCTGAAACACTTTTTTGAATGTTTATTTTTTGCATATTGAAGAGATTAAGACTCTTTGGACTAATTACTGTGTTCATTGGGTGAGTTTCCATCTCCTTAAAAGGTGATGGTGTAAATTTGGTTTTAAAATTTATATATACATATATATAAATATATGGGTTTTTTTTAACCATGCAGCAAGAGTGCTCAATATGTGGATTTTGAAAAATCAATAATGGATTAAGAGGCCAGAAGGATTTGAAATTATAATTTCGAATTATTTGGAAGACATTGTCTCATGGAAAAATAAGAGTTTTTATTTTTTTTAATGATAAGAAAACCTTAAAGGCTGGACATTAAAGTTGGAGGATAAAGAAAAAAGGAGCAGAAATCCTCAGTACAAATCTTTGAATACCTTTCAGCTATGTTCTTGGACAGAATGGGTCAAATGTTTGGTAAAATTGAAAGAGCACATTCTAATAAAATTGCAAAACAAGGGTGACTGCAATCAATCTCTGATTTAAGAAAAAATATTTTATAAAAAGAATTTGTTAACAATCCTAATAGCCACATTATGATGATGATTCATATTAGCTACCTGTCCATTAAGATTTTGCCCAATAAATTTTACCCAATAAAAAAGATAAGACTTATCTCTTTTTTTTCCCTCTGTTGAATTTTATTTTGTTTGTTGCAATCCTTTTCTCCAGCTTCAAAGGCCTTTAAAAATGTGAGTCTGTTTTCAATAATGTTGATAAGCCTTTCTGCCTCTGGGTTATATGTACATTTGATAAGCAACCCATCCACATCCTCTGCCACATTATTTATTTTAATGCACAGGGCCAATTGACAGAAATCAATTAAATGAGCATTGGCTTACTACAGGTGCTTTACAATCCATTGGTGCCAAATACTGTAGCAAACTTAACCCCTGATCAATAAGGCCATTTTTATTTAAAAAAACAGAGGTTATTAAATGCTTTGCTGGAACTATGTTTAAGCCATTCTCATTATCTCATATCAGAGAGAGAACTGGCCTGAAATATTTTTTTTTCCTAAGAAAGCTTTAATTCTTGTAATCAATACAATGATTCACACATGAACCTTGATATTTTATTCTAAAATGCTGCCATTTTTGCAGGCTTTCAAAAATTTCCCACATTCATACTTATCCCATTTTTGAAGTTGGAAATATAACTTATTCTCCAATGTTTCTCATGCATTATAGATAATGGTTCTGAGATAATATTTGAAAGCTCTTTTAGTACCTAAGTGTATAATCAAACTTTTAAGAGGCATGAAATAATCTCTTTGCTTATAATGGGTATACATCACCCTGTAGGATGGTAAAGCTTGTCTTTGCCACAGTTGACATAAATTGTCTTCTTTAAGCATCATCTTCCTCAAACATCATCTTCCTTGTAATATAGCCAAGGAAACACTTTTTCTTATTTTCTTATTACAACTATTGTTCATGCTCAGCTTGGTCTTCCTAATATTTTTATTTGAAAGATATCTGTGAAGAAATCAGGAACCACGATAGAGTTCAAAAGTACCACAAGTTTATTTCACACTACCTATACAACAAGAATCTGATCTACTAATGGTCAAGGCAAATTGGCGCCAGATAAGTCAACAAATTTCAAGGGAAGGGCTGGACTTAGGATTTAGATTCCTAATCGATGATGCATTTGACCCCAACCTTAGGCTCAATCTCCTACAATACAACACATAAATATTGGCCTTTATGTGAGTCTTCAGACTGAAAATACCGCAGTCCAACTGCAAACTTTAATAAACATTTATTGCAAATTTCTCCAAAAAAATAATGATAAAGATTCAGCAAAAAATGCTTTGAGCAATATGATATTTAAATAATGATTTAATTTAAATGGACAATGTTAAGTATGAAGCACTAACACCCTCATGCTAAAAGAGAATTTATTGTCAAGCTCCAAGATAAATCATTTTTCATATATTAAAATTTTAATACTCTAATAAAAGAAGCATTTCATTTTCTGTTTTTTTTTTCAATTATTACATAACAAGGTAGCTCAGATTTGACCACAATCTACACTGAGTCCCAGGCTCATATATAAAGGAATAAACTCCAGTGAACAGAACTGAACTTACTTCCAAGTACTGTAAAGTTGTACTGGATTATGTATTAAACCTCACAAATTCAGTGCAGTATGCCTAAAAGCCATGCCTACACCCAAACTATGCACTGTGTACAAAAACAGTGTCTGTAATCACTGACTATTTTAATGCTTTGCCTGAATATTACATACCATGTTAATGTTTAGCACATGCAAACTAAGTATTTGTTTGGTATTCACCTACTTACCTCATTTTACGATCAAGGGAACATGTGCTTTACGCTCTAGTTTATACCTAATGTCTTACTTAAGCATTATGAAAAAATATTCAACCTCCTGTTTATGAAGCACAAAGGTAGAAGGGCAACTGCTTGTCAAGAAATTTGCACCCTACTTTGCTAAATGAGTGCAGACTATAACATGCTATCTTTCCATTTCCCTTTCACATGTTAGAACAAGGGAAAGTATCACAGTAATATAAATGCACTTGTTCCTGGAAACAACCACCATTTGCATTGACTGACTGTGATAATACAAGTCTGCTAATGCCTACACAAAATAACAATAACCAAATACACACAAATCAGAATTTTGGTTTTCATTCATAGCAAGTGTATTACTGTGTTCAAGAATGACTCCAGCTTAGTGCTGCCTTCAAATTTCTTGTCATTTCTAAGCAAGCCATACATTATAAGTAAACTTTAGACCATAGCTTCTGATACTGTCAGCAACAAATAAGGAGATCTGGTGATGTTCCTAGGAAATGAAGTTATTTTAAATGAAGTCCAATTACAGAAATAGCTACATATAATAAGCCAGCACTCCTCACAGTTCTGACACAATTCTATCCAAATTGTTTATTCCTGCAAACAATTATTTTTATTATAACCAAGAACATGTAGGAATAATGATATTTGGGGATGGCTTTGGAGGCAGGAGAAAGACCACTGCAGAGTCTTCATCCTGCCTCCCAAGGCCAGTCCCACATACCATTACAGCAGGGGAAAATGTGATTCACAGAAAAGACACACATTAGCATCTCTTACCTTCACTACAGGGTGCCCACCAGTAGATGCTTTTACTGCTCCTCTGCTGCCTTCTGTTTCATAATGTGCTCTGTGATGAGTTTTTGGTTGTACTTCTATTTTCAGTTCACACTGCCCATATTGTATGGGTAAAGGCCAGTCTAGAGGCGGCAATGAAGATGTGCTAAAACCAAGAAGTGCATATATTTCAATATAAATATAATCTTTTTCTTACCTCCCTTTCACAGTGTCCATGTTTTTTTGGAGGCAACATGATAAATATAGTAATAAAGCCATGAAGTATTTTAAACAAAGTAAAAACAGTCTTTTCCACATTAAAATGTTATTTTGATTTGTTTTTAAAATAATTCAATTATAATTGTTTTATGTTAACAAAGTTACCAGCAAGGAGAAAGCAGATATGAAGGACTAAGGGGAAAAAAATAGAAAAAAATTTGCATCAACTGTTTTTTCCCTCCAGACTCTAATAGCTCTCCTATTCATGAAGAGGCAGTTATGGCTAAAAGTCTATTACAAAAGTGTGACATATTTCATAAACTTGCACTATCTGCACGCATGATACTCTGCATGACCTAACTCATAATTTTCCAGAAGCATTTAAGCCCTTTGTCAGCACACCAACATGAACTATCTGTGGAATTCCTTTCATTCAGTTTTACTATCCCTCTACAAAGATCCAATATGAATTGCAGTATTGTTGTTATGTGCACACATTAAATATGTGTTAATGGAACATCAAGCTACCACTGGCTACACAGGATTCTTATTGCAGGGAAAGATAAATATTAAAAATAAAAAGATTAGCTAGCAGGCTAGGATTTAAGCATATTGTACTGTGATAACACGAGAAAATGCCTAATGCAACCTTAGCAAAGGAGACAGATAAACATTTCAGGTCCATTTTTTAAAGAAACAGTTTAAACACAGTGTGACACGAACAATGAGCTTGAATTCAAATTCTGATAGTTAGCAGGAACAATCATTACTGAAGAACTTTTCACACTACAAAGACAATAAATACGGAGGGTCACTTCACTGAGAAACATTCTGTATTATTCCAAAATATTTATGACGAGGTTGTAAGACTCCTGTTTCTGAAGTAATGGAAAGACTACTGCTAATGAACATATAACCCTTCTTCTAGAGCATAAGCAGACACTGGCTATCAATGATCTACTCTGAATCTGTACAAGATCAACGTTTTCCACAACAGATCCTAAACTGGTACAGCTCGGCTTTCACAGTTGTCTGGTTTATTTAAATTTATCCTCTAAAATTAAGTGATATCCTCCTTGTTTAACGCAATCGCCAGAGAGTTTTTCCAGGTTCAAAGTAGAATTACTAACACACTTCTTACCAAATCAAGGAACTAGTCAATCATTCACCCCTTTCCAAAGTGCAGAAGATGGAAAATCAAAGAGGATTTTGAATATATCTTTAAAAAGAAAACGGAGGAGAGCAGGAGTGTCATCTGGACTGCTAGGGCATGAAATATGAAAAATGATCCAAGATCTGCTTTACAAACTAGTAGAAAAAAGAGCAATGGCACAGATATAGTGGCTGTGGTCATAGTAATCCATAATATTCACCACTGCTTGCAGAACAGAACTTTCAAAAGATTTTTAAAAAGCCAAGAAAAATTAATAAATAAATAAAGGTGACAAAACAAAGGTACAAAAAGGGATTTGCCAATAAATATGAACCAGGTTCTTTTCACAGGGAAGGCCCTGTTCTTAATATAACCACCAGGTATTGCATTGATGTGGCTTTATTGTTATTGATATTTCTTGTGCCCAAGATTAGAGAAATCTGTAATGATGGGCTGGTGTACTATTGAGTGGTAATTAACCTGAAACTGATACATTAAGTTAGGCAAAACAAACAAAACATACCTATTGAACTGGTTCTTTTAGATATCTAGCTAATGGATTGTACCAATCAAAGGTGAGCAAGATTATATCTACAGGCATCCGTCGCATAACATCTAGTAAAAAGAAATTAATCAGTAAATCCTTCATTTTAAAAAAGGGACATGATTTGACCGAGTAAAAACAGTAAGTTGCCTGCACCTGCACATCAATGTACCATTTTCCTGTGACAGATTTAACTTCAGTTACTTATGGTTAATACTGAAAGAAGCTGATTTAGCCCCTGCGCACCACAAGGCATTGCAAAACGATTGCAGACAGTTTGCTGTGCTTCAGCAAAATACCTGGGGGTCGAATGACCAGCCACAAAACGTTTCCCCGCTCAAGATTTCTAAAGCGATTGTGAACACTAAAGAAAGGTTTTTTTAGGTTTGCTAAGCCAGGGTTGTTTTTTCAAAGTTTGCCAGCGGAAGAAACAAACTGAAACAGTATCAGTTGCAAGTGAGATCTTTCACACTTAAGTTTTTCTTAAACGGACCAATTTTAAAGGGTCAAATGCCAGGTTGCTTTTTATTGATATTGGAAACTTTAGCCAAGTGAAATGTTGAGGTTTTAAGAACTTAGTAGTAACTAGCTCTTTGGTATACTTTTAACTGAATAAAGTCCATTTCATACGTGATCAGAGAGGATGGAACTGTGGTACAAAAATGTCTGCAGAACTCAGCTGGGAAACATAGACAAGATAAAATGTAAGAAACTCCTGCTTCATAAAGAATCTAGGAAAACTTAATCGTGGCTTTAAAATCAAAAGCCAATGTCTAATGACTCAGTGTTCTATCACAACTTTAAAATGTTAATATATTTGCCACTAATAAGGAACTGAATTAAAAGAAACACAAGGTGAACAAATATAGCAATGTGTAAGTGTTTTAACTTCTTAATATCTATATACTTTAAAATGTTTATTTTTCTAAGGCATTTGTAGAAGGCACTTTGAAAGTCCTCCACTTGTATGAGCACTTATCCCTTGGTCAACAAATGGTTTTGTAGGCTACATTTACTCAACACAGCTGACTAATTTATATACATTATTGGTGAATAATCTAGATATGAAATTTTTGTTCAGGTTTCTTTCTGTAGACATAGCTACTAATAGTTTTTCATTGTAATATCACAGGAAATATTTGAATTGCTTACTCAAAATTTGAAGTACTATTTAAAAGGATTATTTGAAAACTCTGCAACAGCCTAGCCTGAATGGACTATAAAAGAAATACCACTGGTTTCAATCTCCTTAACAAAAAGAATACTTAGAGGAACTGTATAGTTAGTGGCCAATATTGGTTTTTTCCTGGTTGCCCAATCCCTTTTCTCTTCTTGGTCTTTACACTGCAAACTTTTCTTCTCTTCTTTCTTTCTAGTATCTTCCAATACTCTTTCTTCTTCTTTTTTAACTAAAGAGCAATTAATGATTTTTAAAGTAGTAAATAACAGTTAATTCCTTGCACGCTTCTGATAAAAGGAGAACATCTGCTAGATATCACTTGTGGTACTCCCTTTTCCTTATCATGAACATCAGAAAGATGTTCGCCAGGCAAATCTCTTTTGCACTTTCTATATTTGGGGAGTGAAGAGGAGGAAAAGGAGAAAAGAAAAAATGTTGACAGATTTACAGGGAGTCAAAAACCAGACTTCTCAACAGCAGAGGAGTAGCACACTAAGCTTGGTTAGTTTTAATTTTACAGGCTATGAGGAGGGAGCTTAGCTTTTGGTATTTTATTTTTATTTATTTGTTCATCAAACTTGTACAAGATAACAAGTATAAGTATGAACATAAACAAGAACAAGGGAGTAAGTACAGATAAACGGGGACAGTAAGACAGGGACGGTAGGCATGCGCTTATGGTATGGTGTGAACCTAACCTTATGGTGATAGTTCTGTTATGTGACACTTCAGAATTAGGTTAATGGAATAAACCAAGAATGTGGTAATGATAGTCTGGCTATCAACACAGTCTGTGCATTTTAACAGAATCCTAACAGAATAGTAGATATCCTCCAACACACAGAACTAACAGACATCAAATGTCACATGTGCACAGATACTTTCAAAATTCCACCACTGTGTTCAAAGAGAATACATATAAAAATACCCAATGGAGAGTTCATGTATTTTATTGTTTTGCATGCAAAAACTATGGACGCTGGCTTCTGAGTCTAAGGGGAAATGTTCAATTCTGCAGCATGTTTTAAACTGCAACTCTCCCATTGTTTTTGAATACAACTGAAACTGCTGATCTTCATCTCTAAGCCCATCAAGTTTCAGATACCTTCTGCCAGAGACGAGGCAAATGATGGCTTCAGATAAGACCACTTCTTTTGTGAAAGCTCAATTCTGGGATTCCCTCCACCATGTTAAGTCTTATATGTTCATTAAAATGAACTTACTTGCTCTTATGATTTAAAGCGCTTTTCAAAAATTGGTACCCTCTAATGAGACGAGAGGGAGGCAGGTATGACCTCAAAGCCACTCAGTGCCTTTTCATGACTGAGGATGAACTTAGATATGGGCCTCCTCACTTACAGCCCAACACCTTCACAATTAACACAGCACTGGGCCCGTGGTGAAACACAACTGTCCAGAGCCGTGTACCAGAACATTTTCTGAGAACAACATTTTCCAAAGAATAAGAGCTATGGTTTAGTCATTTCCATTCTCTTTCATTTCCTTTCTTTGGTTCAGATATATAGAACATAGAGCATCAGAGGTCTTCTAGTCCAACCCTCTGCTCAAGCAAAAATCTGAACCATTTCAGATAGGTTGCTCAAAAGTCACCTCTTAAAAGCCTCCAGTGATGCAGCATCCACAACTTCTGAAGGTGAGCCATTCCACTTATATATACTATTTCCTTTTTTTGTCCTACTGCAATTGTTAAACAATCCTGTTCTATATTCTCTCATATAAAGATGCGATAGCCTCCCTCTTTTTTTTTTTTTTTTTTTGGCCTGCAGGCTGCAGTTTTAAACAGAAGGCTTTATCTGTGCTTGATGCTTTTCTGTTTGACAGCTGGCTTACTGTCTCTCATACTTCACTTCTAGTGGACATAGCTCCGTCTACAAATGCTTGTCATTCTATACTCCTGTTTGTAAAGCACTTCAATATAGTTTTTCTATATTCCTTCAATCTTATTTCCATGCATGAACCGCTGCAATAATTAATCTCATTAGCTGACAGTTTACCTCTGATTTCTTTGTTCTTAAAACATTTCTCTCATTTTCTTCTTTTTAATTTAATTTAATATGCATCAGTTCCACTGTGACAATTTTATTGTCTTACTTTCATTCTATCTTCAAATATTATGGGAGGAATTCCTCTTTTAGTACCGTTACCAGCAGGGAGCAAATCTCACCGCAACTTTGTTCTAACTGTATCATCATTTCCAGAACCAGATGTGTCAATGTACTCACTAAGTTGGGCAACACATTCTGAGGATCTCATTATCTGCCACACAAACATGTTCACATGTCTAAGTCATGCCCACAGTTTTCTTGATAAGAATTCAAAAGTGATTTGCCATTCATCCACGCCCCTGATGGATTACTTTAAACTTCACTCCTCTCCTTAGAATACTAACATCAAGTGTGATATCACTAGAAGCTCATTCCTACTGACATTGGGCTCACTAGAGTTACGGAACCTTCTTACCCACGTCAATTAGTTGTGTTCATTAAAATAATTAGAATTACCTCCCAAATACAGATTGGAGGCACTGCCTCATCATAGTTTAGTTCTTCCTTGGGTGCCCAGTTCCTAATTGTGGTTAGGAGGAGGCGAGAGTTCTGAGTTTTGCCACTTCTTTAATATGGACACAAAGTCACCTGAAGTAGGTCATCCATCAATTAAAAAGTTATGGTATCATCAGTATGCTGGTATATCCCATTATGCTACACCAGGGATGCTGACAATGCTTTGACTCAGAATCTGCAGCCTGTGATTGGTTGAAGTTGAACCCAAACATATAAGTTACTATCTGTCCATCAGTTTCTTGATATCCCTGGTACTATATTTGGATAGAATAGAGTTGGTCCACAAGGTATTGGTCCTCCTGGACTTGTGGTTACTACTGGATGGACAGAAGGGGACAATGGACAAGGGGTATGATTTAGGTGGGGTAGCAACCGTGACTCTGTTTGGAGTGTAAGGCTAATCCACGCCCTTATCGTAACTTACCTAAACTACTGTAATTTATATACTACAAAACTTCTCATTGTTATGACTTTTAAATGGGTGAATGGTGCATCATAAGGCAACATTTTTTGAACCAATTTTTTAAGAACCAAGGTACTTCAAAATAGGCTAACTTACAGTATCCAAAATATGGGGCCCATGACTTCCAAGAGAATGAAATTTGGAAAAGGTGTGGCTACTTCAATACTACTGGCTGCTGCTATTGTCACATGATGTGATCTTCATTTTCAACATTCCATGACAGTTTCCCAGCCAGTCTTGCAATCCCTTGTTCCTTCCCCAACCCAGCAGCAGCCACTAAGCTTCCTGAAAGTTCCTACAAAGAAACTCAGCAGGCAAGCTGGAAAAAAGTCAGAAGTCATTCCTGTTCCCACTGCTTTTTTGCCCGTCCTGGATCTTTCTGTTTCTCTGTTTAGGTAAAGAAATATTTCTGAAACAATGAACAAACAGGGCATGGATTGCCTATTTGGGGCTGCCTTTGAAGAATACTTGGAACATTCAGTTAGTACAAATGAAGAAACCAAGATAGTGACTAGTACTTGCTGACCAAGTAGGTTTGTTTGTTTATACTATTTATGTGGCCACTCATAACAGTTATTTTGGGTGGCATACAAAGTTAAAACATCAGCTAGCAGACCCTGCTTAACCTCCTGTCCCAAGCACCTGGGGTGAATAGCCTTGCAAAAGGCCAACAGGGTTGAGATATTCAGATTATCTGGAGGGATGTTGTTCTAAAAGACAGGCGTTGCAATAGGCTTTTGCACAAAATGCTGTTTCTTACCTTTAAAGTTCTACATGGCTTGGAAATGAAGTAAGGTCTATGTTCCCCAGCTGCTTTCAACCACTCAACTCATTTTTTTCCACTCATGGTCACAGATCTTTGGAGGCTCACAGTTATTTTTCTGTTAATGTTCTTGCATTCTCAATTTTTTTCTTTCTTTCTTAGCATTATTGGGCACCCGTTTTCGGTTTTGGAAGAATATTGAAGCATCTTCCCATGTGATGTTAAAGGTCTTTAAGTCATCTATGAATGTTCTTCACTATGTATTTAGAGGGTGTCTCTTGGTTGTTTGCATGGAGGGGGGAGTGAGGGGGGGGAGTCCATCTCATTGGCATCTTAGGAATTTGATTCTCTATAGAGAGGATATGACCTGCATTCTCGAATGCATCTCAGAAATGTAATCAACTCCTAAACTAGTTTTCCATAAGTTATTGGAAATCAGCTATTTGGTTTCTCTTTGGACTGGATGAAATTAAAATACTGGTTATTGTTTTAAGTTTTAGGTAGAATTGTTTTGATGGGGGATGGAGTTATTTGCTCCATGGATATTTTAATGTATTCTCTTATGGATGTTCTGTAAGCTACCTTGAATCTTTTTTACTGCAGCAAGTAAAAGTTAATAAATATGTAAATGTATATATATTTATATTAAATATAGATTCTAGCTACATTTCTGATAAGATTCCTATATATGTTTTAGATGCAGAAGATATACAGGATCATAAATCCACATATGCAAGAGGACATTACAAAGGACATTACAAAATGAACACTACAAGAGCAAAGACTAATTTGGTAGAAAGAATCTAGCAGGCAAAGGATTACCTGAAGTTGGAAGGAAAGTGGAAGGGAGAGCACAGAAAGATAAACTTTATAGAGGTAGGCAATGGCAAATCCCTTTCATATTGTTGCCAAGAAATTTCATGTAGTCACCAGGAATCAAGATCAACTCAAGACAGGCTTTAATATCTTAAAAAATAAATTCTCAGTCCCTAATCTTCACTATCATATAATCTCCATAGCCTGAATATCTCCAATCACACACAACAGTATTTCCCAACTCCGCTATTTACCAGCTGCTGGGGAACTTTGAGAATTGAATTCCATACTTTAAAACTTAGAGTTGCCAAGATTTGGGAAACGTTGATGGATTGTAACAACAGTAAAATGAAGGAAGAAAACAGGCAAAACAAGTATAGTTAGAACAAGCATGAAACAAATCAGCAGCTATTTATGTGAACAGAAACTGGAGCAGAAAATAAAAAAGAAAACATCTTGAAAAAGAAAAAGAAACATCTGTGAAGACACCAATGCAAAGTTTTGATTTATCTGCACTAGCCTTGATTTTAATATTCCTTTTACACAAATAGCATTTAACAATCCCAATTACAATATTATGCAAGTTTGAAGGACATCTGGTAAAATTATATGTTTTAAGGAACCCTGAGTAATGTTTCCACAGCGTCTATATGTTCAAGTAAAACCTGACATCTTTTAGCAAATTTGAATGCAAGCTTACTATTTATATGTTTAGAAGTTCAAAATAAGAAATAGTTTCTATGGCACGCAATATAATGGCCCACGTAAAAGTTTGGAACCCCTTTTAGCCAGCAGTTTTCTAATGCCTCCTTTCTCAGAAATAATAGTTTCCAAATATTTTCTGTAGTTTCCTTATAGCCTTTCTAGTCTTCTCTTCAAATTATTGTTATTTATTTTTCCCTATTCTTTATTAGTAGAAATTTTATAGCTCAGAAATATTCTGGGTCTACCTACATGCTTGAGATCTCCACAAAGACTTTTAATTATATTCAAGTTTGAGAACTGTAGAGGCCTCTTAAAACCCTTATTTCTTTTAAGTATTTCTGCTTGAAGGTATATTTCAGATCACTGCTTTGCTGCAGAAACCAACTTCCTTTCACCTTCAGTTTTTTCACAAACAATGGTACACTGCAAAATTTTCCTTCTTGTAACTATGACCTAAATGGATGTTAATTACTGTTTGAATCTTTCTCGATTCCGCTTTTATATTGATATCAGTGTTCTTATTTTTAAGGCTAAAAAAAACTTATATACATAGGAATTCCACAAAATTGCTTTGACTTTTAATGTATTTTTTTTTCAACTTTTCTTACTTTCTGACATGTTTCTGAAGACTTGTGTTTAAACACAGTACAAACATTTAATCATTACAAGAGAGGCTGATCAATTTACTCCAAAAATATCCTATCCTTAATTATATGGCCAATACTTGATACCAATATAACAAACAACTGAACTAGGGTAAGAGTATGTTCACAGCCTATGGTTAATGAATCATATTAAAGTTAACATGTCATGAAGGGGTGTGAATGAATGGGTTTTAAGATCTGAAAGTGAGCAATAAAAGTTCCCTGAATTTATTTCTGGGAAAATAATTTCCTAGATTTAAAAAAAAAAAAAAAAAGGAAGCAGCACTGGAGATGCTTCCTGGTCTTCAGTGTGACAGCAGTGTAACTCTGATTGCACCTCTTATTAAAATACAGTATATTCTATTGTTCCCAAGGAGCAGAAACCAATTGTTTGAAGAAAGGTGTTTGTGCAGCCACCTATATCTCCTCCTACCATACCACCCAAGCATTCAAATACAGAATTTCACAAGAATGAACCATGTAAAGAAGTGAGAAAAACTGATAAGTAAAGCTAAAAACACAACACTCGGCAATTATTGCTTTTGCCTGCTACTTATTTTCAAGTTAAGAAAGTATTAACCAGAATGCTAAGCATGCTGTCTTAGTGTATTCTCACTCCAGAGAGGCTAAAACAAAGAGTCAGATTTCTAAGAAGCTTTCATATACTATTTTAAGATGGGGGTCACTAACCCAGCTTATCCTAGAGAGAATTAGCAAGCACATTTAACCTTGTTTAAGATCAAATGGCTACTCATCCTATTTCACACTTAAGACCTTATACGAATGGGAATAATAAACTAGAAAATTCCGGGGGGAAATCTATATATGTGGTCACTATGAGTCAATGTTAATCAATCTATATACGTAGTCACTATGAGTCAATGTTAATCAATCAATCAATTAGTAACAATTAATTTGTTTTAAATACTGCATTTATTAAATACACATATGTCTGATAAATATGAGGACACCCACAATTTTTTGCTTATCTCTCTGCAGGTGACAATTTAATATATTTCAAAGAAACCCTGTGACTATCTTGATCACAAACTGTTACAATTTAAAGGTAGGTTCTTAGCTTATTTTAAAATGCTAAAGTTAGAGATCTAAATGATTTCCATGCAAGAGTACGTTCACATAAATAACCAAACTTCTTGGGGATTGCAGGAATTGCATCCTAAAGTTTCTGGAAGATACCTTGCAACAAAAGTATAAAAACTCTTTTAAATTATTTTACTGTTAGTTTAATAACTCTACAAAAAAAAATCTTGGTCTAATGAAAATCTTCCCCATTCAACAATGTCCATACACACACACACCAAATGGAAAAACCCTTCCATATCAGATAACAAGAGTTGCTTCCAAATCTAAAAAAATACAGTTAACTGTAATTATGGCTTACATAGAAAAAGAGCCAAGATCATAGACAATTCTTTGGAATTGGCTTCTTTCATGAGACCACTGTAAGAATGACTACAGGGTATCTAGTTGTCAAAGCATAGCAATAGACTGATTAATAAAGAAAGCAAATGAAAGCCTTTTAAACATATATAGTCCTGCAGAAGATGCCACAGCTATTAAGTGAATCACTGCACTTGTTATGTAAATCATATGTCTGCTAAGTGAATCTCACTTTCCCATTGACTTTGTGTCTTGGAAGCCAGCTGGACAGTTCACAAATGGTGATCACATGACCTGGGACACTACAGCCACTGTAAATATATATCCATTGCCAAGTGCCCAAATTCTGACCTCATGGCCATGGAGATGCTACAATTGTTCTAAGTGTGAGGACTGGTTGCAATTCACTTTTTTCAGTGCCATTGTAAATTTTGAATGGTTGCTGAATGGTTATGAGTCCAGGACTAGCGATATTCATCAGGTTGTGTACCAATAGAAAGGCAGAAGATAGAAAAATCTAATTTCATTATCTTTAATCTACTTACCGAAATATAGGAGAATGGCCCGGCTTTGGTTTATTCCAGGTAAAATGTGAAGGAACAGAAAGAAATTGGTCACCAGGCAAATCTTTTTTTAACATATGCTGGGAGGCAGCGCTATCATCTATTGCAGTTTCAAGAGACGGGGACAGATTGCCCAGGTCTTCCGCACAAAGTTCCGCTTTCCCAGAAATAATTGCAGTTTGATCCTCCGAGGTCTTCCTTGTTTTAAGAGGGATGTCAGTATCTCCGCAACACTGGAAAGCTGAAAGACCGGGACTGAGGCCATGGAGGGAAGAATTCAACCACGTGTCTTCTGTAATACTCCCCCTCGGAGAATGTCCTGGTGATGGAGCGGGAGAGTGATGAGGAGAAAGGGAACCGATGTAACAGATTTCAGCACTTGAATGTCGGCGCTTCCCACATGGTGATGTAGGCCTTGAGGATGGCCTAGAAGTTGGTCTTGGGCTAAGCCAATTCTCATCTGTGATACTAGTCCTAGGAGAATGACAAGGAGATTGTCTTGGTGACAAGGCATGCCCAAATCCGTATGATTGTTGCCAAGGATCGTCAACTGGGCAACCTCTTGGAGATCCTCCAGGAGATGCCAAGGGTGACCCGAGGGTAAAGCGAGCAGCAGCTTCATTCAGTTCCGAATCCACGTCATCGTAAATATGAGAGACTGACTCACAAGAGGAAGCATCTGAGAACCAGCTCCGAGAGGAGATGCTGCTGGCAGGACTTGGGCTAAGGGATGATTCTCGGTAAGACGGCTCAAGAGGAAGATACAAGTGGTCCCTTGAAGGCCTTTCCATATATTCATTTTGAGGGCCATTCGTGTGCAACTCATTTTCACTGGCTTCTATTCCATGATGACAGTTTGGAGAGATAGATGTAATCTGAATACTAGGACATTCAAAAGGCTTAGGCCCACCAAGTGGACTGTACTTAGAATCCGGTATTTCACATGTTCCTTCGTAGCTTTTGTGACATTGCAATTTTGCAGGCGAAGACAAAGGAGAAGGGTGTGTTTGAAATCCATGACATGGGATACAAATGGGATGGTTTACCGAGGACGAGTGGTCGACGCTGAAAATGCATAAAGATGCACAGTCATCAGGTTCAAGATCTGGGAAAAAAAAGAAAAGGGAAACAGATGGAGATTAAAACATTGTGTTATAAGAACCTTGTTCTTTTAAAACATTTGGATTTTGGAATGCTTCTACTCATTGCGTTGGGAGACAGCACAATTATGGATTTCAAACAATTATGGATTCAATAAAAAGCCTGGAGTTTGCAATAGTGTTCAAACCATTAAAATAGCAATAGATAAAAAAAATTGAGAAATAGCAGAGATGCTAAAAAATAATCCAGGATCGAGCACAGTAATATCACTATAAAAACCAGCCGGTACTATAACTGTGAGCTCACTTGGCGTTAAGACTGAATCTAGCAACGGCATGGGTCAAGGTGGGGTAAATGAGCCCACCTATAACTTGCTATGTCTCCAGTTCAAAATCCTTCACACAGGCCATCGCTGAAATCTAACCACTAGTACAGTAACTAGCAGTCCAACTCACAGCCACAATTGGGATTAGAACTGCTGTTGCTAAGCAAAATGTTTGTTAAGTGAGTCGCACCCAGTTTACAACCCTTTTTTGCCATGGTCGTTAAGTGAACCACAGCAGTTATGTGAATCTGGATTCCCCCACTGACTGTCAAAAGCAGCTGGGAAGCTTACAATAGTGTTCATGTGACTCCAAGATACTGCAACCATCATAAATATTTGCCAGTTGCCGAGCACCCACATTTTGATCACATAACTATGGGGAAGCTATGAGGATCATAAGTACGAGGACTGGTTGTAAGTCACTTTGTTTCAGTGCTGTTGTAACTTCAAATGATTGCTGAATGGATGGTTGCAAGTCAAGGACTACACCCTGTATCTGCATTAATCCAATATCAAAATAACATCAAGCTTTTTTCATTTATACGAAGGAAGCCAGAATTATATTGTGCTAGTTAACTAGATACCCAGATGTGAGATGCTAATTCAGCTTGATACACAGAACAGCTGTGACAACGAAGGAGACAGATCCATGTCTTCCATTTTAAACATACATAACCGTATTACTGATTATGCATGTAAGTATGTATGATTAAACTTCTATACCACCCATCTCACTGAGGTGACTTTATTATTTAATAAAGGCTTCATAATACTAGAAGTAAAAATACTCTGATCCTAACCAAAAGAATCCTAAATCATTGTGATGCAAACTTTTTTTTTAAAAAAAAGCTATTGCTATATAATATGTTGATATTTAAAACCTTTCACTGAATTCAGTATTTGAGAGGAAAGCAAATTACACTGGGTAAAAGGACATAGGCAATGGCTTCTGACCATGATTCATAGGCCACCCATATGTTCATAGATAGTCAGGTTTTTTGTTTTATTCGTAGCTTATCACCACTTATCTGGCTGTAGCTGATGAGTCTCAGATTTTCTTAAGAAAAGATAAAGATAATCCTATAAGGCTACAATAACTGAATAACTTGCAAATGGATTTTGATAAAGTGACCAAGTTCTATGCAGTCACCACCACAATAACCATTGGTTAAAATGTATCTAAAAAGCACCACCATGGAATAAAAATATTGCACTAGGCTGTACACACAACATATTCTTTAGAATGAATGTGTTACTTCAGTTACAAAGATGCTAACAAAATGGTTACATTTTGTTTTCTGTAAACTCACTGAAGATGCTACTGGAGAAGTGAAAAACTCCCAAACTCTTTATTTGTGACATATTCTGCAAAACGATAGGCAGGAAGGTTGTTGAATAAAATAACTACATCTTTAGAACCTGCTCAGGAATTTAGACACAAGCTCTTCTCATCTGAAGCTCAGTTCTTCTCCAGCAAGCTGATTTTCAAAAGGATTCAGAAACTTTCTCAGTTTTTTACATCAAATTTCTATAAAGCCATGGTTATCTTGAATAATCTTGTAAGATTTGATAAACATCAAACTTTGCAGACACCACTTTTCATGTATGAAGTCCTTTATCAAGATCAATTCACACATTTGTGCCTATCAGCAACCTCAATATCAAATATGCCAACTGCCTTTCTCTGTTGCTTTAATTTTTGCTCACCATGATTTTTGCAACCATTTTTTTCTCTATTTTTTTTTTCAGAAAATAGAAGTGGGATAAGCAGTGAAACTATTAGAATGGTACCAATTTTCATTGTTATAAACGATAAGCCCACCTCACAGGGTGGTTGTTCTGGAGAAAATAGGAGAAAGATGTGATGGATATATATTTGTAATCATAATACAGGTGGGATTTAAAAAAATCAATAAAATGAATTTATTTATTTTATTTGTATGTTGTCTAGGCAGCTAAATATCAAATCATTACATAAAAGAATAGCTGTACAAAATAATGGATACTCCCCATATAAATAAAAATGATCAGCATTAAAAGTTATAAAGCAGGAAACACAAAGTCATGTGTCTGCTACACTCCAGCCTTCAGTCGCAATATATTCTCTTCCTATGCTTGATGGAGAATCATTCAAACCAAAGACGGTTTAAGTTTTTTGTACTGGCTTGGCTGAAAATATCTAATCTCCATTTAATAAACAACACTGTTTTATCAATAAACCATTAAGACAAAAGAGTTAAAAATCATCAATAATCTCGATCCTTCTAACAATCATGCAAAAAGCTACCACCTTTCAGAAATGTCCAGAATATATTTAAAATGTGGCACTTGTGAATATTAGTTCCAAAAGTAAGAGGCTCCACCTAGTTCTTGTCTAAATTAGTACCAATAGAATTACGGTATGTTCTTAAAATTATAAATACTTCAGATTTCAGTGTATGGCATAGAGGCAAAGAGGAAATAATAAAAAACAACATTCATTCAGTGATACATCTGCTCTGCACAGTAATAGCTTTTTAAAAACTGATAATGGCAGCACAACTCCATCTAGAACCAAATATGATCCCTATAAAGAAGAAAGTAATTTCTATTAAATACTGTAAAAGCTATTTTCTTCTCTCTCAGCTGAAATTATCTAAGGTGGAGCAACAGAGTGAATACTGCAATCCATTTACATGGCTCATACTCCATTCTAAATGAGAGATCCTTTTGATGCTTCAGTTTCAGATTGCACAATTTGCCAAGTTTAATTTAATATGCTATTTCAGGTACTTATTAAAATACAAATTGTTCTGACAGCAATTGTTGCAAATTTGTTTTGATTTAGCAAAACATGAGAAATCTCCCATACTTTTAGAATCCCAAGAAGCTTTATATAACAAAACCTAAAATGAATAAATATACTTCTGTTAGTTCTGTTAAACTGTCATTTAGACTTAAATGCAAAGGACTTTTAGATTTTAAAAAATTAAGCCGATAAATATACATCTCAACAAGATTAGAATTGTAACCAGTTCTGCTTTAAATCAAATAGCTGCATGAAGAAAACCAGTACACGGATTAAACTACAATAAATTACAGCTTGAATTTTGCAAAATGTCTTGATAAACCCATTTTGAATATATATGCATCAGCACTGGTGGAAATGGGGCACTTTCTACACTTCATAACTTTGAAATTTCAACTGATGGACTAGGAGAGCTACCTGATTTTAGCAGCAATATAAATTTCACATCCAATATGTACACATCCGGGAAGAACATACATTTAGCAAGAACAAAGTAACACACAAGGCTTGGTAGCCCCAGCTACAGTAATAGTTATCAGTGGCTAGAGTACTGTAGATTGCCTTTCTATGGGCTTATAATATTACTATATGCAACTTATTCATGCCTTTTTATTTGCAGGATGGAATCTAAAATCCTGGTTACAGCACCCAGCAATCATAAGTCCTTTCTTCCTAATTCAATTGTACTTTCATATGAATTTAATTCTGTGTCCTTTGGACAGCCAGTCTGTGCTGGAAATAAAATTACCAAATTCTAGAGTTTTTCTGATTGTTACTTATTTTGAAACTCATGAGTACCAAAACAGTTCAGTTTTCTGTAATGACTTCCATCCAGATACATCTTAACTTTGCTTATTCCCACAAGTTCCTTTCCAACGCGCACTTCCTGTCCACATACTCAGTAGGTACACTCTAGAAAAATGAGAAAAAATATTAAAAATAAGGTTAAGCTAACAAGACAAAATTTGATGAGAAGAACATTTGTGACATGAGTAAAACTGAATAGCAAGAGGGGATACAACCTCTCAAATTCTTTAAAAATGCTAGGGGATATTACAAAATAGCTCAAGCATGAAGATGATGGGGCAATCACATCACTAACCATAGTTACAGGTCAGGCTACTTAAAGCAGATGCCTGCAATACAGTAATTGGTACAAATATATAACCACAGGAATTAAAGGCTGGTTTCAACATCATCCCTTGAAGGAGGACATTATGTCAATAACTGCCAAGGAAGGAATGTTGACCATATATACTAAGTTAGAAATAAATGTACATTGGCCAAGCAAGAAAGTACGTAGTTATTCAGCAAGATGTAAAATGCATGAGACAAGTATAACAAGTAAACCACTCAGAAAAGTATTCTAACAAATGCTACTAATACAGGAAAAGGTCTTGAGAAATGAAATATATTTTATCTTTACCTTATCTATTTTATCTTAATTTTATCTTAACTCAGTCTGATTGGCAATAAAAAAATCCATATACTTTTATTTCTATTTCATTCAAGCATGGCTGAATTGACATTCTCAAACTGTAGCTTTTGACTTTGCTTAGAACCCTAGTGAAACATTGATTAATTTTTTAATCAGAAAGTATCTTACATTTGTTTTCTCTGTTAATAAAATCTTTTATCTTATTTGCTTTCTGCAGGTATCCAGGGAATATTTTAAGGGCACAATAGTTATTTAAATCAAAAGAGCTCAAACCCTATTAAAAGCACTATTTTCTTCTTTAGAAACACATCATTAATGTGCTGTGTAAAACTAACAAGGATCTGTTCAAGATTTTTTTCAAGTATTGGATGCTCAAGAAAAGTGCAAACCTTTTTTTTAGCAAAGTTTCTGCGAAGTAGTGCATATATTACACAATTTTTTTTTCATTCTGAACAATTTTTAATTCTTAAAAAAGCTTCAATATTTCTATGGTCAGCAATAAGATTACAATCTTATACTATAGTAATTAACATACAGACTTGTCAAAAATTGCTTCTGAAACACAAGGCTATTTCTACATTTTACACAAAGCCATTCTCTAAAAATAAATCTGCCTCATGAGCCTGTAAATCTGTAGGGAGGTCCCCAGTAAAACAATGTCAAACCCAGCTCTTTTATACACTTGTGTTTATTTTCTACAGTATAAGGTAGGTCTTTACTATAATTAACAGGCATGTGGTACTACTGAAATTATGTTGTGACTTTTTAAAAAGCATTTTAAAGTTTCTGCATCCCTGACACGCCACTTCCCATTTATTGGGATGGGCAGACGGAACAACAGATGTAATGCCAAATTTTTGGGACAGCTGATTCAATTTGCAGATATCTATTCCCTGCTCTTCAAGGCTCTTGTACACTTGTATACTTCACAGGCAGGCAATAAATGACCACATGGTTGTACACTTCCACAAGGCCCAGACGAGGCATTTAGCTTTGGACAATGTCTCCAGGCTTTTGTTTTCTTTTTTCCTTAGTAACACAAATCTCTGATTTTATATATATAGGCTTTTAATCACTTATTTCTGTATGCCATCTTAAGCCTTGAAAAGGCTTAATGGATGTGAGCAGGCAGATCTCCCCTGCGCTCTGTTAATTCCAGTCTTTGCTTGTTTAGAGCTGCCAAGACCACACACACACACACAATTACATCAGGAACCCATGTCCATTATCTACAATAAAATTCTTCCAAAAACCAGACCACCTCTACCAAGTAAGTTTCCAGCAATTCACATCATTCACCGACCATATTCTAAAGCCAACAGACATCTGGTTTTGAAGTTTCTAATGAAAATATTGCAGTGCAACTTGATATAAATTTACACCAGCATCAACTGCTCAGAGAAAAGCCAGTTGCAGGATCTCCAATGAAAATCTTGCTTGAGAGCTTAGGCAAATCATTTGAAATCTGCTACCACTTCCTTACTTTTGCCAAGAAAATCATCTGGTGTTCATGAAATCACCAGGTGCCAAGTCTGACTTTAAAAAAACTATTTTTTTTTCTAGCGCCTTAGTAACGTATTACCAGATTTTGCATATGTGAACAATAGAGAGACAACTTGCAACTAAAAAGAATCAGAATTTATCCTAGTCATTATCCACTCCATTCTAGTCTTTTTAAAGTTCAGGTTGCTGGCCCCCAAAAAACCCCTGACCAATACTAAGCAGATTTGCTCTGGTACTAAATTCAATCCTTGACAATTAAGAGGACCTCTGATGATAAGACTAGGAAAAGACGTAAGCCATCCTTCCAATTATCTGTTACAATACCAAATAAGAAGAACTGATAACCTGGTTTAGTTTAAGGCAATTTAGTAGCTTCTGTAAAACAGTAGTATTATCAAGAGCCCAATCGTCTCTTATGAAGCCCACTGAATTCCAGAAAGGTGCATTTTTTGCCCCTAAAAATTCTAAATAGCAGGGAACATCTCTCCAGGTGGATCATAAGTGTCCATGTCGCACATCATCAAATCAAAACATCTGAATACACATCCATCTTTTTTGACTGAGTCCCAAACCATCCAGAAGTCCATCTGGAAAATGAATCAGATTTAAATACATAAGAGAAATAATCCTCATCCCCTTGTTTTGTTTATGTATATTATATATTTATATATTAACCTTTTCAGAAAGAGTCCCAACTATACCTAAGTCAGAAAATCCATCAGGTTTTAAATGCATGTTCGAAATAACACTCACTCCCTTTTATTTTTTAAAAAACTTTTTATATATTAACCCTTTCTGAAAGTGGTCCAGATAATGGCTAAGTCGGAAAGCCGGTCATATTCTAAATGCATGTTGGATGTAAGCCTCATATTTGAGGGGCTGCCATAGAGAGGAGGGGGTCAAGCTATTTTCCAAGGCACCCTAAGGTCAGGCAAGGAATAACTGATAGAAACTGAACCACGAGATATTTAACCTGGAAAATATATATAATAATATATATAATATATATAACTATATGACATGGGAAAATACCCAAACAAAGCTGAATACTATATATATATGTATGTATGTATGTATGTATGTATGTATGTATGGTATTCAGCTTTGTTCGGGTATTTTCCCACGTCATTGTAGTTGTGCTTTTAAAGTTGTAGCAACGTTTCGGCAGAATTGCTGCAACTTTAAAAGCACAACTACAATGACGTGGGAAAATACCCGAACAAAGCTGAATACCATACATATAAGTACCCGCAGAAGAATACATACATGTATGTATGTATGTATGTCTGGCATTCAGCTTTGTTCGGGTATTTTCCCACATCATAATAGTGGTGCTTTTAAAGTTGTAGCAACGTTTCAGCAGAATCTCATCTGCCATCATCAGGCTTCTGTATGGTGTTTGTCTGTGAGTCATATATACATACATACACACACACACACATACACACACACATATACAGAGAGAGAGAGAGAGATTGAAACTTGATGGGAAAGGGTTAATATATATAAACACATGCATATATATATACTCTCTCTCTCTCTCTCTCTCTCTCTCTCTCTCTCTCTCTCTCGCTCTCTCTCTCTCTCTCTCTCTCTCTCTCTCTCTCTCTCTCTCTCTCTATATATATATATATATATATATATATATATATATATATATATATATATATATATATATATATGCCTGATGATGGCAGATGAGATTCTGCTGAAACATTGCTACAACTTTAAAAGAACTACAATGACGTGGGAAAATACCCGAACAAAGCTGAATGCCATACATACGTATATATATATATATATATATACATACATACATACATACAGAGAGAGAGCATACATATATATGTGTGTGTGTGTTTATATATATTAACCCTTTCCTGCCAAGTCCCAAACGCTTCCCTTGTCCTATTGGGAGATTTCTAATGAAAAACAAAAACACAAAATATTGCCGTACAATTTGATATAACTCCACACCAGCACCAGTTGCAGGATCTCAGCTTTAAAAAAGGGAACCTCCTTCCCTGAGTCTTTGGAAAGGGATCCTGGATTCTCCCTGCATGGGAGTAACAGGCTTTCTAAGGGAGCCAAGAGAAGGAAAAGCCAAGCCAAGCCAAAGGAAGGGAGGGGGGGGAGGACTCCAGCCCCTTCACCAAAGGATAAAGTTCAGGCTGTCACCCCCACCAGGCGGCAAACAGAGGGGGAGGTTTCAGACGGCTGTCAGCAAACCCAAAACAGGGTCAGGGTCTCCTCGGCCACGGGGGTGGGTGGAGGGGGCTGCTCCGAGGGGGTCCTTCCGAGGGCAGCCATATGGCCCCAGCAAGGAGGCTTCGGGGCAGCCCGGAAAGGTCGGGGAGCGGGAGGTTCAGACGTCCAAGGGGGTTTTGCGCGTCAGGCTTCTCTCTCCACACACATCCCCCATCCGCCTGACGCGCAAAACCCCCTTGGACGTCTGAACGCGCGTCAGCGCTTCCCGCGAGGCAGGCAAAGTGTGGAAGGGGGGGAGGGAGGGGTGGAGGGGGGGAAAGGAAGCAGCTCTCCCTCTTCCCTTCCCGGTCTAGCCCCCCCCCCCGCCGCCCCAGGCCTGGCTGCGGAGCATGGGAGTTTTGGGGCGTCCCTCCGGCTGCGCGGCATGGGCGTTGGGAGTCCCGACTCCTTCCCCAAAGGCCTGCGAGGCGGGGGGCACACCTGCTGCTGTGGAGGAGCAGGCGGCGGTGGCGGCGACAGGCCCCGGCGGGTCGCCGTCTTCCTCCCCGAAGATGAGCCTGAAGTCGAAGTCGTCGTGGGCGCCTCCGCCGTTTGCCGCAGTCATCGGGGGGCGGGTGAGGAGCCCGGACCCCGCCGCCGCCGCCGCCGCCGTTGTGGTCGTCGTGGTGGTGTTGGGGGAGGGGGTCTTGGGGGTCGACGGAGCGAGCCAGAAGGGGAACCGGGCGGGCCGCGCTGCCCCGTCAGGGCCGCCTCGTCGCACAGGCGGGGGGGGGGGCGCTCAACGTCCTAGCCGCTCCTCAGCGCCCGCCTGTCACTCAACCGCCGCGGGGGAAGGGGGGGGAGCGCGCGTGAGTGAGAGAGGCGCGCAGGCCACGCCCCCCCCAGCCCGTTAGAGTCCGCTCGGACGCTGATTGGCCGGAGGGGAAGAGGGGGTGGGGTTGCCGAGCGCGCCGGTGGAGCCTTCACCTCCGGTTCTCCCTCGCACCGCTCGGCTCTTGGAAAGAAAGAGGGGCTTCTGGATACACCTCCGGTTCTCGTCTATGGGGAGGGTGGGGGTCAGTGCGTGAGGTCGGAAAGGTGGTCCAGGATGCCCCCCCCTCCAACAGGTGTTTCTGGAACCGCAAGAGACTTGCGGTTCAACGGCCAGAATGGGCAAAGAAGAGCAACTAAAAGGATTAAAGGCCTGGAGGCTAAAACCTATGAAGAACTGCTGCAGGAAAATGGGTCTGGCTAGTCCAGGGGTCTTCAAACTTGACAGCTTTAAGACTTGTGGACTTCAACTCCCAGAATTCCTCCTCCAGTCATGCTAGCTCAGGAATTTATTTATTTTATTTATTGATTTGATTTGTCAGTAGCTTACAAGATAACAGGTATAAGTATAAACATAGTTATGAATACATGAAATGGGTACATATAAGAAAAATAAGAAAGAAACAATAAGACTAGGGACTGTAGGCGCTTATGCACGCCCCCCTACAGACCTCTTAGGAAAGGGGTGAGGTCAATAGTAGACAGTCTAAGCTTAAAGTTTTGGGGGTTTGGGGAAGAAACCACAGAGTCAGGTAGAGTATTCCAGACATTGACCACTCTGTTGCTGAAGTCGTATTTCCTGCAATCAAGTTTGGTGTGGTTTACCTTGAGTTAGTTTGAGTTGAAGTCCACAAGTCTCAAAGCTTTGAAGTTTGAAGACCCCTGGGCTAGTCTAAAGAAAAGAATTAAAGGCGACGTGATAGCAGTATTCCAGTGTTTGAGGGGGTGCCACAAAGAAGGGGCAAATTATTTTCCAAAGCACCAGAACGCAGAAGAAATAATGGATGGAAACTATTCTCAAGGAAAGAAGCAACCTGGAATTAAAGAGAACCTTCCTAACAGTGAGAACAGTTAGCCAGTGGAACTGCTTGCCACCTGAAGTTGTGGGGGCTTCATCACTTTTAAGAAGAAACTGGACAGTCATTTGTCTGAAATGGTATAGGGTCTCCTGCTTGAGCAGGGGGCTGGACTAGAAGACCTTCAAAGTCCCTTCTAAATCTTCTTATTCTATATACAAATTCCTTTGAGAGCTGCTACAAAGAGGAGGGGGGTCAATTTATTTTTCAAAGCACTAGAAGGCAGGATAAGAAACAATGATTGGAAACTAATCAAAGAGAGATCCAACCTGGAATTAAGGGCAAACTTCCAAGCAGGGAGGACAATTAACCAGTGGAACAACTGGCCTCCAGAAGTTGTGGGTGCTTCATCACTGGAGGTTTTCAAGAAGAGACTGGACAGCCACCTATCTGAAATGGTACAGTGTTGCAGGATCCAGTCTGGGGATTGGACATCATTGGAATAAAAGATTGGCCGGTCCTCGTACTTATGACCGTCACAGCATCCTCGCAGTCACGTGATCAAAATTCAGGCACTTGGCAACTGGCATGTATTTGCAAGTGACCTTTTGTGACCTTACCAGTGGGCTTCCAATGAACAAATGGGGATTCATTTAATAACCTTGTGATTCACTTAACAACTGCAGTGATTTACTTAATGACAGTGGAAGGGGGAAAGGTTATAAAATCAGGAGGTCCATTGAACAAGCTTAGAAATGGAAATTCTGGGTCCAGTTGTGGTCAAGGACTACCTGTTTAATTGTGCATTACCAAATTACACAATAAGAAAGGTGCCTCTGTTGTGGTTCTTTGTTGCAATTGTTAGCCTTGTAGTCCAGGGTTGTCTGCGTTGTTGTTTTTAAGTATTTCCATTGTTTTGGGATTCCTGAATCTGTCAGTCTGGGTGGCTACAACCCATTGAAAGCAATAATAAACAACCCCAGCAATATAATACTAGGCCATTCCATTCCCATGAGACCATCCCGTTATTAGTAGCAGCAGCAGCCATTCGAGATAAGAGTTGCTACCGATGGTGCAAACATCCTGAAACTGCTTCACACCCAGCACAAGTTGGTAATTCGATTCCACCCATGCCCAGGCTTCCCTTCTGCAGTTCTGGCACATTTTATTGGCAAGCCGGGTTGGAACAAAATGGAGCAAGCGAAGGAGTAAGTGCCCCGTCCAACGGTACTCTGCATCGCCAATAAAGGAGACGACAACAAAGAAGGGCAAGAGATCAATACTTCAATTTAAAGTATGAAAATGCTGTTACATTTCAAGATAAATTTAAAATATTTTAAAAACTTCAATATTTAAAAACTTATGTAGCCTGTTACCGTCTTAGGGGGACATGTCTCAAAACGTGGTGTTTCTCAGCCTCAATTTTGCACAAAAATGCAACCTCTGCATTCTCTCAACCATAACCACTTTAAAGATGCCTGGACTTCAACTCCCAGAATTCCCCAGCCAAGAGGAATTCAGCTGGGGAATTCTGGGAGCTGGAAGCCCGTACAACTTAAGAGAAGCTGTAGTTTAGAAATACTGAAATAAACCGTGACTAGAAGACCCGAAGGACTCCCAAAGTCCCTTTCTACCCTATTTATTGTACAATATCCTCTATGGTGATGCAACAAGCAGAAGCCGGAAGTTCAGTGGTTCACCATACTATTTTAGCCTCTTTGGTCGGCCAGGGTCATCGTCTCCCGGCGGCTCCGTCTGATACTGTAACTTACAACACCAGCGCCAGAGCCACGCCTCCCGGCTACGTCATGGGTCCGTCATTTGTCCTCCATGGCCCCTGGCTTTTAGCCACGCCCAGCAGCCCCGGCTCCTCACCCAAAGCCAGGCTCGTTTGTCCGGTGACGTCAAGACCCAGCGCGAGAGAGAGAGAGAGAGAGAGAGAGAGAGAGGGAGGAGGAGGGCGGGGCCCGGCGAGTCACGTGGTGCGAGTCACGCTCTTCCCTCCCTCCAGGGGAGCGCGTGTCAAGTTGTGCGTTCGCTTTGCAACTTTTGGGAAAAAAAATATTTTATTTTATTTTATTTTATTTATCAATGCGGGGGAGGGAGGAATTAAGGGTAAACCCGAGCCCTCCAGAACCCTGAAAGAGAAAGGGGCGTCTGTCTATGAGAATCTAGTATTCTTGCATTTTCTTGCAGCAAACTCACCGCGAATGTGTTTTTTAGTGCGGAAAATTTAAATTCCCACCAATCTTGGAACAGTTTGACGATTTGTATGCTGTTTTGACTTTTGATCGGGAGCTTGGTGATAAGAGGAGCAGTCGGATCAGTGTTCTCAATAAACAAAATAAATGTCCTTAACCCACCCATTTTAGGAGGTGGTCTTATTTCACGTTAAGACATTAACAGAGTTGGAAGGGACCTTGTAAGTCATCTAGTCCAACCCCTTCCCCCCCCCCAAGCATTTCTGACAGATGGGAGTCCAATCTCTTCTTGAAAGCCTCCAGGGATGAAGCTCCCACAACCTCCAAGAACAACTTCTGTTCCATTAGTTGATTGCTCTCCCTGTTAGAAAATTTCTCCTTATTTCCAGGTTGAATCTCTCCTTGTTCAGTTTTCATCCATTATTCCTTGTCTGGCCTTGGAAAACAGCTTGACCCCTTCCTCCTCTCTGGGGCAGTCCCTCAAATATGGGAAGACTGCTATTCTATCTCCCCTGGTCCTTCTTTTCACTAGACTAGCCAGGCCCAGTTCCTACAACCATTCATTGTATATTTTAACCTCCAGTCCCCTCATCCTCTTGGTTGCTCTTCCCTGCACTCTTTTCTAGAGCCTCAACGTCTTTTTTACAGTGTGGTGACCAAAACTGGATGCAGTACTCTAGGTATAGTCTTACGAAGGCTTTATAGAGTGGTATTAGCCCCTCTCTTGTTCTTGATTCTATCCCTCTTTAACCTAAAACATAAACTAAAATGGTTTGGATCCACCTCCCAAGTACAAGGGACATAAATCAGTTTGGAGTGGATATGTATCTGGTAGATAGATCTTTCCTTAGGTAAACCTATTATTTATCTTTACTTTTTAATTCACTGTTTAACTTTACTTTTTAGTTTATCTTATGCTTAATTTTACTTTACTTCATTTTACTTCACTCCTAGAGCCACGAATCTCTCATCTGGGACTCTTAAGTGGCTGCTGTAATGAAAACAACCATACAAAAACCAAGAAACAAAATGCAGATACCAGTGAAAACAAATAAAACCATAGTAAAACCAGATTAACAAAAGCTGGAACTCTGTGCATGATGATGGAACCCTGTTCTGGAATCCTTTTGGAGAACCAAAACCTACCCTGTGACCTGGACTTCCACAACACACTAACTAGAAACTCACCATATTCCTCTAGCAGTGTTTTGCAACCTTGGCCACTTTAAGATGTGGGAACTTGAACTCCCCAAATTCCC
The DNA here is from genome assembly GCA_033807585.1 of Hydrophis major. Lineage (NCBI taxonomy): Eukaryota > Metazoa > Chordata > Lepidosauria > Squamata > Elapidae > Hydrophis > Hydrophis major. Next base: position 8,047,205 of record CM066338.1, read on the forward strand.
AATCCTGGGGAATCCTGAATCCTGAAGCCCACACGTCTTAAAATGATCATGCTTAAAAATACTGCTCTAACATAGAATTCTCTATTGGCCAAGTACAATTGGACACACAAGGAATTTATCTTTGGTGCATAAGGTCTCAGTGTTCATAAAAGCAATAAGTGATAAATCATGATCATAGCCATCCTGCAAATACAGCCATCATATCATAAGATTCAACACAATGAGAGTCATAGGATACTAAATAAGCAATCAACATAAATCATACTAGGAAACTAAACACAGTATTAATCGTAAAGATATCAGCAACAAAGTTATAGTCATTAGTAGAAAAGAAGATAGGTAATAGGAAAGATGAGAAGAAGAACAGTAATACATGTACTGTATATCAGAACAAATTAAATTGCCAGACTAAGTTTGGTTGTAAGTTGAGGCTACCTGTAGATAGATTTTCTCTGTTGAGTAAGATGTCTTCTTCTGCCATAATTCCAGCACTTGATACATAGTTTTGAAGCTGAGCATAACAAGCTGATGGAATTTGATGTCACAAGATATCATAATGGTTTTGAAAAGAGTTAGACCAAGACCAGGCCAACACCTTTAATGATTCTAGTGACCTTCAGGTTCAGAAAATTCCATTTTAATCAATTTCATTACTGTATTCTCTTCCTCTCTCCTTCTGATCTTCCTGTGAATTTATCAGTAGTGCCAAATGACTTTCAATAAGTTCATTAACCCGCAATTGATTTAACACATTTCCCCCTGTTCTGAGTTGTTCAAATATATTGAAATGAGTTCAGGATGAAAATAAGTGAATGAATGGGACCATTCTGTTAGGAATTTATCCTGAACTATTTAAAAGGATGTCTGTAGTCTCTTGGTACCTGAGCCAATTATTCTTCATATTCAGCCTTCATAACTTGGCATAAAGCATAAAATGTAAGCAATTATATACATGTGTGTGTGTGTGTGTGTGTTGTAGCAATAGTTTGGCAGAATCTCATCTGACATCATCAGGCTTCTGTATTGTGACATTGCTACAACTTTAAAAGCACAACTATAATGATGTGCAAAAATACCCGAACAAAGCTGAATACCATACATGTAAGTACCCGCGAAAACTTAAGAAAACATATATATGTGTGTGTGTGTGTGTTCGAACGAACACAACACAGAAGCCTGATAATGACAGATGAGATTCTGCCAAAAGGTTGCTACAACTTTAAAAGCACAACTAAAATGATGTGGAAAAATACCTAAACAAAGCTGAATACCATACATGTAAGTACCCGCAAAAACTTAAGAAAACATATGTGTGTGTGTGTGTTTGAACGAGCACAATACAGAAACCTGATGATGGCAGATGAGATTCTGCCGAAACAT